>OZ023264.1:60436598-60794801 GCA_964006375.1 Tillus elongatus
CTTATTATTATTATTATTATTATTATTATTATTATTATTATTATTATCACAAGCTTTTATAATTTTTAAAATAAATCTAAAGCCCAAAACACCTACGCTGTTTTTTCAGGTTACATAGGCTTCAGGTCAAAAACTTATAGGAACAACCACTACAACTCTCAATTTTAAGCATAGAAGAACTAACAATTGAAATGGCTATCTACAATCTATTTTTTTGTAATGCATACCTCAAACCTTCTTAATACAATCACGCGGTTGTTCCTGTACATTCCATAAAATCTTTAGTTTAATCTAACCACGACAGTTCCATAGCAAATGCCATTCGAATTAAGAAATTCCACTGGATTTCCATTAGCGTATTTCAAACAAATGAATAGCTGTAGTGATTGCAAGAGAGTCTGCACTGTGCTGAGAGGAGATTATAGCAGCTGGTAGATTGGTGTAGCCTAGCAGGTGACTTACAGGAAAGCTCCTGCTACTGGCTGTTTTCTACATAGAGCGTTTCTGTAAATCTGAATAATGCATATATTAATTTATTTATTTATGCATCAAAGGCAGTAAAATAAATAATTTACTGTCGCGGTAAGTGTTAAAAATGCTTGTTCGTTAATGTTGACATATCCTGTAGATATGTCTACATCTACCGATTATTATCGTGTCAATAAACGTATGTCTTCTAATTAATAAAGTTAAGGTATACGCGACTTTATTTTACGGTAAAGACGTTAAGCTTTTTTAAACAATTTTTATTTAACTATTACGCCACTAATATATAAAAAATACAATAACAAAAATAATAGATATCAACATAAGTGTGATACTAAAAATACACAATACTGCAGCACGCGATGTGCAAAGTACTAGGTAAGGAACAAGAATGATCGCCTCGCTGAAGGCGAGTCGTTTATTTATAATTTGTCACCATTGTCACTATTGTCTTTAGAGGTGACTTCTACTCTGCTGGCTCAGCTTCTCAGCCTTTACAGCGTAGTTTCCCAAGATGCCTTCTGATCTGCTGACTCTGATGTCTGCACACTTGGGTTGCTATATTGTTGTAATAATGGCTCGTTGTTATGGGTCCATTTATCTCGCGTATGCAGGGTCTTTCTAAAATTATGCGAAAAAATTAATAGCGTGATAGCTGGGTGATTCTAAGAAAAGACCTGATAGAAAGGTATGTTCTAAACCTGTTCACTTTTGAACTACATTTTTTTAATTTTTTTTATTATATCTTTTTTTACAATAACTTTAATAAAACCGTAGATTATTTTGTAAAATGCGGTATACGCCTTCTATGAATTAAGAGGCAGTTTTTGGCGTACAACGATTTTTTTAATTTCTACCAGTGGCGTACATGCGGAGTTTGTACTGAATATTTTTGAAAAAAAAATTACGCCACTGCTTTTTCTTGAGATAATTAATATTTGTTAAATACATATTCATTTCTAATCAAATTTGGACCCCCGATTTTCCTTCCTCCGACGCAAGACATTCGCGCATGAAAAAAAAAATCGTCAACTGGTGGTTTTGAGCAGAGAGCTGGATTTTGAGTTAAGCCGGATTTACAAAAATAGCCCATTGACAGTTAAAAATCCGGCAATACCGCATATTAGCGGCCAACAGGATTTTAGAAAAATGTTTCAGTCAGAAACATGCTTAAAGCCACTCCAGTTTGCTTAAGCAGGAAAAAAAATATTGAGGAAACAACCCCACCAAAAGTGACAGGACCCGGAGTGAATAGGGGTGCTGGAGGGTGTAAATAAGGAACGTCATCAAAAACAGCCTAGTTGGCCTTCTATAAGCAACATTTTTTACATTTTGCATCAACTTTTTCTTTTAATAATGTTCTGCCTAGCACGCCTATTAGCTCCAGGTTCCCCAGCTTATTTAGGTTGAAGGGAAAACATTTTTCTTGTTGTGTATACATAGAACACTACTAAGCAGCTCTGAACGACCTGACCTAATCTGACATCACCTGACTGGCCTTACTTGACCTGACCTGACCTAACCCGACCTAACCAGACCTGGCCTGATCTAACCAACAAAAAAAAAACGTTGGAGACAACCGAAGAAAGCAAAAAAACATGATTTTACAAAAAAATGAATGTGTTGGTTTTAATCTACCGTATGTGACAATCGTGGAACTAATGATGTCAATAACTCGGCAACAACAAATATCCACAATGTAAGAATGCATTTCCACAACATAAAAATAGTATCAGAGTGCATATAAGGTAGTGAACTTCATTTATCAGCAGTCGATTTATCGAAAATTAGTCGCCCCCTAATATGCAGTATCACCAAAAATCATGGATAAAAAAAATGAAACAACATAAACTCATAAAAGTTGTTAAAAATGACCCCTTTCACCATCATTATATAACAGTTTATTTTGCATAACATTTTACAACATGTCACTTTTTAACTCCAGCGCCCTTAAACTACCTGTGCTCTTCTTGCCAAATTTTCTGCACACTCTTCAAACTTCAGTCTACACTCTGTATAAAAATTTGTTTTGCTAAATATTCAATTACTATTAGTATACATACAACCAACTTTAACATTCTAGTTTGACATTTCTTTACACAACTATAACCTCTGCCTCACTGACACTGAAATCGATTAGAATATTCCAGGCGTAGTTCTGATACGCACGATACGATAATTCGATCGCGCATCTACAACACAGGTAATATAAAACCAAAGACTGGAGGTGGCCCCAAATACAAAAATCCACTGGATTCAAATTTGGAGATGAGACAGGCCAAAATTGAGGTGCTCCCCGCACTATTCAGTGATCGAGATACACAATGCCAAAGTCCTGACTGACGGCCATGCTAAAATGCGCGGGAGCACCGTCATGCATAAGCCACATTCTTCTTGTTCATTTGATCGAAACATACGCAAGTAGTTTTGGAAGCACTTATTTTAGAAAATAGCAATGGGTGGTAGTTACCTTTTACAATAGTATGTAGGTTGTCTTCTACCCATAAGTGATTGTTATAGAAGTTTATTAGAGATTTTCTTAAAAAACTCGCTTTATCGGTGAATCGCCATTAGTTGGGGATTTTGTACAAACTTTCCACAAAATCTTAGACAAAAAGACATTCTAGGAATAAAATTGCGGATACAACTGCTTGGACACATTGGGGATATAGGTACAACTGTTGTTTATTTAAAATCCTGCATTTTAATGCATAATTCACGTTTAGGGTAAAACAAAAAGCAGAATAAGTCACAAAAAAAATCTGGGCGCAGCAAGTTTGTTATGGTAGTGAATTTTCATAAAAATGTTTTTATTGCAAATGTGTGTTTTCTTTTTAAGAAAGCAGACATCAATTTTGGTTATCAGTATAACCTGTATAGTAAAAACAATGTGCCATGTTTCATAAAAATAACTTTATTGTGTGAAAATGTAAAAAAAATTCCAAAAGTAAACTTAAAGTGTTCCCGGAAAAACTCGTTTCTTGGTCAACCTTATAGGTTAATAGCAAATTGGGCTATTCAAATATGAGGCATTTGATAAAAATTCGCTACCATAACGCACTAGCTGCATCCAGAATTTCTTTTCTTACAAACATGCATTATATTTCGATGGAAAATGCGAAAATGCAATAACATAAGGCGTGTTTGATTAAAAAAAAATGGTATCACCAACGACTTATGGGCCACGCTGTGAATGTAAAAATATTTTTTTAAGATGTAGCTCAAGACACCCTATAATTAATATATACAAATTTTTTCATATCTTGTATAATAACGGATATATTGAGCTTTAGTGATTTTTTACGAAAATTCGACAAACATTATACACCATTACACGATAAACTCTATAGCTAAGACTACTGCCAAGCATCAGAGAAAGGGTCTATTTGAAATGAATTTTCTGGGAATATTTTAGTAAAATAAAGGACAATGACGATTGAAACTAAGACTTCAGGGCTTGTAAAACATCCTTCTTGAGACATTTGATTTTCATATCCCGTATTAGATTCAAGTTATTTGCCTAAATGTTGCCGATTTTGACGTTTTAAATCGCAACTTTGACGTTTTGAGGAAAACCCCAATTTATCTTTCTTTAAACGCCTAGAACTTTTTTGTATTTCCACTTACAAAGCTAAATTTTGGTAGGTAACTTACCTATAAGGATATAAACCCGCGAACCAAATTTGGTTGGCCTTACTTTGTTAATTCCGGAGATATAATTTTTTTTCTAAAAAAAACACAAAATTTTCTGGGAAAACCTGGTCAGATTCTCCTGGCTAACGAACTTATCCAAGCCATTTACAAAAGGAATTTATTCACCAAATTTTATCAAAATCGGCCCATTATTTTATGAGTTATCGGTGTGATATATATATATATATATATATATATATATATATATATATATATATATATATATATATATATATATATATATATATATATATATATATATATATATATATATATATATATATATATATATATATATATATAGATATATATATATATATATATATATATATATATATATATATATATATATATATAAACATATAAAAATTGAAACTGACCTCGGATATGTGTTCCGGGGGGCCTAATTAACGTCCATTTGAAGAAATTTTTCCAAATTAAAAAGTCGGGATCTCCTCATTAGTGATTTTTTTTAAAGAAAATTCACTAACAACAAAATAAATAAGTTTAGCAACAGCTACTGATGAAGACAACTTTGTTGTCGAAATACGTGTCTACCGCATAACTGTTATTATTTTGCGGTTTTTTTTGTGGTGACTATGCTGTTTGTTTCACTTTCCAACCACAGTGTCCAACCGCGATTTTATTAAAAGCAGAAAAATACATACTCGTTGTTATGAAATTAAATGTAGCAAAATAAATAAGGTACATATATGTCTTTGGTAAGTAAAGTTTGTGGGACGAAGAATATATGTATGCAATGATAATTATATTTTTACTAGCATCTCCTCCCATTATCTCTTCCTCTCCCTCTCTCTCTCCTTCTCTCTTTTTATTCCAAGAGTCATTGTTTAGTACATCAAAGTTTTTGTTATAAGCTCATCAAAAGCTCATTTAATTATATTGGCATTCGGGCTGGCAGTTTCAAGGAATGCAATAAACTACCTTGTCCGGGAATTTCAGGAGCATATTTTTCATGCGTAAAACGCTTTAGCGCATTTTTTAGTTTACGATGGATGGGAATGCCGACGGAATTTTGTTTGACGGTAAGATAGACGACAGCAGACAG
The DNA here is from genome assembly GCA_964006375.1 of Tillus elongatus. Lineage (NCBI taxonomy): Eukaryota > Metazoa > Arthropoda > Insecta > Coleoptera > Cleridae > Tillus > Tillus elongatus. Next base: position 60,441,847 of record OZ023264.1, read on the forward strand.
CGAAAGAGACGTGCAGTTCAAACTGTTGCTGCGGAATAAAAAAATGTCAGTGAGACTACGAAAACAGAGCAGAGATGAGTTATTTTTAAATATATAAATAATTTCAATAACAATGTGGAATTCAAAAGCTTGTTATTAAAATTATATTTACCATAGTAATATTTCACATATTGGAAGTTATTTCATCAGCACAGTTAACACAATTAATTGGAAAAGACCTAAATAAATTTAGTGATAATATTTCTCACATAGAGGTGTTCTAAAAATCTCCGACAACCCAGTGGATTAAATTTAACTTACGCATATCCAAAAATAAAACCTCTCTGATACAGAGCTTCCCAAATGGAACCAAACTGGCTAAATAACTTAAGACAGACACTATCAGAACTATTGTTTTAAGTGTAGATTATTGGTGTTTTAAAACAAGCAAACATTGTTTTAATTAAATAACTGAACTTTAATGTTTAACCTAACATGTGACATATCCGAGCCCGGATATGAATGATCTGTCTATGATGACGTTGTCACTCATCTGCCTGTCTTGGCTGTCAACCAAAACAAGCCCTCATAGAGTAATAAGTAATATACCATATATATATATATATATATATATATATATATATATATATATATATATATATATATATATATATATATATATATATATATATATATAACATCTTCCCTGTTGTAACAGATCTTACCTGTGTCAAGTCCAAGATAATGCAAGAATAAAATGAAAACTCAATATCAGAAAACTGTTAATGTCTAAGAATAAAATAGAAATTTATGGCACATAGTCCTCAAATCTTTTAGGACGAATAACGTTTCGTTTGGGTCTTAAAACCGGAACACTACCACCTTTGATTGTATCTTCGCTTACTATATCACCTTGTATTTCACTTTCTTCTAGTTTTTCCCCCATATCACTCTCACTTTCAACTTCTGTAAAATCTTTCTCAGTCTCCTGTTCCACCATTAAACCTTTTTTACTTATTTTCTCTTCTCTCCATTCCTTCAGATTTATTCTATCCCTAATGTGTCTCGCACCATTTGTTTCCACTTCATATGATCGATCGCTAAATTTTTCAGTAAGAATACCTGGTTGCCATAGCTTACCTGTATCTGGACGTAACTGCACTTGTACACCTTGGTCTATATTTAACTCAGGTAAGTTCCTTGCTTTCCTATCATAATAATGCTTAGCATACTTTTTGTTCTTTTCTAATTCTGCAGGAACATTGTTGACAACTTGAGGTTTAAGCTTTGATTCCTTTGATGGAATGCCACTTCTTGTTGATCTGGACATAAGGCGTTCGACAGGGCTATGACCTACTTTGTTTGGCGTATTTCTCCAATTGAGTAAAACCCACCATAAGTCCTCACTGGTATCTTGTGCTTTCTTCATTAATTGTTTTGCAATTTTCACTGCTGATTCAGCTTTGCCATTACTTTGTTGATGGTAAGGCGAAGATGTAACATGTTTGAACTGGTATTTCTCAGCAAATTCTTTTATTTCTTTATTAACAAAGTTAGTTCCATTATAACTGCAGCATACAACTGGTACACCAATTCTACTAAAAGTCTGTTTTAGTGTCTGTATTACAGACTGAGCGGTTAGATCTTTTAGAAAAGCTAACTCAAAATAATCTGAATATTGATCTACAACTACCAACATTTTACAATGTTTACCATGTTTACCATGATATGTAACAAAGAAGACATTTATTGAAACATACTGCCAAGGATAACTAGGTATTTCATGTGACATCATAGGTAAGTGTGGCTGTAAAGAAGAATACTTTAGACAAGTTTGACAGTTTTGAACTTTATCTTGAATATGAGCCGACATACCAGGCCAAAAAATATTTTTTCTAGCCAGCTTAAGTGTATTTTCGATGCCACTATGTGCTATATGTACCTTCTCTATCATCACAAGTCTTAAATTAAATGGTATTAAAACTTTGTCATTTCTAAATATAAGGCCCTTTTGAACTGTTAACTCATTTTTATACTTAAAATAAATTTTTATGTCAATATTTTATATATCTGGGCCATCATTTATTAATCATTTCTATCAACTTTTGACAAACAGGATCTTTAAAAGTTTCTTGTCTTATGATTTCCAACCTTTCATCTACTATGTCCTGACATTTTGTCAGCTCTAAAGATTCTATAATTTTATAGACATTAAACTTACTAGCTTCACTTTTAAAATTAATATCTGATTCATTAAGTTTATGCTTCGATAAGTAATCTGCTACTATATTGTTTTTGCCATCAAGAAAAACAACATTTAAACTATATCTTTGTAAAATTATTAACAAAAGTTGTAGTTTCTTAGGTGCATTTAACAATGGCTTTTTGAAAATATGTATTAAGGGTTTATGACCTGTTTTCACTGTAACATTTTTATTACCTATAATATATTGATCAAACCTGGTACAGGCAAAGACTATAGCCAATAACTCTTTTTCACACATTGCATAGTTTTTTTCTGCCTTTGTCAAAACTCTGGAAGCAAATGCCACTACTTGACTATCTTGATACATCACAGCACCTAAACCTACGTTGCTAGAATCACACTCTAAAGTTACAGGTTAATTGATATCATAGTATTTTAAAATAGGAACTATTGCAACTCTACTTTTTAGCTTTAGAAATTCATCACTTTCTTTACTAGACCATTGCCAGACAGAATTTTGCAACGTTAATTTTCTTAAATGAGCAGATTCAACACTTAAGTTTTTTTAGAAATCTACCTAGGTAAGTCCACAGACCTAGAAAACGTTGCAGTTCATGTTTATTGACAGGAGGCTGCATATCTTGTATAGTTTTCAGTTTTTCTTGATCTTATTTTAGCCCTACTCGCTCAGAATAAATCCATAACATTTGACTGAAGACTTACATAAATTCAACTTAGAAATATTTAACTTACAATTATATTGTCTGCACCTGTTCAACAGATTTACTAAATTATTGTTGTGATCCATAAATGCTTCTTCCTTGGTATCACCTGATCCATAGATTAGTATATCATCAGCCATAACCTCCACGCCTTTTAAATCTTGCACCATTTTTCTGATCTTCATTTGAAATAATTCTGGACTTGGCGCTAACCCAAAAGGTAATACGTTCCATCTGTATCGCCCAAATGGTGTTCAGCTTACTACTCTCTTTAGTCAGTTTGAGTTGCCAAAACCCCTTAGTTGCATCAACGTTTGTAAACACTTTTGCTTTTCCAAGTTCAGGAACTATTTCATCAAGGGTAGTGAACTGACAATTGGGCCGAAGCAATGCTCTATTGAGCGGTATTGGATCCAGACACATTTTGAAAGAATTTGTTTTCTTAACTACTAAAATATTGCTCATCCAATTAGTATGTTGATCCTCCGGAACTATTATTTTATCAGCTACCAACTTGTCTAACTCCATTTTCAAACGCTTTCGCAAAGACACAGGTATTCTTCTTGCCCGCTGGATGACTGGCTTCACACTACTGTCCACTTCTAAACTGATTTCCCCTGGTAATTGCCCATAACCATCAAATACATCTTTATGACTGTCAATAATCCTTTGAGCTTCAGTAACACTGCTGTGTGCACTCAAATTATTGCAGTATTTGATCAGACCTAATTTTCTGCATGCATTTGCTGACAATAATGGACCATGATCCACGTCAACAACTTGGAAACTTATTTGATAAATCTAAACTTTATGCTCGCATGGAATTAATATTTCACCTTTCACTACAATATTGTAGCCACCAAAACCCTGTAACGTGCCACTGGAAACATTTAATCTGGGTTCAAAGCTTCCATAAGCTTTGGCTAAGTAGTTATAACCAATTACACAAACATTGGCTCCTGTGTCTAAATCACAATAAACAAATTTCCAATTATCACCGAATTGTTCAGTTCTACCTGTACATTGCCACCTTTGCTTGACTTGTCAACTATTTTGTGAATCGCTAATTTGTTATCACCAGCTTCCTCCTCACTATCCACCTGTTCTGCATCTACTGCACTTTCAACTATTTCTTTAACATGCTTTGGCTTTCTACCTGTTTGACTTTGCTTCTTGTAGCAGCATACCTCAAAATGACCCTTCTTTTTACAAATGTTGCAATAATGATCGGAAGCAGGACATCTATAATTTCTAAATGGATGTGGCTTATTACAAAATTTGCACTTTCTGTAGTTTAGACCTGTATTATAATTAGAATTGTAGTTATTTTGGTGTAGTTTATTAACAGCCTGCTTTCCATAGCTTAAATGCTTAAAACGATCTTCAGTAGCTTCATCTATTTTACATTGATTAATTACATCTTCTAGGTTTAATTTTTCCGGGTCTGCTTTCAAAAACTTCTTTTTAGCTCATCATTTCGAATGCCAAATGCTAACCTATCCCTTAACATCACTGATTTTATATTTCCAGCAGGGATCTTATTGAACTGGCAACGGTCCATGAGTTTTGCCAAACCAACTAAATAGGCTTCAAACCCTTCATTTGGCAATTGATTGCTGGTGTGAAATAGCCAACGTTCATATAACGGATGATTTTTTACTATAATCTTTTCCTTTATCTTCTGCAAAACTTTGCTGCTATTTTTTCGGTCTTCCTCTGTTAACCCGAAGTTGTTAAATTTCATTTTTGCTGCATCTCCAATAATTGTTAGTAAAATACTGACTTTTTGTTCTTCAAATTCCCCTGGCCAATGATTCATACCTGTTGCTTTTAGGTAACTCTCCCAGTTGGATTTAAATAACTGCAATTCTTCCTGAATATTGCTGCTATCAACAATTAAAGGCTTCGGCCATGGGAGATTTGAACCAGAATTAATTGAGCTTGGTGCTTGAATTTGCCCTAGATCATCGCCTTGAGAGCCAATAGCTATTTGCATCTGCGTTAACTGCTGTTGCATAAGCTGCATATTTTCGACCTGAGCCTTAAGAAATTGCTCCAAACCTTGGGCACTGCTTTCACTCATCTTGAAAATTTGTTATGAATCGTTATAACCTTCAACTAACTCTCGGTACTGTTCGACCTGACAATCAATATAAGCGTTCATAGAATACTCAACGCCACTTGCCACACTTGACACCATGTTTTAAGTGGAGATTATTGGTGTTTTAAAACAAGCAAACATTGTTTTAATTAAATAACTGAACTTTAATGTTTAACATAACATGTGACATATCCGAGCCCGACATAGGATTGATCTGTCTATGATGACGTTGTCACTCATCTGCCTGTCTTGGCTGTCAACCAAAACAAGCCCTCATAGAGTAATAAGTAATAGACCATATATAACACTATTATAATAAATGACACATTACAAACGTCATTATCCTGCGCAGAACCTCTGAGCAGCTTGTGCGGTGTGAGATTACATAGAAAAGACAACGGACACCAAGCACAGTGTGACAGAAACCGCCACCATGGCGACTCAAACCTGGGCACTTCATATTAGTAGACTAACACCCTACAGTTGTGCTAAAAACGTAGTCTGGATACTATAGTCGTAATCAAAAACCTCAGTATACGGAGTGTTAATTTTTCTACGACAGGGTGTCAGAGTTGTATAACAAATTTTGTTGTACGGACGCCACTTAGTTTCTTAAGTCACTACTTTCATACAAGTCCTTAACCCGCCCCTATCGAGACCCGTTACAAGTGTTGGTACATCTGGGTAAATTTATACCAAAGCGCATCTCTGCAACATCTGCTGATAGAAAGTAAATTAACTTTTCGCCGGTAGGTAGCGTAGTACATTACATATAAAGTAACTTACAGTATGTTTATAGCTAAGCGAAACATCGACTTGTCTGTGGGTATTTGTATTGCACAGTTAGCAACAGTAGTAGGTTTTTTCCTCTGTCATCAGGAAGTGATGTTCGCCATTGGCAAATGGATATATGTAAAAAAGTTAATGCCGCTGTACTTTTGTCTTGGTTGTATATTTCTTCTATTTCGTTATCTGTGAAAATCGCGTTTAAAATTATTTTTCAACACTAGGGGTCAGTTAATATGTCTCCTAGATATATCTTTCTGCTGATACTTCTTCGAAATCATCATAGGCGATGACTTCTGATCGGTTTGAACGTTGAGTGTGCTCTTGCTTGTACCTGATTAGCCACTAAGAGGCCCTTCTTTATAATGTATCTTTACACCAAGAGACTGTATAAGGATTTTTGTTCATCTGAGGTTAATTAGGTGGTCAGTGTGAGATAGATGCAATTCTTTCATCACCTTTGTCTGTGGTGTGTTCTCTCATATAGATGGAGGTATTTATTGGCTCAGTTAGAGTTACTGATGTGGCAAATATGAGAAGGAGAAAATTCTGCTAACAATATTGTCAACGGATTAGTAATTATTAGGTAGGAGAGAATTAAAATCAGTTAATAGATAATTAAGAAGTGTCATTGGTATTAGAGTGAACGTATAATTTTATCCACAAGTAATATATAGTGACCAAATTTTAATAATTCATTTAAAAAAAGCTGTCACCTTTAACGTATAACCCCTTGTATTTTAAGAAAAATATTAACCTTTAAACTGTTAGCTTTATAGTATATAAAATATAATTTAAGAGAGGTAACTGTTTGCTTGATCTAATTTTGAGCTTGTACCTTTTGTCCTTTTTGTCGCATTGTTTCTTAGGTCAATTAAATACAGTTTGAAATACAATAAATTGTAGATTTAAAAAAATGTGTTTCAATTTTATGCAAACATTTTGACTCACAGATTTATATGATATAAGGGTTTATCAAAAAAAGACAATAAAATATGTATAATTTTAATTTTATAGTGTTTTATTATGACGTACTTTAAGAAGTGGAGCAGGTTATGTTCTAATACCCCAACTCATTCTTAAGAGTTCGTTTATAAATATGATGTGACTTTTAAAGGGTTGACAGTGTAGTAGCTTCAAAATATTTCTATATTATTAAATTTACATATATCTAGTTGTTTCTTTAATAAAACATCTTTCCTGAAAGGTGCATCCATGTTTGTAACAAACGTTTTCTAAAGAATCTACAACATTTAAGGAATAATAAAGGCTGCAGGTACTGTAGACAAAAATAGTGCTGTAAATTGAATCACAACTTCCACATAGCTGTGATAATCTACTCTCCCCTTAAAAAGACATTCCCATGAAATTTATTTAAGGTCTATGATTTGACCACAAAGAAAATATTCGTTTTCCAATACCAATAAACTTCTGAAACGTTATATTACTCGAGTTTTAACGGAGAAATGTCAACCTCCTGAAGCCATCATACCCAAAAATAACTCGAAGCGTTCGTATGTCGGGTGCTAACTGGATACCAAATTTGAAGATGTTATCACACTTCGTTAGAAAGTTATTGCGCCTACTAACAGACAGACGTATAGGCCGACCGACCGACAGACACTAAAAAATTCGTTCCATAATTGAGTTTTCTATATGTTTTAGGGACTTTTTACGCCGTTTTAGCAACACAAATTTCGTAAATTCTGTCACCGATATTCCACCCCCACACGTTCAATCCCTAATTTAATTTCAGCACAAAATACCAGATGTTTGATGAAATTGAAAGTTTTCTAATAAACAAACCCTAAAACGTTATATTACTGGAGTTTTACCGAAAAAATATCAATTTTCACAAAATCACCTCCCATTCATTCCCTACTCCCTAGAATTTTACCCAAAAACAATCCAAACCGTTGGTATGTCGGTTGCTGACTGCATCCCAAATTTGAAGACGATATTTCAATTCGTTCTCAATTCTAAAGTTATCGTGACTACAAACAGACAGACATACCGACCAATAGTCTGATAGACAAACAAAATTTCGTTTCCAACTCATGTTTTCTTTACGTTTTTTTAACTTTTGACGGCGTTTAAGCGAAAAAAAAAACTTTTTATATTTTTGGCGTCGATGCCATACTTCCACACGTATTGACGATGTGGAAGTAATTTGTTGTATCTTTATCAAGATACCCCCATATGAATATTTTTTAATAATAAGTTGATATTCTGATTGGATTATGCCTTTGTATAATGGTAAGTTGAGTTTACTTATACTTATGGCGGAGTCGCGAAGACCAGTTTTCTTTCATTTCCATTGCATACGTGCCATACCAAGCTTTATATATAAGTGATGAGGTTTAGGCTTGTAGTATCATAGGCTACTGTCACTTTCATCAGATCTTATGTTTCTAGCAACACAAAAAACGTATTTTGCAAGTATTTACGTACTGATTATATAACTATAAAGAAATATTAGGCCATTTTGCCACCTGTAATTCAGATTTAGTGTAACACGTGTTCACGATGTTAAATTGCAATCAAGAAATTGAAGAAAGGACAAGCAGTGTTGGTAGCATTTTCGAAAAAAGTTTATAATAAAGATACTAAAATATAGCTCTGCTTTGTGAGATGTTCAATTTGTACACAATGGTTTTCCTAGTTCCAAAGTAGTGGAAGGGTGCTATCATGATAGCCTTGTGTAAGGAAAAATCCGAAAACTGAAAATAAATGAACTAAAATATTCTAAATGAGCGTCTATATGGTTTTTTTTTGTGATAAAATAAACTATTTTAGAATCATTTCTATAGAGACTTGGCTTGATTTTGTTTACATTTCTAGTACATTATACGGCAGCATAATATATCTATGCTGCGCTTAAACTATATTTGAGGCCGTTCATACAGCTACGAATAAAGCGTCTTTTAATAATTGATTGAATCCCAGTTAAATAACAATCAGTTGTCAAATTTTTAATTTCATGTGGTCTGTCATTTTCCATAATTGCGGCCGAGATTTCACGAATGTTGGTTCGGGTAGTATGTTTTCTGCCTGATATATATATATATATATATATATATATATATATATATATATATATATATATATATATATATATACATATATATATTTAGTTTGGTTACGGTTGATGTATGGTTTATACGTGTTGTATGAATTAATCTACGCGTGTCAGTCAACTAGTCTGTCTGTCAGGTATTGGACTTTAACCACTAAGGCGTTTCAATGCATGTCTTTGGGATTTTATTTTTAATTTGGAGAAATCCCTAAATATTGTATATCAAATTACCTAACGTTCGCACCATAGGTTTATTTGCATTATTTCTAGCCAAATGTAAAGTCTCATTCCAGTTACTGTGATACTTACACAAATATATCGTTTTCAAAAAGTTTTCCCCGATTTTCCACCGGAAAGACTTGAGCATAAAGGCTGATTAACGAACTTGACCTCGGGTTTCGCCCAAAAAAGTTTGATTGAAATCAGTTTAGTCGTTTTTGAGTTATAGCTCGGATACATACATACATACATACATATATATATATATATATATATATATATATATATATATATATATATATATATATATATATATATATATAACATTTTAACTGACCTTGGTTTTGGGTTGTAGGAATCCAAATTAGTGCTCATCAGAATAAATTTTTTCAAAACCTTTTCATCATGACCTCTCTATTAGCGAATTTTTCTTAATGAAAATTCGCTAATAATTGTACTTTTTTATGTGTAATTATATCTGACCTAAAGTGATTGTTTATATTATACTTGGTATTACTTTTGTGAAAATTGATTATTATTAGTGAATTTTCGTAGAAAAAATTCACTAATGGGGAGATCCCGACTTTGGAATTTTGAAAAAATGTTTGCATATGAGCCCGAACTAGTACCCCTAGAACCCATATCCGGGGTCAGTTTCAATTTTTATATGTTTATATATATATATATATATATATATATATATATATATATATATATATATATATATATATATATATATATATATATATATATATATATATATATATATATATATATATATATATATATATATATATATATACACACACGTAAGGTGTGCATTAGAAGTTTTCGAACTAGTACTGGGATTTGGAATCTGAGAATTTTTAACTGCATGTATCACCATCCGCTCATTATAACTAAAATATTTTGGTAACTGTATCACTTCCGGTTGTACCGGAAGTTGCCAACAACTTTCTTAATTTTAATAGAATACCCTATATATTATTGCACATTCGGAATGAGCATGCAGTTCTGAGGAAACTCATATGCCACTTGTCCATACTGGTGTCAGCCGTTCTCAAGATATTCGATTTTCTCTTGTTTTTCCGTCATAAAGTTGCAAATTTTTGAAATGGCAATTCTCAGGCATCAAGTATGTTATGGTTCTGACACTTGGCACAACTATAGTCCTAGTGGTCAGAATTCTTCTCGTTGCGAGAAAAATTACAAAAATAATACAGGGTGTTGTTTAACAAAGATCAAATATCGATGATTTCAAACACGAAAAAGTATTTTTTTTCAAATGGAACACCCTGTATATTTTCATCGTATATCCTTTGGAATGATATTCTTCTTCGATCTGTATCAGCATAGCATTACCTATACCTATCTTGAATTATTTTTGAGTTATAAGAAGGAATATGAATAAAACAGATATATACTACAAAATTGGGAATCTACCTAGTCGGGGAGTAGGCTTTGGACATAATATAAAAACTTATGTCAAAGAGATGTATTATTAGTCTCGTTAGTTGTCATCGTAATAGAACGATCTATTTCTTTGAAAGTATGGTGAGCTACACAATGGAAAATATTGTTGAATAATATTCTGCTGACAACATTCTAAATTTATTTTACATTCACGGAGAATGCAGCAGAATCGTGAGTAGAACGTGCCGCTTGTTCAATGAGAGATTTCCATATTTGTCACCTATGAATAGGACAAAGATCTCCAGAATCGAGTCAAATTTTCGGAATAGCTGGAATGGTAATTTAAATAGAAATTATTCCAGTAACATTACCGGCAATTAACCAAATGAAATCAATGTGTTGGGTTATTTCACCGCCTATCCACATGCTTCCATCAGGCAGGCAGTAGAAGACTTAAGACTAACTCGAATATCAATTCAAATAATTATTTCTAAGTATGGATGGCATGTATATGCCCAAAGGACAGTGCATGGATTACGAGAGGGTGACCACATTAGAAAGGTTGCATTATGTGAATGGTTGATGGTACGGATCCAGGAAGACCCAGATATCTTAGATAGGATTTTATGGACGGATGAATCAAAATTCACAAGAAAATGTATCATTAATCGGAAGCGATGTCATTTCTGGGCAGATAAATCCTCACTTTATGCGTGAAGCGCATTTCCAGTATGAATTCAGTTTCAATGTTTTCGCTGTTATTGGAAATGGAAGAGTTTTTTTCCATATCTACGAGGAAATGTTGACCTCAGAAAGTTATCCTAGAATAAAAAAATTTATCTCAAAAAATAAAAAAGCTATGATAACCAAATTTGGTAGGTAGATATAAAAAATAAACTATACACCAAAATTTAGATTTTTATGTTACAAGAAAAAAAAAAGATATATTAAAATATTTTGTGCCAGATTAGTTCTATGAAAATTCACTACCATAGCGCACTTGCTGCGTCCAGGATTTTTTTTTATTGAGTCGTCCAGTATGTAGTTTTTCTCTGTTATTAAGGTAAGGTTTTTTATAACGTCACGTTAGTCATTATACAGTGTTTTCACTAGTATCCACATAAGCTCCTTGTCCCTTAAAGAGTTTGAAAGAATATGATTTGAATAATTGGCTAATTTCGAAAGTTTGATCCTTTCATGATGACATCAGATGATGTTCGAAATAATAAAGCTCAGTGGGTATTCCGTAATCAAATGAGGCATCAAAAAACATTGTGTTATACCTCCTAGCTTACTTAATATCTTCGCGCAGATTAAATGTAAAAGAAGAGTGTGCTTGGAGTCGGAAGTAATACAAATGAATGCTGCCAAAACCAAAGTCTTATTGTATGCCGATGACGCATTACCATTCGGTGAATCCAAGAGATAAATACAGCAAATGTTAGAAAATTTGATAAGAGTAAGAAATAAAGGAACCTACGTGTACTACTGCAGGAAACGTTCAAGTTTCGTTGTCTTTTGAACCTAAGTTTCAATATCGTGTTTCACAGTAACATTCTGGTTACTCCAAAGTTATTTTGTGGTTTATATTCAGTATCAGAGCCGTGTTACTATTATTATTTTCTTTAAATTTCGTATTAATTTTATTTCAAGAGGACCCGCCACTCTATATTATCTAATGAGTTATATTATTAAGATTCCTCCACGTATTCTTGAATTAATATCAATTTATTTTTCTTCCTTTGCAGCTATATGACAATTTTTCTCATATTAATTAATTCCGACAGTCACAAAGAAAGAGTTCTCAATTATCCACACTTTATAAATCGAAATGTATAAATCAAGCGTATTTATTTCTATTCACGGCTGTGTTGTGTCCACAGGTGTCCGTCTCAGTCTTGCACTTGTATTAAGCGCTCTAATAACACTGTGACGTCTGATTGAATTAAGTGACAATCCTGCGGGGTCGAGCACGATTAATTCTCTATTTCCAAGGCAGTGAAGCCAACAGCGCGGCTGGTATTGTACTACTGCAACCATAAAATTATATAAGACAGGTGGTACTGTTTGCAGAGTAGAAACGCTTTTGCAAATAGATGAAAATAGAAAGTAGTTGAGACTACACAATAAAGTAAATACTTATTTAATAGTATGTTTAGCGAATTTTTATAGAACACTATTTGTTGTATTCTTTAACCTCGATTTATTTTCGCGACTGTGTTCCATCATCGACTCCAGGGAGCAGTTTCACCTTACTATACTGGCAATTTTGCCCAAACCCTACCTTTCTGTGAGGGGTTAGTGATCTCTAACGTGCCGAACATCGCATGGTACACGGGACTGACGGCTTTACGCCCCCAAATGTGCAGGCATTTAACCTGCCCAATGACAATGACACAACCTCGGTTGATGTTAATTTTGCAGCATATACTGAAGAAGTGAATGTGGAACCCTGGGAACCGAACCCAGTTTTCCTTGGGTCCAGAGGTAGAAAAATTATATATATATATATATATATATATATTATATATATATATATATATATATATATATATATATATATATATATATATATATATATATATATATATATATATATATATATATATATATATATATATATATATATATATATATAGAGAGAGAGAGAGAGAGAGAGAGAGAGGAGACGAGGGTATTATGGAATAGTCGGGAAATATGGAATACCGAGGTTTTGACTTTGTTTGGTGCTGCTATCACGTGGAAATACCATGAACTACTTAATAAAGACTCCCATGATTTAGTGCAGTGAGCGTTTGAGAGTCCGCTTGTTGTTGTCGTACCACTCGTTACAGAAGACAGTGTGTTTTGTGATTTTTCAGAGTTTTGCAGATAAGTTTTCAAACATTTTTACCTACTAGTACACATGTGACTAGTACACATGTGACCTGACCTGACCTCACCTAACCAGAAGGGGGCTCCGCCCCGTCAGTGCCGCGACTAATTCGCGAAGCAGGTGCGGGTGGGCCAGATCAACTTCCAACATAGCCGGGATGTTACTGGGGAGCTGGCAAAGCTCCTCGCAGGCGGTCCAAGCGGCGTTGTGTTGATCCAAGAGCCTTATGTGTATAGGAAGCAAGTGAGGGGGCTCGGATGAATCGACTTCAACATCCTAGTTGGTGGCAAAGCAGAGGAAGAACAGCCTAGGACATGCATATTGGCGTCAAGGGATCATGATGTTGCTGCCGCAGATCGGGTCCAGGGATGCCACAGCAGCTATTCTAGAATATAAGGTGAGTAATATTAGGCTTAAGGTTATGTTGTGTAGCCTTTATGTTCCCTACAATCGGCCGGGGCTGCCTTCGCCGGAGGACCTGGTGCGTATCGTCGATTTTGCGAGGGAACATGGGTGACAACGGATTATAGGCTGCGACGCCAACTCTCACCACAGATTGTGGGGCAGCGCAAATACCAACCCACGCGGTGAGGCTCTACTAGAGTATTTGGCTACACGGAACCTGGAGATATTAAATATAGGTACAGCTCGGACGTTTGTCAATCGTATCCGGCAGGAGGTGACGCATTCGAAACGGAGGTGTACGCTATCCTGTCTGTGGCCAATAGACAGGACGAGAAATGTGTATACATTTGCTCGGACAGCCAGGCGCTCCTTCGGGTAGTCTTCGCGGCCAGAATCAGGTCAACACTGGTTCATGTGTACGCTGACGCCCTAAACGCACTAGCCAGGGCAAGGCAGGTGCAACTGGTGTGGGTGCCCGGACACTGTGGCGTAGCGGGTAATGAGGTAGCGAATGATCTTACAAGGCTTGGTTCCCGGGGGCCGTTCTGTGGCCTGGAGCCTGCGATAGGCATAAGTAGGGAGACGGTCTCTGTCGCCCTAGACATGTGGACTGAGGAGGCTATGGAGAGGAAGTGGGGGTCGGTTGGTGGCTGCATGCAGGCGAGGGACTTCGTGGAGGGCCGGACAGAGATAAAACTGTCTGGCTACTCGGTGGGAGTCGGCCTACGCTTCGTTGCATCCTTGGGGTGCTGACAGGCCACGGCGCCCTTAGAAGACACCTCACATTATAATAACTGTTAAAAAAATAGTAAATATATTGTACGCTTTGGGAGAGGCTGATAGAAACTGTTTACTGACATCCAGAATTTACAGGGAAAATATTATTTATCCCGACATCCCAAACCAGAGGCGTTTAAGAACGTAGGAACACACCTTGAGGAAAATTGTACCCCAAAATACAAAGCGAAATCTTATGAAAACCATGATACAACCAATGAAGATGCAGAACTCCAGGTTTTGTTAGCGATTAAAGAGAAACCGCAAAGAGAAGTTGAATGTATTCAGGGTATAAGCAGATCCTCACTTAATAGGATAATTGAAAAACACAAATCTTATCCCTATCATTTATGTCTTCATCAATCACTTAGTGGCCAAGATAAAGAAAACAGAATCAATTTTGTAATATTTTTTCAATATGATTAAATAAATTCCAAACTTTTATAATATTGTTCTGGTTAGTGACGAAGCAGATTTTCATAATATCGGTGTGGTTAACAACCATAATATTATTACGCTGGAAAAAATTGACTATGCGTACATCAAGTAGATTTTTAATGGTCCTTGCATGTGTAGGAAGGAATTATAGGCGATAAAGTTATCGAGCCATTATTTTCTAAAGATCCACTTAATGAGGAATGCTACGGCAGATTTCTAGAAGATGGTTTAACCAATTTAATGGAAGATGTCGATCATGAAACACGTCGATTAATGTATATTTAGCAATATGGTGCTCAGGCCCATTTTCAACTAAACTTAAGGCAATATTGAAACCATTGGATAGGAAACCAATATATTGGTTAAGGAGGTAACATTCGATGGCCAGTAAGATTGCTTGATCTAGCCCCATTAAACTTTTCTATCTGGGGATAGTATATGGAGTTTTCCCAACAACTGCGGAAGGCATAAAACATCGTACACAAACAGCTGTTAGTAGTATTACCCCGCCGATGTTGAACAGAGTCAAAGAAAACTTTACAACTTCGAATTTTTAATTCAGGGAGGCGGAAACATTTTTGAACATGTTTAATAAATTTTAATAAAATTTTGCATGTGATGTTTGATTTCTTAATGTTTTAATTCATTCAAATAGAATAAGAATTGTAGTAAGGACAAATAAAAATCTTGACAGCTGTACCTCCTTTTGTATTCAATTTAACTTATACAAATATGGTATCATGAGAAAGCTTATAACATTTTGCATTTACCAAAGTTAAGATATAGAGGGTGTTGCATTTGAAAAAAGAAAGTATTTTTATATTTCGCAAAAGATAAATACCTGCACATTAAAAAAATTGTCATTATTAATGTGCATATTCGCAATCTACACCAAAAACATTTATTATGTCAACACCCGATATTAATATTTCACACAAGTCGATGAATACAAGTCGATGAATACAAACGTCTGAAGTAGACCCCTTTTTCTACATTCAACTTGGAGTTGAATAACGGTTAAAAATAACCCAAAACAATATGGTATCAGTTTATCAGCATGGACGTGGCTTTCCAAAAATGCCATAATATATAGGGTGTTCCATTTAAAAAAAATGAAGTTTGGTGCAACACTCTGTATATTAACACCCTGTACGAACGGAAATAATTTTAAAATCTGCACTCGCGGAACATCTATCGCCTCGAGAAAACCGCTATCTTCCGTTCTCACACCGATGGGATATATATATATATATATATATATATATATATATATATATATATATATATATATATATATATATATATAATACAATGTGTGGGATTTTGGCTGTCAACATCATTGTCACCTCAGAAACTGTAAGAGATACAAACTTGGCTATACTAGATAAAAGCTGCACAATTACAAGGGCAAATAGAAGGTACCAACATATTTGAAAAAAGTTCAATAGCTTCCTAGATATGAGCCAAATACCAAAATCTGTTATTTTTTTCTTTTTTCAAAACAATGCTGACTCTCAATTTGAAGGGGATAATTTGCTATTGTGATTACATCGGTGTCCTTTCAATTTGTCTAAATTCATTACTTTCTGAGTCGCCTTTTTTTGCTTTAATGGACTCTATAGTGAATTTTTCCACCAAAATATTCGGTTTTTTCTTATGCAATAATGTATCACTGGTTGGTGTTTGTCGCGCATTTTTGTCAAGTGGAACCTGGCACTGAACCTGGCACTGGCCTCGTAGGTGTCACTTATCCATTTATGTCCGAAAAGTAGATAATATAGATTTTAATTAGCTAGGGCAAAAAGACATTCTCCGCCGGCTTTACAAACGTGGATCAAATCTAATCCAGGCTTAACGTTGATCTCGGAGCAACTGCAATGGTTACCAAACGAATGCGAAACCATTAAGTTTCCAATCTGGCAACAGAGCAACTATGCATGAAGTAATTAAATAACATAATACCTGACAATATAGATGATGCCCCTGTTTTCCCGGGCTTTGAGGTTATACCTAACAAAGAAAAATATTTTGCACCGTTTCCACAGAATATAGATATTAGATTATCTCTGCTGCGCCTAACAGTAAAAGTTTAGTCAAGCGGTGTTGTCAGGGTGAATGTAGGATCAGAGGATTTAGGGCTAGACTAGGTGGTCAGTTGTTTGTTGTAATGGTAGTTAATCCGGGATCAAAATTAAAGCGGGCTTAAAATGTTAGTGAAGGCGGCGGTAAGTGTTATTAACATCCAAAAATCTGTATTATTACTAACACTGTAGACTTATCAGATAAGCCATCAATCTTAAGCCTTTTGGACAAAACTTTGATGAAAAACATTAAGATAGATTAGCACATCAACGAAGTATGTACCGTTTTCTTGGATGCATAGACGTGTTCGTTTTATAATATTATTTGCTGCACATAGCAAGAAGTCACTGTTGATATTATGACCAGTTTCGATAATTCTTGACATCAGATCTTGTATAGTGTGGACTGGTTTCTTGTAAATTTCATTTGTAAGGTAAGTAATCCTAAAGGAAATAGTCAAAACATGTATCAGGTCACCCAGAAGGCCACTGCACAGGTCCACTTATACCACTCCAGTTGTTGTCAAAAACACTATTAAGAAAGTGATACCCGATTCGTGTATTCGTCAAAGCTCACAAGACACTTCTGCACAATCCCAGTCAAGAAAACCGCCAAGCATTTAACGACGCAAGAAACCGCTATGTCCGCATTCTTCTGAGGCAAAAAACTCGTTTAATAACCACATCAAAAACAAAGTCCTCTTAAGTTCTAAGGGCAGCAAACCCTTCTGGACGCTTGCTAAATCTATTGGGAATAATTTATGCAAGAGCACGTTCCTACCTCTTGTCTCAGGGGATGAAATTGTTTCTACCGCCCTGGGCAAGGCTGAACTTTTTGCCCCGTTGTTCGCCGGCAATTCTACTCTCAACCCACCTCCAAATGTTCAACCACCAACAGTCCCCAATGTCACGCATAAAATGACGGACATCATTTTCAAAACTAAAAAGGTACGAAAGATGCTCTCTTCTCTTAATACCAGGAAAGCATCTGGCCTTGACGAGATCCCAGCAACCGTTCTCAAAAAATGCGCACCAGAACTTGCTCCTGTCCTGACTCGCCTGTTTCAGACATCTTACAATAGAGGCATATTCCCTAGTGACTGGAAAACTGCTCGAGTACAACCCGTCTTCAAGATAGAATCCAAAGCGCTTCCTAGCAACTACAGGCCTATTTCTCTCCTTTTAGTCATCTCTAAAGTGGTGGAAAAGTATATAAACACCGAATTACTAAAATTTCTTGAAAAACACAGTCTAATCCACGACAGGCAGTATGGATTCCGTCAGCGCATTTCAACTGCCGACCTCCTTTCCTTTGTCACCCATTCTTGGAACAAGTCTGTGGAACTACACGGTAAATCCCAGATTGTCGCTCTAGACATATCCAAAGCCTTCGACCAGGTCTGGCATGCAGCGCTGCTTAATAAACTACCGGCCTATGGCCTACCACCAAAACTCTGTACCTGTACAGCAAACTTCCTCCCCAACCGGAGCATTTCTGTTGTTGTGCATGGCCATGCCTCTAAACTATATCCAATTAATGCAGGACTTCCTCAAGGTTCAGCTTTAGCCCCTACTTTTTTTCTTCTCTACATCAATGACCTCCTCTCTAGCACATCCAACCCAGTTCACAGTTACGCGTACGACAGCACCCTCCACTCAAATATACAATATTCTAAGTCTGTCTCTTTGGCCCAACTAGATGAGGATCACAGACACTTGGAGGGTTCTGTCTCCGTGGATCTCCAAAAAATATTAGACTAGGGAAGTAGAAATCTTGTACAATTCAACCCCACCAAATCTCAGTTTTGCTTTCTTTCTCATAAAAAATACACCAGCCCTAGAACCATCACAATGAACAACCAAGTTCTTCAAAGTAATGAGTCCTTTTCACTTGTTGGCATTTCTGTGGATCGAAATCTCAATTGGCACCAACATGTTACATCAATTGCAGAAGCGGCTGCTAAAAAATTAGGTTTCCTCTTCCGGGCTCGCAAATACTTTTCACCAGCTAATCTCTATACCTTATATACTTCACAAATATGGCCAAACCTCGAATACTGCTCCAACATCTGGGGTGCTGCTGCCGCTTTTACACTCGCTATCATGGACATCATACAGAAGAAGAGTTGCTATACGTCTCATTGGTGACCCTACCCTCACCCAAAGGCTGTCATCCCTTGCCCAACGACGCGTGCCGTTGGTGACCTCTCTCTCTCTTTTATAGATATCTGCACGGGCAGTGCTCAGGGGAGCTTTCTTCCATAGTTCCTCCACTTGCTGCCCCCAACAAATCCAGCAGGGGAATAGAGCGAATGCACCCTTTTACTGTCCAGATCACCAGACATGGAACATCTTGTTATGCCCGCTCTTTTGTCCCGAGGACTTCCAAGTTGTGGAATTCCTTGCAGGCACATGTTTTTCCTTCTCCTCCGAACCACCAAATCTTCAAGTCCAGAATTAACAAGTTGTCCAATTCCTCCTTGTCAACACCCACGGTACGATATTTAGGCTGTAAGCCCTCGTGGTGTGTTGTTGAAATAAAAAAATAAAAAAATAATTATATCAGCTAGTGCACAGCCTTGTTGGAAAAAAAAAAGACTATTTTTGACAAAAATGTAGGGAAAATACCATCTAGTGATACCTTATTGTAACCAGGAAAAAATATTTTAGTGGAAAAATTCGATATGGCGTCCATTAGAGAAAAAAGTGTACTATCCCAACTCAGAAGGTAATGAATCTAAACAATTTATAAGGCCACCATGAAAATCACAATGTCCAATTATGTATCTGCATAAAATCTCAAGAGGCAGCATATTTTTGGAGACATTGAATAAAGAATAAATGACAGCTTTTGGTATTTCGCTTAGATCTAAGAAGCTATGTAACTTTTTTGGAATTTGTAAGTACCCTCGAGTTGCAACTTTTGTCTAATTTAAATAAATTTGTATCTCTTATGGCTTAGGAGTTCCTAATGATGTCGAGGGTCAAAATACGCGTCATGTATATATGGAAAGCTAGAGTATTTTATCAGTTTCAAAATGTCTGGAGGCAGCAATTCGCTATGGCAATGCATTTTCAGATAAATATTTCAAATTTCAATACAATTTTCCATTAAGTGGAAACCTTTAATTTTGATAGATAGTGAAGCCCTTTATAACCCACCAATGTTATTTAATAACAAAGATTGACTTCTCAAACACTTTGCAACACACTGCAATTTGTCATTTATGTAATCCATATGCATGGTTAATATTCTCTGTGTTATGGCAAGAAAACTGATATATTATAACAAATTGCTTACAGCTGATTATTATTCAACTATCACTTTCTAAACAACTCAAAAACCTATGGATATATATGGGTATATCTATATAGAATTTGTCCAGCTGATATCGATGAAATATTCATAACATGTAATGCAACAAACGTATTTCTATAAGAAGCGTTTTCAGAGTATTTGCACAAACGGTTTTTCATACCTATGCCTTGTTAGAATTCTTTTATAAAACGAAGAATCCTTAGTATGTTGAACCTTGGAAATCGAGATTTTATTAGTTTTTCCTTTGATAGCATAATAATAATAATAACGCTTTATTGCCAAATTGAAAAAATTCAGTATGTCAAAAAGGTGCCACTCGATTTACCTTTGCTATTTAAAATAAGAGGGTGCCTCGATATGGGTTGAATGCTACAAATTATCTATATATATATATATATATATATATATATATATATATATATATATATATATATATATATATATAGTGTGTTCCAAACTGGATGGGAATGTATTGCTATCTCCGTTATTGTTACAGATAGGAATACTGCTAAATTAGCAATATTTTGTATAATTTCATGCTCGCTCCAAATATGACTTGTATTTTGCCCTGCCTCTTGTCGTTTCGAGTTATTTTGAAAAAACTAAAATTTGTCAATTTCTTTTTTCTTCAATATCTAAGTAGGCGTTGACCTGACATGTCTAAGGCTTGCACATTATCAGGACACTTTTTATAAAGTAATCTCTTTGTGTTATTCTTAACTTTGGATTGTCATTTGTTTTGGAGCTACAGGTATCAACGTTTGTTTCTATTATGGCAGCCATATTGGATTTTTTGCTCAGGTGTTAGTCTGTGAAAAGAGCTTTCCAATGATTTACAACATGCTTAAGAAATCTTGTAATTGCACTGACAATTTGGGAAAAACCGTTTTGAGGATAGTAGGCTATGAAATCCAATACCAGAAAACAAATGACAAAAAAAGTTTTCAAAAACCAGTAGGCCATGGAGTCTAACAATAGACTTCTACTTTAAACATAATTTTCCCTAATGATTCAGGATAAAAAAAATAGGAACTTTGAGCGCACAAATGAATCGGTCCATTATTACAAATGATATTTTACATTACAACATTATCCTAAAAAATTGTTATGATTTATAATAGGCAAACCTAGTAAATAACTAAATTTACTAACAGAACTCAATAAAAAGCAGACTAATGATTTACGAAGAGGCCTTTGAAAATGGTTTGATTTTTAAACGTAAGTCAACTGAATAACAACAGAAGAAAGGTTGCTATGGATATAACGCTATCGCGACAATTAAGAATGCTGTCATTCTTAATTATCTGAACAATTTGAGGTGTATTTAACACGTTGCTTAAGATCTTGTACTAAATAGTTTGTTTCCTGTTTACTTTAAATATTATTCAACAATGTGTTCAGTAATGAAGCATATTTTGACATGTTGGAATGTTATATTCGTTCTAACCGAAATACCGAGGCAGCTGCAAATTTATATCAAAACAACTACGCAGAAAAACACAACCAAACACCAAAATATTTCGCAGGATAGTGACGAATCTATTGAACGACAGTAGCTTCCACGGAAATAAACTACCAATGTCTATAAATCAAGAAAGAAATAATGACGTCTTACAGGTTTCAAACGAAAACCCTCCACAATCTGTTCGGTTTTATGGTGAACAAATTGACATTCCAAAAAGTACGGTACACCGTGTATTAAAACGAAGTCATTACCATCCATACAAACCTACAATCGTACAAGGCTTAAATGTTGAAGATTACCCTAATCGACTTAAATTCTGCAGATGGTATCAAGGACAATGTCAGCAAGATGAAAATTTTAATTCCAAAATAATATGGGCTGATGGATCCAGATTTACAAATTGTGGTGTGTATAATCGCCATAATAGGCATTATTGGGCAAATAAAATCCCCATCTAAAGGAAGAAAGACTATTGCAAGACAGATTTGGTATTAATGTTTTGTGCGGCTTATTAGGTAAAAATCTGTTATTTTTATTTGTAGATTAGACAGCTAATTTTAAAAAATTTCAGGCAATTTCATTGTTGGTCCGTTCTTTTTTAAAAATAATTTAACTGGGGAAGGTATCTCAAACTATTGAGAAATGATATCTTACCAACAATTAGAAGAGTTTATGATAATTAGACGAGATATGGTACCAAGACCGTTGTCCAGCTCACAATGCTAGGATCGTCAAAGAATTTTTGTACCAAAATTTTAATAATCGTGTCATTTGTAACAATGGGCCGGTTCTTTGATGTGCTCGAAGTCCTGATACAACGCCCATAAATTTTTATTTTTGGCGTACTCTGAAGAATGATGTGTATGAATTCTCTGCATCACAAAATATCAATGAATTAGGAAACAGAATCACGGAAGCTATAAATCATCTTAACCAGAACACTCTCACCAGAGTTTTCAGGAATGTTTTAGAAAGGTGTATAAAGTGCATTGCACAAAACAGGGGCCATATTGAACAATTTTATATTTAGTGCATTTTTAAGTTTCTATTAGAAAATTTTCTTTAAAAAAATTCACCAAGGAGGAGATCCCGACTTTTCAATTTTGAAAAACTGTCTTCAAATGAGCGCTAATTAGACACCCCCCCCGCCACCCCCGAACACATACAGTTTCAATTTATATATATATATATATATATATATATATATATATATATATATATATATATGTATATATATATATATATATATATATATATATATATATATATATATATATATATGTATATATGTATATATATATATATATATATATATATATATATATATATATGTATATATATATATATATATATATATATATATATATATATATATATATATATATATATATATATATATATATATATATATATATATATATATATATATATATATATATATATGTATCACACCGATAACTCAAAAACTTAAACCTTTTTCAAGTGGCTTGGATAAGTTCCTTATCCAGGAAAATCTGCCGAGGTTTTCCCCGGAAAATGTTGTTTAATTTCGAAAAAAAATTATATCTCCGGAATTAGCAAAGTAAGGGTAACCAAGTTTGGTACGAGGGTTTATATCATTATAGGTAAGTTAGTTAGTAAATTTAGCTATGTAGCTTAAAAGACAAAAAAGTTATAGGCGTTTAAAGAAAAATAAATTTGGGTTTTCCTAAAAACCTCAAAGTCGCGATTCTAAACGTCAAAATTGGTAATATTTAGGCAAAGAATCTGAAAATAATATGAGATATGGAAAGAAAATGTATCAAGAAGAATGTTGTACAAAACCTGAAGTCTTAGTTTCAATCCTCATTGTCCTTAATTTTACTAAAATGTTTCCAGAAAATTCATTGCAAATAGACCCTTTCACTGATGCTTTGACAGTGGCTTGGCTATAGAGTTTATCGTTTAATGGTATATAATTTTTGTCGAATTTTTTTTAAAAATCAATAAAGTTTAATATATCCGTTATTATACAAGATACGAAAAAAATTGTATACATTAATTATAGGTTGTCTTAAGCTACATCTTAAAAAAATATTTCTACAATTACAGGGTGCCCCATAAGTGATTCAAATTTTCTTTTTTTTTTTTATCGAACATGCCTTATGTTATTGCATTTTTGCATTTTCCATCGAAATATAATACATGTTTGTAAGAAAATAAATTCTGGACGCAGAAAGGGCGTTATGGTAGCGAATTTTCATTTCAATTTGCTATTAACCTATAAGGTTGACCAAGAAACCAGTTTTTTTTGGGAACACTTTAAGTTTACTTTCGGATTTTTTTTTTTCATTTTGAAACAATAAAGTTATTTTGATGAAACATGGCACATTGTTTCTACTATATAGGTTATACTGGTAACCAAATTTGATGCTTGCTTTCTTTAAAAAAACATATTTGCTATTAAAAATAATTTTATGAAAATTTACTGCTATAACGCACTTGCATATATATATATATATATATATATATATATATATGTATATATATATATATATATATATATATATATATATATATATATATATATATATATATATATATATATATATATATATATATACATATACATGGCAAAAACCTTTAATTTAAATGCATTTTTTCAACATTTGGGATGAGGTAACACTTTAAACATAAATTTAAGAACTTGTCAAGTGATGTCACGTGAAATTTTGTTCTCCAGAAGCCGTATTTATTTCAGATTATTCGTCTAAAAATCATTGAATATAACATTTTGTTTTGTTACAACTGCCCACTCCTCCAGAAATAATGACTGGCTCAATTGTTAGCTAATCTCACTGTA
Source organism: Tillus elongatus (assembly GCA_964006375.1). Lineage (NCBI taxonomy): Eukaryota > Metazoa > Arthropoda > Insecta > Coleoptera > Cleridae > Tillus > Tillus elongatus. The sequence goes on from OZ023264.1 coordinate 60,466,551, forward strand.
TATCCAGTTTTGGAAATAAGATCAACTTTAAATAGAGTTTCTGCAAATATTTTAATTAAATAAAGAGAGGTAACTATTTAAGCAGAAATCTCATACCTTGTGAACCATATTTCATGTAATATTGTTTCTTTAAAAACTACACTTCCTACATATGTTTGGTCTAAAAATTACCAATTTTAACATTGTTGTCAATTGCCCTTCCGTTTTGATTGGTGAAGACTTACTAACTCGGGGAAAAACTTGACTTTGTTTACGAAACACCGATTGGGCTAGTTAGCGAACAGGTACCAGTAATTTTTGGAAAAAACATACTTGCCCAGGTTAATCAAAACTGGTTAATTATTTGTCAAGTAATCTATATATATATATATATATATATATATATATATATATATATATATATATATATATATATATATATATATATATATATTTGTGTGTGTGTGTGTGTATGTCTGCATGTATGTATGTATATCAGCCAAATGGATTAATGATCTTCCGTTTCTTCCGATGTAGATAGCATTGCAGTCGGGGGCACCACATCTTAAACGATAGACACCTGACTTTTTCAGGTCTGGAATATTATCTTTATTGTGAGTGAACATGCTGCTGACTGCGTTCGTAAACTTGTCGCTTTTGAGAACCTTGACTATGGCGTCGGATACAGGACCACAATAAGTGACGGGGAAATAAGATATTCTTTCTGGCAGAAAGCCCCCCACTGCAATGCTATCTACATCAGAAGAACCGGAAGATCATTAAGCACCAGCATGTCAGAACACCTCAGAAGTAGAAATCAGTTCGGTAATGACACGTCTTTGGTTGTCATTTGAGGAAGAGTGGTCCCTGCTTTAGCAAGAATACTGATGCCAAGATCTTACATCCCTCAATTTTTATGGGTTAAGCAATTTGTCTTAGAATAAATTGATATTTTCAAGCATGTCAAGTGCTCCAGTGGTGAAGTTTTGAACTTATCCAACCCTGACCTAACTAACTTTCCTTCACTGCACAAACATCTAGTGAACTAGTGTTACTAAACTCTATGAATTTTCTGTGGCCAGAGATATTATGGATATGAGGATGGCTGTTCTGTGGCTCCCCTTCCCTATGCACTTGTTTGTCTTTTTGCCATTTCTCTCACTTCTGTCATTTTTTTTTGGTTAGCTTTCTGCCGTCGCGACAGCGCCACCCGCTTTCAATTTTTCAGAAATGACCGACTTCTCATTCTGCTTCGTGATTAAATCGTCGTTATATTGATTGAGTTTGGTATGTGAATCGATTTCTGGCACATTCGAATGCGATGCTCCAACTTGGTCAACCTTTCGTAAAGATTTGATTCAATTTTCAATAATTGAAAAGTAAGTATGGAAACCATATTTGTTTGATGTCTTGTTTCACAAATTTTTACACTCTTAAAGAGTTCTCATCGATTTTCTGCTTAATTGTGTGGCCTCCTGTTACGTCTTCTCTGTCAGTTATTCTGTCAACATATTTTTAAACTTTGTGATTAACTTGCTATGTGTTAGTTTACTCTGATGCTTTTAACCTGATTTGATTGTGTGTTGACTCCTTGTTAACTATTAAGCTTGTTTTGCTGTAGCTCTGGCTTTTTAGCTTGTTTTACTGTTAAACTTTAAATTTTTAACATTGACGTTTTCTGTATAGAGTGTCGTGATAGCATTGTGCTTCAACCAGCACAATTGCCTACCAGAAAACAACGTTTTCTGACAGACTTTTTTGTGTTTTTAGATTTACCCCTGAAGATGGCTACTTAGTTGGCCGAAACGCGTAGGGTTTTTAACAACAACTTTACTGTCTGGAAAAAAGCCTTTTATTGAATATTTAAAGATACTGAATTTATTCCCTTTGTGTTGTTCCACATTGCAAGTTTTTTCTGATATCTGCCTATGTGCTATTAAGTCCGTTAAATTGCCCTCAACCAGTTTTAGAAATATGCCTGCATTATATTACATTCAAAAGACAGCAACTGGTTTATCATCCTCATTATAAAGCATTAATTGTTATTGCTCTTTGTGCCATTCGATGTATAAAGAGCATAAAGCAGCGGTAGTTGTACCAAACATTAATTTACATATAATACGGACCAGCAGCTACAAGACAGGGAAGAGAGAGTCGCCAAGTGTTGTATGTAGTGGTGTTACTTTATGTTCCCGCCAACTAAACTTTACCTTTTACACTCCATCCGTGTCTTCTGCACATTCACGGTCCAATCCGAAAGCAATGAACTTCTTCATTTATATAGCTAGATAGTCGCCGTTATTTAAATTTATTTTAATAGCGACCGGTTCTGTAAAATAATTTAATCAAGTATATAACTCAATGTCGGATGCTCGCTGTTGGAACGCGTGCATGTAGCATTTTGAATGGAGGGCGTTCACTAGCTGGGCTATTTTCTCTAGTTTCTTTATTCGCGCTTAACGATGATCAACGAGATAAAAAGAGAGCATCGAATGAATGGCTTGCAAATTCAGATCTGATTTGCTTTATTCTTTGTATAATCAAAATCCAAACCGTACAGCTTTTTATCTTAATCAACAACTTCTAAAGCCTGGTAAACTTTCAATTTATTACAAAGAATACGAGGGCTGATTATGATGCTCTGCTTCTGACCTATTTATTATCCATAACTGTTTTATTTCGACATTCAAATGTTGTATCAGTGTCCTGAGGTACCTCAGGATTCCATGCTAGGACCAGCTGTTTTTCAGTATTTTCAGTAATGATATTGTACATAAAGTGAGCACTGACTGTCTTCTGGATGCAGATGTAAAAGTTCTTTCCCACCATCTGCAGTTCGGTTTACATAAAATTTCATATCGCTGTGACATGCACCGTATCCTCCTAAATCATGCTGAATGTGGGGTTGTTTCCTGAACAAGAAAAATCAACAAGATTATTATCCCTATCAAATAATCAAGAAAAAAAAAAGATTACAGTAAAGAAGCAATTTGCAGGAAAAGATCTGAGGGTTATTTTAGTTGTGCACTTGTTGCGACCACGTTGAATCTCTTGCTCCATGTACGTTAAAGATCATCAACTTCGTCTTACGAAATCTTTGAGATTTTATAACTAATTTAAAGTCCTCAGGGTCCCTGTCGTTTACCAGTTAAAAACTGATTTTGTCAATGCTGTCTAATATGTATATATATATATATATATATATATATATATATATATATATATATATATATATATATATATATATATATATATATATATATATATTAACCTTACAATACACATTGCAACTATTGTCTGACAGGTAGTAGTAGTAGTAGTATTAGTAGTAGGAGTAGCAGTGGTGGGGAGGCTAGCGCCAGGCCAGTAGGCCACAATGGGCTCTCTTTTCCAACCCCGGCAACCCAGCAACCATTCTCTACTCTTCCTCAGTTCCGTCACCAAACCGCCTCGACCTTTTGTCCTCGAAATGAAGGCCATGACGATTTTCCATTGGACAGAACTTACCTGGTTCTTCTGGAGAGTCCTCGAACCGAACAATTCTGCTCGAAGACTCCCAAAAGCCTCGCATTCACACAGGTAGAGGTAAGACGTATCTTAATTCTCGCCACATTCCTGGCAAATAGGGTCCCTCTCGACACCTATCAATGTGAGATGTCTTCTAAGAGCACAGTGGCTTGTCGGCACCCCAATGATGCGGCGAAGCGCAGGTAAACTCCTATCAAAACAGTCTTCTCTCTGTCCGGCCCCTCCACGAAGTACCTCGCCTGCCTACAGCCACCGACCGACCCCTAGTGCCTCTCGATGGCCTCCTTAGTCCACCTGTCTATGCGACGGAGACCGCCTTCCTACTTATGCCTATCGCAGGCCCCAGGCCACAGAACGGCCACCGGGAACCAAGCCTTGCGACATCGTTCGCCACCTCATTCCAAGCTACGCTACAGTGTCCCGGAACCCACACCAGTTTTACCTCATTTGTCCTGGCTACTCCCATAAGGGCGTCAGCGCACTCATGAACCAGTGTTGACCTAATTCTGGCGGCGCAGACTACCCGGAGGATCGCTTGGCTATCCGTGCAAATGTATACACATTTCTCAGGACTCATCCTCACATCCCGCCGATTGGCTACAGACAGGATAGAGTACACCTCCGTTTTGAATGCCGTGGTATGTGCGCCCAGAGCATAACTCTCGCGCACCCCCCGGCAGTCGATGTATATTTCAGGCCCGGAGGATTGCTGCTCCCCCAGCCGCAATCCGTTGGGATAACAGACCAGGCCTGCGGGCTGGAATGCAACCTCATTTTCTCTCCACTGATCCCTACTGGGGATTCTGAGGGTATATGGCCTAGTCAACCTAATATTGTCCTTTGCATTCCGTACCTTGATGGTGGAAATCGGAATTTCATTTTCCACCTCCTTGGCGACTCTTGCATGTTGTCCTCTATTGCTCCCTGTCCGCACCACTGTCCAGAGTCTTGCAATCGAAGATGCGACGCCATAGCCTTCCGTCTGATACAGATGGGAAGCGGTGGCAGCATCAGCAAGACCTCTAGGTGGGCTGAGGGTGGCATCCCATAGCGCCGGTGATATCCAGGATTGCAGGCCTTTGAAGTTAAGTCACTTTCTGGGTGGCAGTTTGTTTCACACCACCCCACCAGACCAACGCCCGGAAAGGACTCCCGGCCTGTCGATCGAATGAATGATCCGAGGATTAAGTCCCCAGGTCCTCTCTAGCGACACAGCTGCCAGAGGGTCGCTACTCCCTACCTTACTACTCCTTCTATTTGCGACCCCCATGATAGTTTGGAGTCCAGGATCACCTACAGGTATTTGACCTCCCGCACTAAAGCTAAAGGTTTTCCAAACGTCACCGGCGCCCTGAATCACCCCAGATTCCTCTTCTTGGTGAATAGGGACATCTCTGTCTTCGCTGAGTTTACGGAGAGTCACAGCTCACCACACCATCTTTCAATAGGCAGCGTGTATGCACGCGCAGACGACGCTGAGGAATTTGCCGATGACTAAGAGCAGTCCATCATTGGCGTACGCCTGGGCGTAGAAGCCATTCTCGGGGACCCGCTCCATGAGGCCGTCGATGACCAGACACCATAGATGAGGCGAAAGGCAGCTGCCCTGAGGACAGCCGCTCGTCACTCCAACGTCTAGCCCGCGGCCTGTCAAGGCCAGCAAAACTCTCCTGTCCTCCAGCATGCTCGCCACCCAACTTATTAGGGACCTAGGCGATCTCCTGTCCTGTAGGGCAGCACAGACCGTATCCGTCATTGCCCTGTCAAAGGCCCCCTCCACATCGAAGAACACAGCTAATGTGCGCTCCCTGTGGTGTGGGGACCTTTCCATCTTTCGCCATCTCAAGGATACCCAAACGATATCTGGCTACGCACCTGTGAATTCTGCAGCCTCTCCACCGGCATTTGGTTGGCTGATGTGGTTAATTGCCCGCCACCTTAATTTGCAGGTCTCCTAGAGACCAGTTAGACACACATGTTTGTTTTATATTTTGACCCCGTGAACAAAATTCACAAAAAAATTATTTGCCTCTCACTGCTTGCAGAAATTATATGATTTATGTAAATAATGTTGATGCTTTTTATTCTTAACCTTAAGATAACTTAAATATTTTGTGTTATTATTTTTGTTGTTCTTCGATTCGATTCGATTGCTTTTGGATAAATATTTGAATTGTATCTTTTCTTTAAATTTCTGTTATTTTTTTCATGATGCCACACAATTAGTTTTTCCTTAACATGTAATAAAGCAATGTTGACCAGAAATTATATTATTGTTATAACTTTGTCTCAAGGTCTGGCTGGCCATTCTCTCCTTCATATACGCCTGGTTGTACTTTTTCTCTGACTACACATAAGTGCGACATTTGTCAAGCTTGAATTTCATGTCAATTCTGGAAAAGACTTCGACGATTTTAAGGAAATGTTTCAAATGGTTCTTTGTGTAGGCAATCTGTTTCATATCATCCGTTAACATCAGATCCTCATCTGTTCTGTGCCATTGCTTTTTATACCGAAGCCATATCTAGTAGTGGCCAGAAGAATATATATATATATATATATATATATATATATATATATATATATATATATATATATATATATATATATATATATATATATAATTAGTATCGTGTTAGTAACGATGTTCATACCTGTTTGTTATCGTAGCTTAATTTTTGATTTTTAATTTTTGTTTTCGTAGTGGACATTGGGTGTCCTAGGAGCCTCAGGATATAAGTGTCTATCTTATATATTTTCAGCGCACTTATAAGACATTTATGTTGAACTGAATTAACCTCTCAGACTCCTTGTAGTGGTTTTTAGGAGATAAATATTACTATCTGATAAGAGTATTTAGCCGCGCGTATTTCAATACAAAGAACGTATTTATTTGTGAAATGAAATATTACACAAAGAAACCACTAAAAGTATCTAAGGTATAAAAAACCCAGGCAAATATATTTCTGTACAACGTAGTTTTGAATGAAGGAAATACTTCTGAAATTTTTTATAGAAAATCAAACAACGATTCAACAAAGGGAATATTGTGTATCGTCACTATCTTTATGTTCAGTCAGTTTTTAAAAAAAATATATTCTGTATAATAGAGAGTCGTGACAAGACCAATCGAGTAAGTTCTCAAATATTGCACTGGGAGCAGCCAATCACAATGGAGTATTTTAAAATTCATACAGTGGGGACGAAGTCGAGCTGCAAGAAAAACGGTGGCCGCGAATCACTCGGCTGATACGAACAAGAACGATAATGTCGTTACAAAAGTTATGGTCCGCTGTTTCGGATCCCATAATAATTATAGCAATTATGTTTTAAGTAGTAAATGAGCGTCGCAGTTCAGTAAATAAATATGTGGCTATGATTTATGTTTGAAACAAACATCGTCTAAACGATGAGGTTTTTGATTTTGAGTTCCAATTAAGTTATAACTTCTTGATTTTTTGTTTTGGATTTTTAATTCTGGATATTTAGTTTTTGGTTTCAATTAAGTTATAACTCATCGATTTTTAAGTTTTGAGCTTGAGTTTACGTGATTTTGGCTCTTGGTATTTGACTTTGGATTTCTGGTCTTGAATGGGTAGCACAAAGCGGTCTAATTATTAATAGCTTTTCTTTAAGTAATTAATTTTTATACTACTTTAGAAGGGGGGTTCGGGGCATTACTGTATAATGTTGAAGCTCAAGCAACTGTGCACAAAGTATGACATAATTTTATAAGCATATTTAGATTTTTTAGATTTTGAAACCCACAGAAAAACCCTTCCGTACATAACTGTATTACACCTTAACGAATAATTTCGGAGCTTTATAAACTTGAAGGATACAAAACAAATGTTAGGCTGAGAAAACGTAAGAAACATCATATTTGTTTAAATTGGTAGGTAGGTAGACAGCTCAGAAAAACAACTATGGCATTTTTCAAAATATTGGTAAATAACCTAATTTCATTTTTTTAAATATGTCGAATTTGCCAGGCACAGCCGAACTAAAGCAAAACGTCAAAGTCATTGTGCATTATTTTCAAAGATAAGCTGTTCATGAACCCTAAATTTACGTAAACTTAATAATAAAACAATGTCCCATATAATGCGGACTTTAACGCTGACACTGTATTTATCTAGATAAGTAAGCAAAAATGGATGTCGTACGGACAATAGCCAGTAGAATTCTTGGTAAAGTAGAAGCGTAATTAAGAAGCTGCAATTTTAACAAAAATAATAGTGACAAGACGTTTTGCCAACCATAGCTGCTGTCTTCTTCAATTTCTCTTTTCACTCCAAATACTGAAAAAGCAGGCCAGCCGCTATGATTGGTGAAACGTCCAGCCGCCCAGACGCCAATTAGGATGCTAAAACAAATGTTCATTTCTTTGCTGTTTTGTATATTGAAAACTAATCAAGTATTATAAAACAACTTACCAACATTACATATATGGACCAGGGAAGGGGACTTACCTAAAAAAAAAAGAAAATTTATTAATGATTCATGCAACATGTAAACCACTGTTTTCTCATTTTGGAAACAGTTTAAGTTGTTATTTTACAGTATACAGAGCGATTTGGTAATAGTATTCTTAAGCTGAATACGGACTTAGAGACTATTCCTCTCGCTTTACCAGTCTTTGTTTTCTTATCTGTAACCGGTTTTGCTGCTTGACCCCCTCATCAGGCAGAAGAAAATTAAATTTATTTATAAGAATTCATGACAACTGTAAATTAAAAAATTGTTATGTTATAGTGTTATGGATTAAAATTATTCTTTAGAAGACAACAAATATAATAAACGGTTCGGGACCCAGCAAGTGCGTTATGGTAGTGTCCGACTAAGTGGGTCTTTTAGCATTTTCCTCTCAAAATTCCTCCCCGCTTATCACCCCTATTCATTCTGGTTCCCTTAACTTTCCTAAGAGTTGTTTGCAACAAATTTGTCTTGTGGCATGTACATCCGAGCGAGGTTCTAAGCATGTTTCTGAAAAACATCATCTAAAAACCCTTTGTGCAGTAAACTGCAAAGTTATCGAAAATACATACTACTTCGTCTTATTTAGATAATATAGAAGACAGCACTAAATTAAATAGGCTCACTTGCATTTTCATTTCTTTTTTATTTTTATATTGCAGACAGAAGCACAAGATAAGTATAATTAAGGGGCTGGCTTAACTAACATTGTGGCAACACAAACTCGAAAAGTATAGAAGTTATTTAGAGCGCGTTAATAGTTATAAACTTTATTTCATTATCATGTCACAGTAGTATTCTGATTATGAAAATTTTCGGGACGCAGCAAGTGCGTTATAGTAGTGAATTCTTATAAGAATTGTACACTATTATTATACGGAATATTTCTAAAATTAATACTTTAAACTTGCACAGACCCTGAAGATCGATTTTAAGGGTCCCAGTACGCGTATTTTTGAAGAATTCGTTCGAAAGTGTTACCATTGGTATCTCTCTATTATCAAACAAATCTTGGGTTCTAACTCCTTTTGAGAAAATACCCAAACCTCAATTTTCTTTGAAGCTAAGAAATTACATTTTGCTATATCGCTACTGCTTTGCTATTTTCACCGAGACGTAAAGCAATACTTAAACCATTGTTTAGAAAACCGATAGGATCTAAGATGGATCTGGACCTAACCCCAATAAATTTTTTCCTCGGGGATGTGTGAAGCAAAAAGTATATGAAGAACTGCGGATGGTATGAAAAATCGAATACAATCAGCTTTTAGAAGTATTTTCCCCATTATGTTGAACAGAGTCTAAGAAAACTTTGAACGACGACTCCAAATTTGTATTCAGGAAAACATTTTTGAACATATTTTATGATACTAAGTGAGTGGTGGACGCGCCGCCACCTAGTTGCGGGACCAAGTAGTATGTTGTCACGCCAGCTCCAAATAACACAAAGTGTTAAAAAATAGAGACTACATACAACTAACTAACAATTTAGTAAATTGTTAGCCCTGGCCCATTTCTACCCTAATATAGGGACAAAGTATGTATAATATTATTGCGAGAATGCATCTAGCCTTACATGTTTTAAGAGTTTAAATAGGTTTGTGAACCTACTGTTTGATTTCTTAATGCTTTCATCTATTACCATAATATAAGAGTTATACTATGTACAAGTAAAAAGGCTGAACCGCTGTACTTCCTTTTGTATTTAATTTAACTTGTTAAAAAATTGTATCATCAAAAAGCTAATAAAATTTTGCATCCATCAAAATCTAGACATTGGTAGTTAATTAGTTATTTGCTAGTTAGTGGGCGAGGAATATTCAAAGCCAACATGATTATAGAAACTAAGTGACGAAATAATGGTACTTTCTGATGACACCTAGGATAACTTTAAAACGAGTCGATTTGAGTATAGGGAAAGCTTAATAAAATCAATAGATGAGTAAATAAGCCACCCGAAAGCGATATAAAATATAGGGTGTTCTATTTGAAAATTTCCAGAAAGTCTTTCGATTCTCATTTTTAGTCATACTTTATAGGATTTCCAATTTGACAGATACTTCTCGGTATGAAAATAAAATAGACCACATGTCGAATGTATATCGCAATAAAAAATAGTTGGTTACGTTAGTTCTTGGGAGATATCAGGTGATAAATACAAGTCGATTCAGAGAAACAAATGGCCATATCTTTAAAACTACCCTATGTCAAGTGCTGAAACTTCACTCAGGTAATATATAAAGCCAGGAGATTCCAAATGTCAAATAAAATACAGGTTTTTCCATTTAAAACAATATCAGTTTGGTGCAACACTCTGCATATAGCCATCCTGTATAAATGAAATAAATTTTAGAATGTGCACTCGTGGAACACCTATCGCCTCGAGAAAACATCATTTTAAAAATGGCCTCAGTGAGGAGATATCTTTCGTCCCCGGACTGATGGGACACCTATATGATATTGCAAACATGTAAATGCCAGCAAAGGTCCTTTGCAACTGTTTCACTCAATGTAAATATTAGAGTGTATTTTTTGTGGGGTATTTTGTTACACATTTGAAATTACTGAATGCAATTACTAAGTTGTATATTTATATATAAATCATTAGACACATTCTTTTAGGCATAGTTTTTAGCCGAGCATGGTTACGCAAATATGTCGTAATTACGACACGCATATATGCAGTATTCTTTGTTTTCCTCTTGTCTAATTAGTATCTGATATGGAAAGTAGATTAACTAACATTATTTCTGCATTAACACTTCAATCAACCTTATTAAAAACTATTATTTACAAGCTATTAATTAAAAGTAATTCTAGTCCGCGTTGATAGGTAAGATCACCTTATGTAGATTTAAGTAATTAATGTTTTTACTTATAAACAAGTTAGATGAATAATTAGCGTTTTGTGCAGTGTTTCTAAAAGTTTTTATTTATACTTTTAAGTATCTGACAGACACGTATGTTATTGCTTATATTTTATTAATCTACATATATAAAATATGCCCGTTCAAGTCTAAATCATATGGGATATTTTTTAATACTTTTTTTTTTACGCAAATTTCACATTTTTACGCAGAGTTCATAAACAGTATTTACTTTAAAAGTAATGCAAAATGACGTTCACCAATTTTTTTATGAGTTGTATGGTTTGTTGCTTTAGGTCAGAGTTTTGCGCATGCGTGCACAAACTTTTTTATTTGTTGGTTGAATCCCTACGTGTTTAGTATCATATGAATCGCCTTGATGTCTAGAATTTAAATATGTTGGAGAGCGCATCCGCTCACGAACTTTTTTCTTTATTTTACTCGTCTCGATTCAAATAATCAGTTAAAATTAATTTTGGTAGTTTTTTGTTTTACCATTATGTTTAATAGCTACTTTTTTAAAGAAAAGTTTAAGACGATTTGAAGTAACGCAGCTAGATTTATCGAGTTCTAGACTTTCACTACTAAATTTTGGAGTGTGCTGTTCATGGCTTTACGATTGACCGTCTACCTAGGTGTTAAAAAAATATCTATGGTGAAAAATTTTCTTTTTTTCGTGAAATAGTAGATATATTTTGTTCTGTCCACTCTTTTAAAGGACAAAGACGTTCAATTACACGTTATACTCATTTTTAAGGGTGACATATTTTTAATAAAATTGCAAGAAGTTGGATTATTTTCCAAATTTTCTAAATATACTGAAAATCCGCACACCCAGTAAGAATTGATCAATTTTAATAAAATTTATACATATGTAATGTGTGTTTAATCAAACTTAAACAATGGTAAAACTTTTAAACTGAAATATTAAACAATGAATAAAGTTAGGTAGTTATGAGTGGGTCTGCCACGGTTTCTGATGCATTCGAGAACTCTTCGATGCATGCATAAAATTAAATAATTTAGGGCATCCTGAGGAATGTCTTGTTGTCTTCGGTGACGAACGTCAACAAAGTTATTTGGTGGTTGGGATAAATTACCCAGTCACTTGCTAATGATATTCCACACCTGTTCGATTAGTGACAAGTCTGCGGGGCGTGCAGGCCATGGAATTGGGTCACGTTCTTTTTGTAAGAACCTTGTAGTAACCCTTACTGAAGAGGATCTGCGTTGTCTTGTTGGAAAAGGGGTTGACTTGACCCTGGTAGGTATGGCACTGCAACAGGCTACCACACGTTTGGTATGTAATCATTTGCATTCAAATTTCTGTCAACAAAAACTAGAGGTGACCTGCTACCGTATGTTATCGCACCCCATACCATCACCCTATCATTCTCCACATAATCTTACTCTTCCACGACCATCGTGGACCCAAAGACAGAATCAGATCTCCTCAGATAACACAGATTCCATTCATCATCCCAAGTTGATCTGCCGTTACACCATTCAAGCCGAGCAGCACGATCTCGAGGTGTCAGTGGGAGACATAAAAATGGTTTATGTGCATAAAGCCCCAACGCGCGTATTCCGCGATATGTCGTTGCCATAGAATCTCTTTGCTGTCAAACTTCCAATCAAGCATTTGTAATGGACCGTGTTGTGAAAACTCGGTCTTGTAAAGCCGCACTCCTCAAATAACAATCTTCCTATTCTGAAGTTTTACGACGGTTATGGATTCCTTTTTTAGACCACCTGGACCAACACTTGTAACACTGTTGACAGACTGCGTGCTGTGCGGTCAGAAATTTCTCTGTTTGAAAAACCGGCTTTCCGCATATCAACAATCCGAATTCACTGAAATTATTGTATTTGTTCCTTAAGAGGCGCCTATGCATAATGACTTAATAAAGTGAGCACAAATCGCTACGAAATATTGCCTCAAGCTGAAGGAAAAGTAAATTCAAAGCAATAATTTTTTGATAAAACAAAATTAAAGTAGTGTACACTTGTTAACTTTGTTGTCCATATTGTTATCATTTCTTATCAGAGACAAGGGAGTAGTCTAGAAAATGTCAATGCAACTGGTGGACTTACTGGGTGTACCAAATTTTTCTGAGTATATATATATATATATATATATATATATATATATATATATATATATATATATATATATATATATATATATATATTAAATGCAAGTTTTACTTACTACCAATATGAACGAGGTTATGAAAATGTTTTAAAGTCAATGGTTATCTCACTTATTTAGCAACTGAATTACACATTAAAACTAGTATGCAGGACTTGCTACATGGAACGTATCTGACGATAATAAAGGTATTGTAAGTTTCACTCATTTTAAGTAATTTTCCATCACAACAACCGGTGGTATATACTGCTAGGAAGTAGCAACCATACGAAGCATGGGCTGAACCCTCCAGTGATACCTTGCGCCCTTTAAATTAAAAAATTGTAACCGTTTTCAACACGTTACTGACTTGAGTCCCACCTGTGGTGACAGATTACTTCTGTTTGTTAACTGTACATGGATCGTAAAGTCCATTTTTGGACGGAAATAGCCTCGTAGCAGCATTTTAACAAATCATGATATCAGCTGAAACAAATTCTCATTAAACGGTACTGCTTGTTAAAACGTTTAGAAAACAAGAAACCGCCCAGGGACGGTAGTGGACTTTTACAAATTCAAAGAATTTTTTGTTTTAGTGAATTTTCGTAGAAAAAATTCACTTATGGGGAGATCTCGACTTTTGAATTTTGAAAAAATTTTTGCTAATGAGCGCGAACTAGGACCCCTAGAACCCATATTCGCGGTCAGTTTCAATTTTAATATGTTTATATATATATATATATATATATATATATATATATATATATATATATATATATGTGTGTGTGTGTGTGTGTGTGTGTGTGTATATGTATCACACCAATAACTCAAAAAATAATGGGCCGATTTTGATAAAATTTGGCACATACCTTCCTTTTGTAAATGGCTTGGATAAGTTCGTTAGTGAAGAAAATAGGACGAGGTTTTCCGGGAAAATTTTGAGTTTTCATTCGAAAAAAAATTATATCACCGGAATTAACTAAGTAAGGGAAACCAAATTTGGTACACGGGTTCATATCATTATAGGTAAGCTACCCAACCTAAATTTAGCTCTGTAGGTTAAAGGACAAAAAAGTTACAGGCATTTAAATAAAAATAAATTTGGGTTTTCCTCAAAACGTCGAAGTCGCGATTTAAAATGTCAAAATTGGTTATATTTAGGCAATGAACCTGAAATTAATATCAGCTATGGAAAGAAAATGTCTCAAGAAGAATGTTATACAAAGCCTGAACTCTTAGCTTCAATAGTCACTGTCCTTCATTTTACTAAAATATTCCCAGAAAATTCATTTAAGATAGACCCTTTCTTTCTCTGATGCTTTGGCAGTAGTGTTGGCTATAGAGTTTATCGTTTAATGGTATATCATTTTTGTCAAATTTTCGTAAAAATCATTAAAGCTCAATATATCCGTTATTATGCAAGTTACGAAAAAAAATATACATTAATTATAGGCTGTCTTGAGCTACATCGTAAAAAAATAATTCCTCAATTACAGGTGGCCCATAAGTCGTTGGTGATTCAAATTTTCTTTTTTTTTTTTTGATCGAACACGCCCTATGTTATTGCATTTTTGCATTTTCCATCGAAATATAATACAGCTTTGTAAAGAAAGAAATTTGGGACGCAGCAAGTGCGTTATGGTAGCAAATTTTCATTAAATGCTTTAAATTTGAATAGCTCAATTTGCTATTAACCTATAAGGTTGACCAGGAAACCAGTTTTTTCGGGAACAATTTAAGTTTACTTTCGGACATTTTTGTACATTTTTAAACAATAAAGTTATTTTGATGAAACATGGCACATTGTTTCTACTATATAGATTGATGTCTGCTTTCTTAAAAAAACATGTTTGCTATTGGAAACCTTTTAATGAAAATTCACTACCATAACGCACTTGCTGCGTCCAGAAGTTTTTTGTTATTATTTGATTGAATGACTTAAAACTACAAAGAATGATCAGCGAAAATTGTACTTTAATAAAATGCACCATATAACATCAAAATCCTTCAATTTTATAAACTATCGTTTAGCGACATGCTATTGTGCATATATATATATATATATATATATATATATATATATATATATATATATATATATATATATATATATATATATATATATATATATATACTAATAATAATAATGATGATAACATATAAAGTCTGTAACTGACCTCGGGTATGGGTTCCAAAGGTAAATAATTCGTGCTCATTTGAAGAAGCTTTTAAAAAATTCGACAGTGGTTACCTCGCTAAAAAATTCACTAAAAATTATGTGTATCAAAGGCTTAAGTTTTTTGCGCTAGCTTTGATCATCGTGTGGTTTAATTTTTATAAGCAAAAATGACTGATACTAATGGAATTTGCAGAGGCTGACCCAAAGTGAATTGCAAACACATTGAGCGTTTTTTCTGAAAAGTTGTATAGAGCTTCAACGTCTCAGAAAACTGTCTATAGAAGTGTAGTTTTGTTTAATTAAAAATGTAAAGGATAAAACTAATGGCATTCTTTACATTCAAATATAATATCTTAATTAGAATTACATCTCCAAATTAAGATTTTATCAATAATATACAGGTATAAATTCATATCTTACAATGGCAGCTAGATCTAAAGTTTAGGAGAGTATAATGCCATACCCATAGCTAAACCGGTTAGGTTGAAGTGTATGTGTGTGTACGTTTTACCTGTCCGAATCACCTGTTGGTTTCCTCGTTCTGACGTTATAGTACCGGTTATTGCGATGTCGAGAACATCTAGAACATATTGTAGTGAATATCGTCATTTGAATGCTTGCGGATCTTACAACAAAAGACGTTTGGTCTCAAGTAATAGTTATTTATGCTATGGTTTTATGTTTAAAGATTATACCTAAGTTCGTTCGCTCATATGTATGTTATGAACCGACGCTTTGCTTTTTTCTATTTGTGGTATAAAATAATTCAAAAACAGGTTTGTTAAGAAAAATACATGCATTTTAAGTGCTGTTCAAAACTGCCACCTGTCAACGCAGAACAAATGTATTTTAAACTTTTGCAAAATTCACTTCGTCCTGAATTTGTTTTACAGCACTAAAATTATTGCTTTTAATTGCCAATAGCATAATTTAATTTACTCAGCATAAACCATTTGTTTGAGGTAATACCAAAAATAGAAGTCAAAAAGTTCTAGGCTAAGCGATCTATGAAGCCACTGAATTACACCCTCTCTTTCGATCCATCTCGTAGAAATTGAAATCGAAACACTGTACCCCGTTTCTTGGCCAGTTAGCCTACTTTCGTATTCCCTGTATTACTCTTGTGTGCAAGCCCCATGCTGAAGTCACTTTGTTTTGACTTTCTAGCTCTATAAGAGTTGTCAGACGGCCCTACACTACAAAGCTTACGTCATCTATAACGACGTCACTGCTTGATGTACGTGTGAGTTCAATTCCAATCAAAGCCAGCCGTGTCGAAAAAAAAAATCGGTAACCAACTGGGAGGATGTCGCAAAAGCAGTCCGCTACCTAGGGAAGATGAGAAAGAAGAAAATTACATAGGCCTAGCAACAGGACACCAGACGAGTACAATTTGGAGAACCCAATTCATCACAATACAGTTTTAGACCCGACGATCGTTTCACTAACAAAGTTAGCGTCATCAAGGGGATGAATAAACTAAGTGAACTAGAACTACTATTTATATGTTAGTCGCCAAGCAGTTATGAACAGCGTCCTCTAGGAAGGTATACAGACAGACCCCCACTGTTGAGTCTTAAATTCCTGTGATTAAAGCTGCATACCTGCCTTTGTTATACTGTGCGTGGTTATCACGACATGTTGGTTATTAAGATAACAGTTCGAACAATGGACTACCAAGAACCAGACCTACTCTATTCATCGAAACATTCTTGTTCAAATTTCTAACGATATATATATATATATATATATATATATATATATATATATATATATATATATATATATATATATATATACTTTCGTAAGCATAAAGCTGAAGCGACTGCCTGACATTTTTGATTAACTTGAGATTTTCTTTATCTATATGCTGTGTATTATACCAAATATGCTATCAATACATGATTTGTCAATAATACCATATATCAGTTGCACTAAATGTTCTTTAAATCTAATTCTTGTGGTTCTTTTAGTTTGTTCAACATATTTCATTTCACAATCGTTATAACATATTTTATAGGATAGGACTGTGAACTTAAATATTTTGGGAAAACATAAAGGACTATGGAAAATAGATTTAAAGAACATTTAGCGTAACTGATATATGGTACTATTGACAAATCATGTATTGCTCAACACAATTGGCATAATAATCATCATGTAGTTAAAGAAAATCTAAAGTTATTAAAAAATGTCAGGCTGTCGCGTCAGCTTGATGCAACGCCATCTGATTTGACAATTGCGTAATTGTTTACTATATTGACAGACGCGGAAGTTTTAAGAATCATTTGCCATTTTCCACTTAATATTTATTTGAAAACAAGTTAAGATGGAGCGAAATAATTGCTCAGATGAAGTTTTGATGACACTATTTATTCTTAATGGACAATGTGACAAAATTGTTGCAAAAATATGTAAGAAATTCAATGAAATGTATCATGAACTGCAACCAATGAGCAAAAGAAAGGTTATGCGAATACAAGATAATTTTTTCAAATTATTTCAATATTATTTATTATTAGATTCTAACCTTTGACAACAAATTCTCAAAATATCCCCCATTGACTTCTAAGCACTTCAAAATCCGGCGATGTACACCATCAGTTGTCGCTTTATGTATTTCATTAGCATCTAGTTGGTCGATGCAACTGGTCACACGTTGACGTAGCTCCTCCTTAGTGTTTACCGGTGTCTGGTATACCTTTTGTTTTAAAGTACTTCAAAGGTATAACTCGAGGGGTGTAAGGTCGGGGGACCTTGCAGGCCAATCCCATGGGCCCAAACGCCTAAACCAGTAGTTATCAAATATCTGAAATAGCTCACGTGTTACCTCTTGCGTGCAATGTGCGGGCGCTCCATCCAACTGGAACCAATAAGTACGGAAATCTTCTAATGTTAAATTTTCCAAAATATTTGATAATACTGTCCTTAAAATGTGGAGGTATTGTTTGCTATTTAATGGCTCATTGTAAATAAAAAATCTTATCTGGTTGTCTTTTAAGGGGCAAAAAACATTAAAACTAAATTTTTCTTGGAAGCCCCTCTACTTGACCATGCGTGGATTTTCATCGGCTCAAAAATGTTCCTTCTATTGATAATGCCTTCTCTCGAAACCTTGGCTTCGTCTGTCCATATTATTTTTCTCAAAAAGTTAGGATCCTCTTCAATGCGTATTAGGAGTGTCTCACAATGTTGAGTGCGACGTTGGTAATCATCTGGTTTCAGGTGTTGAAGTGTTATAAATTTAAAAGGATGCATGTTGGCCAGACTCTTTTGCACCGCATAATAAATTACGCCCAAATCATATGCTGCACTTTGGATGGAAGTTTGTGGATATGCGTGGAAAGAGGGTAAAACGTTCACTATATTTTCTTCATTCGGCGGTACAGGCTTTGGCTAACTTCGAATTGCCCGGAGTTTTGAACCATAATTGATTAAATTATCTTGTATTCGCATAAACTTTCTTTCGTTCATTGGTTGCAACTCGGATACATTTCATTGAATTTTCTACATGTTCTTGCTACAATTTTGTCACATTGTTTATACAGAATAAATAGTGCCATCAAAACTTAAGTAATTATTTCGTTCCATCTTAACTTGTTTTCAAATAAATATTAAGAGGCAAATAACAAATGAAACTTCGGAATCTGTCGAACACAGTAATCAATTAAGTAATTGTCAAATAACTTGGCGTTCCATGACCAACTAATTCAAATTATGTGAAGATCATGTGTTTTTTAGTAATTATTGCGATTATTTCGAAAACTCGACCAGTTAGGTATACCACTATGGTACATAAATTTGGAGGAAATTTAATTTCCTTTCAGAATTTCAATTAATGTACAGGGTGTCATATTTGAAAAAAATAAAGTTTTGGCTTTTTTTGTGTGTCACGTTAAAATCATCAATTTTAAACCAGCCTGTATAACATTAAATGAATTTATTTATGTAACTATTAAATACCAGGCTTTTTCAAACTGTGCCCAAAATTTCGCCTTGTATAGTTTTAAATAGCAGCTAAATTAAAATTTTAGTGGTACCACTTTCATGAGAAAAAATATATTAAATAATTATTATCCCGAAAACCGGTGTAGATAGGTATAGGAAGCTATTAAGAAAAAAATATCATAAAGGAATTCCAATTCTAAAAACAAAATAATTTACAGGGTGTCCCATTAAAAAAAAGAAAGAGTAGAAGCGGCAACACCGCCAAAATGAAAATATTTTAGAAAGACAGGTCGTGCCTATTGATGCCTGTATCCAAATTTTCAAATTAATTTTATGTCCCGTTTTCCATAAACGTCTAACCTACCATCGACCATCAATGACCTTGTATATCGTTAGAAATTTGAACAAAAATGTTTCTATTAGTAGAGTAGGTCCGGTTATATGTAATCCATTGTTATGTTATCTTAATAACCGACGTGTCTTTTTTAGAAGGAATATTTGATAACGACGCACAGTATAACAAAGGCAGGTACGCAGTTTTAATCACAGGGATTTTTTTTTAATTTCAACAACACACCACGAGGGCTTACAGCCTAAATATTATCGGACCGTGGGTGTTGACAAGGAGGAAAGAGGCAGCTTGTTAATTCTGGACTTGAAGGTTTGGAGGTTCGGAGGAGAAGGTAAAACATGTGCTGGCAAGGAATTCCACAACTTGGAAGTCCTCGGGACAAAAGAGCGGGCATAACAAGATGTTCTATGTCTGGTGACCTGGACAGTAAAAGGGTGCATTCGCTCTGTTCCCCTGGTAGATCTGTTGGGGGCAGCAGGTGGCGGAACTATGGAGGAAAGCTCCTCTGAGCAGTGCCCGTGCAGATATCTATAAAAGAGAGAGAGGTCACCAACGGCACGTCGGTGGGCAAGGGATGGCAGCCTTTGGGTGAGGGTAGGGTCACCGATGAGACGTATAGCTCTCTTTTGAATGGAGTCCAGGATATCGAGTGTAGAAGCGGCAGCGGCACCCCAGATGTGGGAGCAGTATTCGAGGTTTGGCCTTATTTGTGAAGTATATAAGGTATAGAGATTAGCTGGTGAAAAGTATTTGCGAGCCCGGAAGAGGAAACCCAATTTCTTAGCAGCCGCTTCTGCAACTGATGTGACATGTTGGTGCCAATTAAGATTTCGATCCACAGAAATGCCAACAAGAAAAAAGGACTCATTGCTTTGAATAACTTGGTTGTTCATTGTGATGGGTCTAGGGCTGGTGTGTCTCTTGTGAGAAAGAAAGCAAGACTTAGTTTTGGTGGGGTTGAATTGTACAAGATTTCTACTTCCTCAGTCTAATATTTTTTGGAGATCCACGGAGACATAACCCTCCATGAGTCTGCGATCCTCATCTAATTGGGCTAAAGAGACAGGCTTAGAATATTGTATATTTGAATGGAGGGTGCTGTCGTCCGCGTAGCTGTGAACTGGGTTGTATGTGCTAGAGAGGAGGTCATTAATGTGGAGTAGAAACAAAGTAGGGGCTAAAGCTGAACCTTGAGGAACTCCTGCATTAATTGGATACAGTTTAGAGGAATGGCCATCCACAACAACAGATATGCTTCTGTTGGAGAGGAAATTTGCTGTCCACATACAGAGTTTTGGTCGTAGGCCATAGGCCGGAAGTTTATTAAGCAGCGCTGCGTGCCAGACCTGGTCGAATGCTTTGGATATGTCTAGAGCAACAATCTGGGATTCACCGTGTTGTTCCATGGACTTGTTCCAAGAATGGGTGACAAAGGAAAGGAGATCGGCAGTCGATCTGCGCTGACGGAATCCATACTGCTTGTCGTGGATTAGACTGTGTTTTTCAAGAAATTTTAGTAATTCGGTGTTTATATACTTTTCCACAACTTTAGAGACGACTGAAAGGAGAGAAATAGGCCTGTAGTTGCTAGGAAGCGCTTTGGATCCCTTCTTGGGGATGGGTTGTACTCGAGCAGTTTTCCAGTTACTAGGAAATATGCCTTTATTATAAGATGTCTGAAACAGACGAGTCAGGACAGGAGCAAGTTCTGGTGCGCATTTTTTGAGAACAATTGCTGGGATCTCGTCAAGGCCAGAGGCTTTCCTGGTATTAAGAGAAGAGAGCATCTTTCGTACCTATTTAGTTTTGAAAATGATATCCGTCATTTTATGCGCAACATTGGGGACTGTTGGTGGTTGAACATTTGGAGGTGGGTTGAGAGTATAATTGCCGGCGAACAACGAAGCAAAAAGTTCAGCCTTGCCCAGCGCGGTAGAAACAATTTCATCCCCTGAGACAAGAGTTGGGAACGTGCTTTTGCAGAAATTATTTCCAATAGATTTAGCAAGAGTCCAGAAGGGTTTGCCGCCGTTGGAGCTTAAGAGGACTTTATTTTTGATGTGGTTATTAAACGAGTTTTTTGCCTCAGAAAGATTTAAGACTTAATAGTGGGGGTCTGTCTGTATACCTTCCTAGAGGACTCTGTTCGCAACTGCTTGTCAACTTACATATAAATAGTAGTTCTAGTCTTTATTCACTTAGTTTATTCACCCCCTTGATGAACTTTGTTAGCGGAACGATCGTCGGGCCAAAAACTGTATTTTTATGAATTGGGTTCTCCAAAATATCTCACAAAGCAGCGATATTGTAAATGGTCGCCAATAACCTGTAAACTATCACATTTAGGTGTAAGGAATCCAACACAAACTTGTCCTGTTTTTGGTGGAGCAATCCAAAGAAGTAACAAAATTGGGGTGGGGTTCCATTTAAAAAATTTATTTTGTCATATATTATATAATATTATGATCCTGTATAATTTTGAATATTCTCTAGTTTGTCACTGAACACTTGTGTCTCCGCGGAGACACTTCAAAACATCAAAAAATGGATATCTCAGATGGTGTCCTTGGGGGATAATTATCTAGTGGTCTGTCATTATTTTTCTAAACTTATGAATGTTTTGAAAACTGTAAATTTTGGCAATATGGTATGTTACATGAAGCCACATTTATATTTATTAGCTTGTCTATCGCAATGCGCAAAAAAGTATATATTCTATTCAAAATAACAAAGATGGTGTCAACATCCAGTTCAAACAAAAGTGACAGAACTGTCAAAATATTTCGTTTAAATAGCCTAAATACTCCTTTTTAGGCGCGCAGCAATCCGGAAAAATTGATAACATACGGTAGCAGGTCACCGTTAGTTTTTATTGACATACATTTGAATGCAGATAATTACATACGAAGTGTACTGTAGCCTGTTGCGCTGTCATACCTCATACAGCAGGGGTTACTACAAGGTTCTTACAAGAAAATAACCTGACCCTGCATCCATGACCTTCTCGGTCCCCAGACTTCTCACCAATCGAACATATGTGGGATATGATTGGTAATCGACTGGGTAAATTATCTTAATCGCCAAATAACTAGCTGACCTTCGTTACCGAATTCAGGAAGACTGGGATGACATTCCTCAGGATACCATAAAACATTTAATTTCAAGCTTGTCTCGAAAAGTTATCGAATTCATAATAAACCGCGGCGACCCCCTCATTATTACATAATTTTGTTACCTTTTAATATTTTAGTTTGACAAAGTAACTACTACTTCCACATCGTTAAAACGTGTATAAGTAAAATTTGCAAAAATTTGTTTTTCGATCAAACGTCGTAAAACGTATTCAAGCATATAGAAAACATGGTTTGGGAACGACATTTTTTTTCTCTGTCGGTCTGCATGTCTCTGTTTTTAGCCACGATAACTTTATAATGAATGGAGATATAGTCTTCAAATTTGGTACACAGTTACCCGACAAGCGAACAGTTCCGACTGTTTTTAGGTAAAATCGCTCCAGGGGGTAGTGGATGAATGGGGGACGGTTGGGTGAAAATTTATATTTTTTCGTTCAAACTTGAGTAATATAACGTTTTGGTTTGTTCGTTAGCTTTTAATTTCATTAAACATCTGGTATTCTGCGCTAAAATTAAATTAGGGGTTGAGTGTGTGGGTGTGGAATATCGATGACAGAAATTTCGAATTTCTTTTTGCTAAAACGGTGTAAAAGGTCTTAAAAATAGAAAACTTGATTCTAGAACGAATTTTTTTGTCTGTCGGTCGGTCGATCTGTCGGCCTGTACGTATTTATGGTAGTAGGCACAATAACTTTCGAACGAATCGTCTTCAAATTTGGTATCCAGTGAGCACCTGACAAACGAACGCTTCAAATTGGTTTTGAAGATGATTTCAGGAGGTAGAGGATAAATGAAGGGTGATTTAGTGAAAATTAAAAAATTTTTTCGTTACAACTCTAGTAATATAACGTTTTAGGAGTTTATGGATACAGGAATAAGAATATTTTCTTTGTGGTCAATTCATATGGATGTTAAATTCATTTCCTGATAATGTATTTTTGAGGAGTTGATTATCACAGTCATGTGGAAGTTATGATTCAATTTGCAGCATTATTTTAACTTTCACACCGTCAATACGTATGGAAGTATGGTATTGGAGACAGAAATATTAAGAAAATGTTTCACTCAAACGTCGTAAAAAATGTCAAAACATTTAGAAAACATGATTTTGGAACGAAAATATGTTTTGTCTGTATGTGTATTAGTATCCATGATAACTCTAGAATGAATTGAGATCTCGTCTTGAAATTTGGTATACAGTGAGCACCCGACAAATGAACGGTTCAGATTGTTTTTGGGTAAAATCGCATTAGGGGGTAGAGGATGAATGGGGGGTGATTTTGTGAAAATTGACATTGGTTAGTTAAAACTCGAGTAATACATTAAGAGTTTGTTTATTAGAAAACTTTAAATTTATCAATCATCTGGTTTTCTGTGCTGAAACTAAATTTGGAGTAGAATGTCGGTGATTGAAGGTTCGAAATTTTTTTTTGCTAAAACTGCGCAAAAAGTCCCAAAACCTCTAGAAAACTTGATCCTGGAATGAATGTTGTTTAGCTGTCGGCCTGTACGTCTGTCTGTTGGTAGGCTCAATTCTTTTCAAACGAATTGAGATATTACGTTGGGTACAGGAATACAAATAATTTATTTGTGGTAAAGTCATGGACCCTAAATTCAGTTCATGAGAATATCATTCTGAGGAGAGTAAATTATAATAGCTATGTGGAAGTGATGATTCAATTTGCAGCACTATCAGTTTAATTAAACACAGATTATGTACAAATTATATTAAAGTTGATCAACTCTTACTGAGTGTTCGGATATTTTTTTGGGAGTCAGTATATTTATATTAAATATTGCAGTTTATGTAACGACGATAAACATATATTGATTAATGACACTGGAGAATTCAATTTTCCTATGCTGCGATGGGTACTTATACATATATTTCTATACCGTTATCTAGAGTCCAAGGAAACATCAAGCAACCTCATATAATAGGCTGTAAATAAAAAACATCTGCGCGTGATCACTGTGATCAAAGGTGTGAATCCGTTTCTATTTTATAATTTTACGATAGCAAAGTGTAATAAAAACCATAAGAAATTACAGCAGATACTGCGTACAAGCAAGAAAGGAAATGTATTAATCTGCATTTGATTGATTGATGCAAAGAATATTACAGGTTGGGTACTACAAATGACGCGCTGCGTCGCTAATTCTATATAATTTATATGAGAAGGAATGTATAAGTATACATTGCAGTCTGTTTCATTTGTAGTGGAAACACCTTTTCTGTTCAGTACTGGAACTATTATAATATAATGATCTATAAAAAAATTCATTAGCGGGTTGCATACGAGGCTTTCTTTATTCATTATATTTGAGATGAGAACACAATATTAATTGTATAGTGTATTTATTAGTTTAGTATATTATCAAATCTCCTAGAGTGTAATTTAAGACTTATAGTTTTAGACAGTTATTGTATTATAGAGACCCTAGGCGTTTCGGCTCTCTCAAATCATCTTCAGTGGTTAGTACCTAGAATACAAAAGATGGTGGTGTCATAAACTAGGTTTATGGTAGGTCTAGCATGAAAGCATGACACAAGTTAACAAAGAAGCTTATAGCTGCAGAAAGCGTGGACGTCTACAAAGTTATTCTCAAGTGTTAAACCTTGAGTTAGAAAAATCCACGCAGATTAAGCTGGTAACAGTCAAAAGTTTTGCATTAGCATATTAAAAAAAGACTAAGTCTCACAATAAATATACTCTGAAGGAGCCAATACAAGTTAAAAACTCCGGAACGCAGCAAGTCCGTTAACGTGGTGAATTTTCATAAGAATTGTACACTATTAGTACGGTATATTACTAAAATTAATACTTGAAGGTCGATTTTAAAGGTTCTAATAGACGCTTGTTGGAAGAATTTTTTCGAAAGTATTACATTCGATATCTCTCTATTTTCAAAAAAATATGCTAATCTTGTGTTATGGCTCCTTCTGAGACAAATGCCCAAAACTCAATTGTCTATGAAGCAGGAAAATTAAAATTTGGTATATCTAGGTCTAAGTCGAAGTTTAATTTGATTAAAGTTACGATAGCTTTTCAATTTAGAAAAAGAAAGTATCTGCCAAAACATAAACGTGGATTTTGCTCATTAATCGCCTGGATGGTTTCATTTTAGTCAACCTAATCGAACCGTTTTTTTTTTTCAACAAAAAATGTTTTTAAAAACACATTCTCCACTTTTTTATCAACAAAAAAAATGTCCGCTGAAATTTATAATATTAGACTCAAGGGTGACAAAGTGACCCCGGTGTTTTAATGAGAAATGACATCTTTTTTTTATTTTTTTATTTCAACAACACACCACGAGGGCTCACAGCCTAAATACTATCGTACCGTGTGTGTCGACAAGGAGGAAAGAGGCAACTCGTTAATTCTGGACTTGAAGGTTTGGAGGTTCGGAGGAGAAGGAAAAATATGTGCCCGCAAGGAATTCCACAACTTGGAAGTCCTCAGGACAAAAGAGCCGGAATAACAAGATGTTCTAAGTCTGGTGACCTGGACAGTGAAAGGGTGCATTCACTCTGTTCCCCTGGTAGATCTGTTGGGGACAGCAGGTGGAGGAACTATGGAAGAAAGCTCCTCCGAGCAGTTCCTGTGCAGATATCTCTAAAAGAGAGAGAGGTCACCAGCGGCACGTCGGTGGGAAAGGGATGGCAGACTTTGGGTGAGGGCAGGGTCACCGATGAGACGTATAGCTCTCTTCCGAATGGAGTCCACGATAGCGAGCGTAAAAGCGGCAGCGGCACCCCAGATGTTGGAGCAGTATTCGAGGTTTGACGTTATTTGTGAAGTATATAAGGTATAGCGATTAGCTGGTGAAAAGTTTTTGCGAGCCCGGAAGAGGACACCTAATTTCTTAGCGGCCGCTTCTGCAATTGATATGTCACAATTGGTGCCAATTGAGATTTCGATCCACAGAAATGCCAACAAGTGAAAAGGACTCATTACTTTGAATAACTTAGTTATTCATTGTGATGGGTCTAGGGCTGGTGTATCTCTTATGAGATAAAAGGCAAGACTGAGATTTGATGGAGTTGAATTCTACAAGATTTCTACTTCCCCAGTCGAATATTTTTTGGAGATCCACAGAGACAGAACCCCCCATGAGTCTGCGATCATCATCTAATTGGGCTAAAGAGACAGGCTTAGAATATTGTATATTTGAGTGAAGGGTGCTGTCGCCCGCGTAACTGTGAATTGGGTGGGATGTGCTAGAGAGGAGGTCATTGATTTGGAGAAGAAACAAAGTAGGGGCTAATATGAAAAAAGAACATACGAAATACCCTAAAAAGGTTCATGTTTGGGCAGAAATAGTTGGAAACCATGTCATTCATTTTGGCAAACTTATATCCTGATCGAGCAAACCGACAAGTTGCAGCAAATGTGATATGGTCCCAGCAGGATAAAGAACCAGAATATCACCAAATCAATGTCCGAGAGTACCTTGACTTAATATTTCCAAATCGATGGATAGGAGAGCGAGGATCGTTAGAATGGCCACCATAATTACCCCATCTTACGCTACTAGACTTCTTATGGATTGTAAAACGTATGGTATGCAAAACTAAATCACGCGGTTTAGCTGACTTAAGAAGAAGAATGACGATTGCCATTAAGTTGGTCACGCTTCAGATGTTGACTAACATTAGAAGACATTTGTATTTACCATCAGAATGCTGTCAAGACGTTCAAGGAAGGCATTTTGAACACCTCCTCCATTAAGATTGATGTGTTTTAAATTTTTTTCTCGTTAGTAAGAATGAAGCGAGATAAGTTATATATTTTTTAGTGTGTTGTAGCGAAGTTCAAGAATCAGATGAACTTGTGTTTATTTACTGTGAATTTTTACAATAAATTTTTAACACCATAGCATTTTCAAACATAAAATAGAAAGATCTTTCAAATGACGTATCACATGCTCCTACTTCCTATATATTGAAAATTTGGTGGTTGCAGCTATCACCCGAAGGGGGTCGGATGTAGAGGAGAAGTTTTCGCGTTGCAGGGTGCCATTTTAAAATCTAAAATTGACGTGTTTTGGGATGTTTTAGTAATATGCACAATAATTATTAGGATACTAAATTAATTCCATTTTACTGTCCCACACTGTATAATACGTCTGCGCGATCTTCCAGAACATACCAAGCGTACCGCGAAGGACTTACTGGTTGCAGTCTGATATAATCAGAGACGGAGCAGCGTTCACAAGGACGCGGCGGTTTTACTTTTACCAATCTTTAGCTTTTCATTTTGTTGTTTTAGTGCATTTTTAGTTTTTTTAAATCACTAACAGAGAGGTATCGATGGTCAGACTTTGCAAAATTTTTTTCAAATGAGCGCGAACTAGGACCCCTAGAACTCATATCTGGGTCAGTTTCAATTTTTATGTTATATATATATATATATATATATATATATATATATATATATATATATATATATATATATATATATATATATATATATATATATATATATATATATATATATATATATATATATATATATATATATATATATATATCCGATTTCGATGAAACTCGGCAAGTGCCCTTCTTTTATTAATGGCTTGAATGAGTTTGTTAGCCAGGAAAATCGAACAGGGTTTTCCGGGAAAATTTTAAATTACCTTTCTAAAAAAAATTTTTTCTCCGACAATTATAAAGCTGTTTTAATGAAATTTACTACATATATTGCCTTAGGAAAGACCTTACCACATATCAAAATTCAACTTTCTAAGTTTATATAAAATTGAGTTATTTAAGTTTTCTTACGAAAAAAATATTTTTCTCCGAATATTACAAAGCTATTTTAATGAAATTTGGTAGTCTTCTTGTATTAGAAAATACCTTACTACATACCAAAATTAAACTTTCTGAGTTTATAGAAAATTGAGTTATTTAAGTTTGAAACATTTAATAAAAATTCACCAGCATAACGCACTTGCTGCGTACCGATTTTTTTTAAATTAGACATTGGGCTCAATGTGTTGGTCCAGTGTCTAATGTCTAGAGCCCCGGTGGCTTAGAGGCAAGAACGTGTGCCTCTGAACCGAAGGGTACTGGGTTCGATCCCAGGATACTCCTTTCACTTTTTCAGTACAAACTGTAATATTAACATCAAACGAGGTTCTGGCATTGTATCTGAGCAAGTTGAATGTCTGCACGTTCCGCCCTTCAGAGGGGGCGTATAGCCGTTGGTTCCGTGTCCATGCGATGTTGGGCACGTTAAATATCCCTACCCTTCTTACAGAAAGGCAGGGGTTCGGCAAAATTGTCAGGTTAGTGCGGTGAAACTGCTCCCTGGCGTCAGTGATTGGCCATAGACGCGGAAATAGGCCGACGTTGAAGAAGCAAAACACACACACACACACAATGTCTAATGTCTAATAATCTAATAGTCTAATGTCCGATTTCACAAAGCCCGATTAAATATTTAACGGCCGGTTAGTTAATTAAGGCTTAATATAACCAATCACAGCTTCAAAATATTTGGTTGTCATGGCAAAAACCCGAATCATATGACTGGTCATCTGAAGCCCTGATTAACTAACCGGCCGTTAAATGTTTAATCGGGCTTTGTGAAATTGGGCATAATAGTCTAATAGTCTCATAGTCTAATAGTCTAATAGGCTAGTAGTTTCATAGTCTAATAATCTTAGTTAATTATGAAACCATTGCAATATTTCGCGACTCTACGCTTTGCGAATAACTGGTTTAGACAACGCAATAAAGCTACAGTGCGGTGATTTCCATACAGAAAATATAATTCCGTTACTGGACGTTTTCTATCGGAATCCCAGGAAAGGTGAATTTTGTTCATTAAAATGTCACCTGCTCACACAAAATTTTGTTCCCATTGCGCTTTGTTTTTAAGTAACAGTTTCTTTATTAGTACAACGCCACCCAATACTGGAGATCTACTGTTTACCGTTTACCAACCACAGGAGGTTTTCATTGCAAGGGTCCACTAACGGAATTATGCAAGCCATTGACAAAAAAAAAGATACAGTTGTCAAGTTTATTTTACCCGAATGATAATTAATAGTTATTGCATCACAAAGTGTTATGCTTATTCGTTATGAGATCAGATTAAATGAGTATTTAGAGAAGTTACATTGCGAGGCACCTTTTCTATGTTTTATTCGTTATGCCATTCAACTGTGGTTACAAAAATATATTGTCTCCTTATAAAGCAGAGATAATCAATATTTCTTCTAAATTAAATGTCATTTGTTTTCAACGCCTACCATCTCTATTGATATATCCCAGTCCACCTGTGAATACATCTGTTTCGTTTAATCAGGTGCCACTTTCTACAATTTATGTATTTCGATTTCTTCCACACCTACGTCAAACATAAAAACTAATAACGGCAATTTCATAAAAACTAATAACGGCAATTTCCCGCCAAGCTAGTATTCTTGAGATAGAAATAAAGCTATAAGAAACCTAAATGTATTTTGTACACGTTATTTGATTTCAAGCAATTTATTTAAATTTATAAAACTTCCTGATTATATCCGTAATATCAAAATTCTCCGAACTCTTCGAGCCAGTTACGGACTATCATTCCAGCGTCATAAAAGCAATTTTCTAGATCGTAAAAATGTTATTGAAATTTTAATGTTGCTTTGTGTTCTCTCGATAACGACTATGGCAAAACATCCGTTATTGCTGTTATAAATTTGTGTTTATCAACCTTTTCTTAAAGAAGCAATAAGTAACCGAATGACTGGGACGATAAGCAAAAATCATACCTGTTAGTTAAATTTTATAGAATAATAATTACCAAAAAAGCATGCATACTCGGGCAATACACATAAATGTTTGAATTTCTTTCATAGTCAATTGTACTTTATCAGGATATTAAATTTACTTTCGTGATTATAAAATAATTAACTGATTAAGGATCGAAGGCGTAAGGACAGCTTCAAGGAATTATAATTTTAAATAAAAAATAACTAGTGGTATATTTGACATTGACAGATTTATCTACGTAAACAATGAATGTTTTAGTGGTAATTTGCGTGAAAAACATTCACTAATGGGGAGATCACGACTTCTTAAAAAAAATCTTCAAAGAGCGCGAACTAGGCCCCCACATATGCTGGGTCAGTTTCAATTCTTATTTGTTTGTATATATATATATATATATATATATATATATATATATATATATATATATATATATATATATATATATATATATATATATATACATAATATTCAGCTTTGTGACGGTAGCAATATTATTTTCTTAAAAATTGTGGGATAGCCCACAGTTGCAAAATAAAAAGTCTTTATTAATTTTCAAGCTTTCGGAATAATTTATTCCATTATCAAGGCTACAACATGAAAAGAAAAAAGCCTGGACGCAGCAAGTGCGTTATGGAAGTGAATTTTTATAAAAATGATTTGAATAGCATATATGTCGTTTTAATGCAAGCAGTCATCAATTTGGTTATCGGTGTAACCTATATAGTAGAAACAATGTGCCATATTTTATCAAAATAACTTATTGTTTGAAAATGCACACAAAAATTTCCGACAATAAACTTGAAATGTTGGTTTCCTAACCAACAAACCTTAGGTTAATAGCAAATTGAGTCATTGAAATTTGAAGCATTTAATGAGAATTGGCTACCACAACGCACTTACTGCGTCTTGATTTTTTCTTACAAACATATTTCGATAAGAAAATGCAATAAAATAATCGTGTTCGAAAATAAAATTGTAGGGATCACCAACGACCAATGGGCCAGCCTGTGATTGTGAAAATAATTTTATAAGATGCGGCTCAAGACACCCTATAATTAACTTATACAATTTTTTCTCGTCTCTTGTATAATAATAATTCTATTGAGCTTTACCGTAGAAATGCGTCACCCTGTATATATGTAAACAGATAAAAACTGAACGTAAACTCGGATATGGATTCTAGGGGGCCTAGTTTGCGCTCATTTGAAGGAATCTTCTTAAAATTCTAAAGTCGCGGTCTCCTCATTGACGAATTTTTTTTTACAAAACCTAAAGAAAGAATACCTAAAGATCTTTAAAATACACGGTACAACCCCTCAAAATGCAAATTCTAATTCACCCATTGAGAGGTTTCACTCAACACTCTTCGAGAAAGTAAGATGTTTATTAATAGACAATCCTAAAGAAGTTATTTTAGAATTAATAACTACCGCACTTCTAATATATAATCAATCTATACACTCCACAATAGGATATACACCTTTTCACCTTCTTTGTGGACCTTTTGATGAATTAGAGCCTATAGAGCCCACAGCTACAGTTTATGAAGAATATAATTCCAAAAGACTTAAAGAAATCATCCCCTTTTATGATCAGATATATAAGAAAACGAAAGAAAAATTAAGCAAAAATTTAGAAAAATTGAATGAGGCGCGAGAAAATGTATCCATTATAAAGGAACAAAAACTCGCTATAAAAACTCTTCGAGTGAAAAAAACTAGATTCCCCTTACAAAATTCACAAAAAATGTAAAATAAAAGGGTATAAAACTTAGTCTACCCCTTAGCAGAAAGAAAGAAGTCCACGTTAGTAATGTAAAACGAGTAAGGAAAAAATGTGTTTCAGAACGATACTAGCGCTCCTGATATGTCCGATCCCGGCGCTTCAAATTCATCCCGCTAAAACTAATGGATATTTTAAAGACCCGCTAGGTGTCGCCAAAATAATCAATCATTTTCATCAAATATATTTTTATTTCAACCTTACCTTATTGGAAGAAAATTATCAAACTTGTATCAGAAATAAAAAAATGCTTAGTGAACATTCTTACCCCATCAACAAATAATCAATAAACAAATAAACGACATCGAAAATGAACTTTCTAAATTAACACACTCTCGTAACAAAAGAGGTTTAATTAACGGTCTAGGATTCGTGATCAGAACAATAACAGGTAATCTCGATGAGGACGATCTCAAAGAAATCAACAAAAATTTAGATTTATTATTTTTAAATCAAAATGTACTTATGTCACAAGTTTCCGACTTGGTGTCTTTTTCTTCTTTAATTAACTGATAGATTTGAACATGAACAGGACGTGATAAAAATCTCGACCTCATTAAACAATCTTTTAAAGAGCTTAACGAGTTCTAACATCAGATAGATTTAGTCTTGATTTTAATGGCCTTACTAATATAGAGATTTTCACTTCTCGTGATTAAACCCAAATAAGTGACCATTTAAAATCAATCTGCAGAAATGCTGAACTCATAAGCTTTGACCGCAATCACATATTTAAAATTTTAGAATTTACTCAACTTAATTTAATTGCGTTTAGGGACACTATTGCATGTCATTTAAAAATCCCGATTTTACAGCCGACCTCTGCTTCCTATTACCACATTATACCTATCACTCACCAAAATACCCTTCTTGTACCTCCGAGCTCTTCTTACTTAGAGACTCCCGATAAGAACTTATGGACCAAAGAACACTTCCCTAGAATCGAAGAAGCTATAATATGCAAAGAAGAATTCTTCGAAGAAGACTCTTTCCGGAACCAGCTCAAGAGCTGCACCCTTGCCGAAGTAATCAAACTATTTTCCTAGTCAGACCTGCTCTACAACGTCCTGGCAATAACCAATCAACCTCAATAGTTCACAGAAATGCAAATATGCAAAATGATGAAAATGTTTTGTATCCTCCTACCATGTCGAAAATCATAACTACTGGACAATTGATAGTCCCTTTATTAATCTTATTTTTAAAGGGGTAGACATTGATCCAATCCAATCCATAGCAGGTGGTAGTGGAATTTTCCTTTATGTAACAGTAAAGGATTTTTTCACGCCCGAGGAGGTACCACCCCATACATCAAGGGGCCGGTGAAGTCCCAACGGACGTTTCCGGTTCTGGTGTATGAGTCGGTTTCCCTTATAAGCAAAAATGATGATGGCTCCTCCTTGTATAAAATATTCCGGAGGCAAAATACCCCTCCATTCGGATCTCCGGGAGAGGGGTGTACAGGGGGCGCCAACATCAAGATTTAACATATCCTTTTCGAATATATGTGGCCTAAATTCTAACCTGAACTCCGTCCACCATTTCCTCCAGGCTAACAGGCCCCAACTCCTCTTCCTCACCGAAACCCAAATCAGTGCCAAAACAGCCACTAATCACCTTAATTTCCCGGGGTATGAGCTCCTTACTGCCTTTAGATTGCATGGAGGCGTGTGCGCATACGTCCGTAGCAATCTACCCTGCACCAGACTTCCCAATTTAGAAGCTGGAAGAAAATACATACTATGGATAAAACTCTCTCTCAGGGCTGCAACTAAATTCATCTGTTGCATTTACCGGTCACCTTCTGACAACAACTTTGTCCAGCTCTTTGACTACCTTTCTGAAAAAACCGACTATCTGATTTCTGAATATCCTTCCTCCGAGGTCACTATTCTTGGCGACTTCAATGTCCATAATAAGGAATGGCTAGGATCTTCAAAAACCGATCCACAAGGGAGAGCAGCGGAGGCCTTTGCAGTCAGCAATTCTTTGGCCAATATGGTTCAGCAACCTACTTACTTTCCTCGTATCCCAACACACAGCTCAAATCCCTTGGATCTCCTTCTTACTACAAATCCTGAATGCTATAAGATATCAGTCACCGCCCCCCTTGGTCGCTCAGACCACGGCATGGTCACTGCTTCCTGTGCAATGCAACCCGAGGTCACACAGTCATCACACCCACGTATTGTTTGGCACTACAACTCCGCAAACTGGGACGAAATGCGGGATTACTTTTCCTCATTTCCATGGGCGTCTGTCTGCTTCTCTCATCCTGACCCCTCTGATATCTCAGAAAACGTCACCGAAATTATCCAAGCTGGCATGGAATTATTTATTCCACGTACACAGAAAACCTCTTCAGCCACTCAAAAGCCCTGGTTCTCTAAATCCTGTGACAAGGCCAGACTTGAAAAGGTCAAAGCTCACAAAACGCTTCTACACAATCCCAGTCAAGAAAATCGTCAAGCATTTAACGACGCAAGAAACCGCTATGTCCGCATTCTTTCTGAGGCAAAAAACTCGTTTAATAACCACATCAAAAACAAAGTCCTCTCAAGCTCCAACGGCGGCAAACCCTTCTGGACTCTTGCTAAGTCTATTGGGAATAATTTCTGCAAGAGCACGTTCCCACCTCTCGTCTCAGGTGATGAAATTGTTTCTACCGCCCTGGGCAAGGCTGAACTTTTTGCTTCGTTGTTCGCCGGAAATTCTACTCTCAACCCACCTCCAAATGTTCAACCACCAACAGTCCCCAACGTCGCGCATAAAATGACTGATATCATTTTCAAAACTAAAAAGGTACGAAAGATGCTCTCTTCTCTTAATACCAGGAAAGCCTCTGGCCTTGACGAGATCCCAGCAATTGTTCTCAAAAAATGCGCACCAGAACTTGCTCCTGTCCTGACTCGTCTGTTTCAGATATCTTACAATAAAGGCATATTCCCTAGTAACTGGAAAACTGCTCGAGTACAACCCATCCCCAAGAAAGGATCCAAAACGCTTCCTAGCAACTACAGGCCTATTTCTCTCCTTTCAGTCATCTCTAAAGTGATGGAAAAGTATATAAACACCGAACTACTAAAATTCCTTGAAAAACACAGTCTAATCCACGACAGGCAGTATGGATTCCGTCAGCGCAGATCGACTGCCGACCTCCTTTCCTTTGTCACCCATTCTTGGAACAAGTCTATGGAACAACACGGTGAATCCCAGATTGTTGCTCTAGACATATCCAAAGCATTCGACCAGGTCTGGCACGCAGCGCTGCTTAATAAACTTCCGGCCTATGGCCTACCACCAAAACTTTGTACCTGGACAGCAAATTTCCTCTCCAACAGGAGCATATCTGTTGTTGTGGATGGCCATTCCTCTAAACTGTATCCAATTAATGCAGGAGTTCCTCAAGGTTCAGCTTTAGCCCCTACTTTGTTTCTTCTCCACATCAATGACCTCCTCTCTAGCACATCCAACCCACTTCACAGTTACGCGGACGACAGCACCCTCCACTCAAACATACAATATTCTAAGCCTGTCTCTTTAGCCCAATTAGATGAGGATCGCAGACTCATGGAGGGTTCTGTCTCCGTAGACCTCCAAAAAATATTAGACTGGGGAAGTAGAAATCTTGTACAATTCAACCCCACCAAAACTAAGTCTTGCTTTCTTTCTCACAAGAGATACAGCAGCCCTAGACCCATCACAATGAACAACCAAGTTATTCAAAGTAATGAGTCCTTTTCTCTTGTTGGCATTTCTGTGGATCGAAATCTTAATTGGCACCAACATGTTACATCAATTGCAGAAGCGGCTGCTAAGAAATTGGGTTTCCTCTTCCGGGCTCGCAAATACTTTTCCCCAACTAATCTCTATACCTTATACACTTCACAAATAAGGCCAAACCTCGAATACTGCTCCCACATCTGGGGTGCAGCAGCCGCTTCTACACTCGCTATCCTGGACTCCATTCAAAAGAGAGCTATACGTCTCATCGGTGACCCTACCCTCACCCAAAGGCTTCCATCCCTTGCCCACCGACGTGCCGTTGGTGACCTCTCTCTCTTTTATAGATATCTGCACGGGCACTGCTCAGAGGAGCTTTCCTCCATAATTCCCCCACCTGCTGCCCCCAGCAGATCTACCAGGGGAACAGAGCGAATGCACCCTTTTACTGTCCAGGTCACCAGACATAGAACATCTTGTTATGCCCGCTCTTTTGTCCCGAGGACTTCCAAGTTGTGGAATTCCTTGCCGGCACATGTTTTTCCTTCTCCTCCGAACCTCCAAACCTTCAAGTCCAGAATTAACAAGTTGCCTCTTTCCTCCTTGTCAACACCCACGGTACGATAGTATTTAGGCTGTAAGCCCTCGTGGTGTGTTGTTGACATAAAAAAAAAAAAAAAAAAAAACAGAACAGTGCCCACAAAGTTTGAAAATACATCGTTTGGAAGAAAACAGCGTCCTGACTGCCGTAGTCTAATGCAGAATAATAATTAATGGTAATACCGATCAAGACACCCATCAAAATATAACCAGGGAACAAGAAGCATTGATTCCCCTCGATAAGTCAATAGCGACGATCCGATATAGACCAATACATCTCAACGACCACGTCAAGCTAAAACAACATATATATATATATATATATATATATATATATATATATATATATATATATATATATATATATATATATATATATATATATTGTAATGTAGTCCGATTTATTGCGGTTATTTGAATACCTAATAAGGCGTTTAGGCGGTGTAAATAACGGATATTTGCTAGACAATAAAACTGACTTATTTTAGGTACACTTCAAAATATGAAAAGTCGCCACAAGCGGCTTATAAATTTTGTAGAGTGGAACGCAAGGCGCCGGTCGGACAAGCGCGATGAGATTCATTCTGAATACGTCATGGGGCGCATGTCAGGTAAGCGGGCAGGAAAGACGGAACACGAGGGAAGGAAGCCTTCAGCAATCGCCCGCGTAAACAGGTCGCCGTCGTTCGTACGTTCGTTGTAATTGTTAAAGCGTTAGTTAGGTGCAATACCTGGGGGAGATTATTTCGCTGTACTACAGAGTAGTGGAAAAACAGCGTGTTAGTCGTTTAATAGTAAAGAACGAGAGTCTATGAAGACTGTGTTCTGTTTAAGTGTAATACCTGGGGGAGATTATTTCGTTTGCTACAGAGTAGTGGAAAGACAGCGTGTTAATCGTTTATTAATAAAGAACGAGAGTCTATGAAGACTGTGTTCTGTGAAGGATAAGTTTGCAAGGTTAGTTATAACTTCGGGAAACGTGCAGAAGTATAATCTGTAAACTGGTAAATTTGTTTGTGTTTTATTGCCGCTGTTCTATGTGAAATATTGACAGCGGGTTAGGATTTCACGCGTATACAGAGTGAACGGTACTTGGTAGTGACAAAACTAGTCACGGTTACCCATTTAATGGAGGTCGAAGTAAGATAAATAATTATACCGTATTGTAGTGGAGTTAGGGTGTTTTAGCGAATCAAAGTGTACTATACAGGGTGGACTACGCTTGTTTGAAGAGACGTTCTGTCCTCTGAGGAAGAATGGCTCTATTCTGAAGGGTATGCGTTCGCTAAACCAGGTGGTTAACTAGCTAAAGTGTCCAGCCTAGATAAGGGCCAAGCTGGTCACGTTTCATACCCATATAAGGGAAACGGGAGCACGGACAGTGCTGATTTAGGGTAGTATTTAGTGTGCCTGGCATCCTGTGCTGTATTGGGTCGACTACGCTTGTTTGGAGGGACGTTCGGTCCTCTGAGGAAGCATAGCTCGATCCAGAATGGTACGTAAGCGCTGGAGGGCACTGTCAGCCCTGGAGGGTGTTCGATAGGAATAGGGAACCAGTTACCCGGTGGTATTACTTACCCAGTTAGAGTGCTGTGCTAACGCTAATACCGTGCTTTATTTGTAATAATTAGTACAAATTTTATTTTAATCGAATATCCTTGTATTTTTAAATATTAACATATTTGTGTAAATTCCACTATAAAAGAATGTCTTATCAGAGATAATGTTACCTGACCTGATATATGTGTCTCTGTATTCGCATGAATTGTAGCGAATTTTTGGTTTTAATTATTTTATGGATTTTTATTGTTGTCAATTTCATTTTGTAAATGTTATTAGTGGTTTTTATGAAATTAGTTGCGTTTCACTGTACTGCCTATAGATAGTTGCGCTAGTGTAGGTGTGTTGAGCTAGAATCCTGTGACGGATTGTAACTAGCCGAGGTATGTCGTAATTGATATTTACCTGTTTAGAATATTTCTGCTTCCAACTTTGTAAGTTAGGGAAAACAGCCATTATTCGGGAGTGAGTAATTAAAGCCTACTTACCTCCCGAGAACTCTACGGGATACAATAACTTACGACCCCTGGCTATAGTTTTCTTCTCCACTCGAGTTACCCTAGGACAAGGCTGTTATGAAACAGTAACTTTGTGGTGTTCTACGAGGGCCTTAGCAGAAGTACTCACGGGGATCTGACCTCGTCCTGTTCAATAGGGAATAAAGATGGCGCCCGAGGATATTTAGCTTAGAATATTTAGGCCACGCCCGAATGACGGATTGGCAACTTATCCGTCGGGCCATCTGCTGAGCCGGAGCATGTACATCACAATATATATATATATATATATATATATATATATATATATATATATATATATATATATATATATATATCTATCTATATATATATATATATATATATATATATATATATATATATATATATATATTTATATAATTGAGTTATTGTTTGTCAAACTAAAGCCATTTTTGTCTCCTACAAATTTAAACATTTGGGCAAAAAGATGAATTGTTTGGAAAGAATAGCAGTCAGGAAGACATTATGGAATAGCAGAGATTTTTGGCAAATGAAGGTGATGGTTGAAGTGTTAGAAGGTGAGAAAGAGAAGGGCAAAAGAAATTACATTCGGAACGTCAAAATTTGAAGTTTACTGAATTTGATGTAGGACTGTCAAACTATTTAGGATATAACCTTCCAAATTGTGTTATAATACAGCACAAGTCTAAGACTTATTGTACTAACATAATGTATAATTTTTGCCAATAAACAGTAATAATAATAATAATAATATATATATATATATATATATATATATATATATATATATATATATATATATATATATATATATATATATATATATATATATATATATATATACTTAAAATTTTAAACCGACTCCATATATTGGAGACCTAGTTCGCGCTCATTTAAAGTAACTTTTTCAAAATTCAAAAGTCGAGATCTCGTCGTTAGTGAATTTTTTCTACGAAAATTCGTAAAAAAGGATCATATGGTTTATCAAAACATATGTAGTTTATTAAACTAAATATTAGAACAGTTTTAACATTATCTATGTATATATATATATATATATATATATATATATATATATATATATATATATATATATATATATATATATATATCGCGAATTTTCGTAGAAAAAATTCACCAACGAGGAGATCTCGACTTTTGAATTTTGAAAAAAATTCTTTAAATGAGCGCGAACTAGGTCTCCTAGAACCAATATTCGGGGTCGGTTTAAATTTTTATGTTTATATATATAAATATATATATATATATATATATATATATATATATATATATATATATATATATATATATAATAAAAATTTACACCGACCCCTGATATTGGTTATAGATGACCTAGCGCGCGCTCATTTAAAGAAATTGTTTCAAAACTCAAAAGTCGAGATCTCCTCGTTAGTGAATTTTTTCTACAAAAATTCGCAAAAAGGTTAAGATGGTTTATCAAAACATATGTAGCTAATTTGGGCTTTATCGTGAAAATATTTAAGTAGGTTCCGAGTTTGCCTTTTGTGCATGGTGGTCATTTTCAGTATGCCTCTACCTTCTTCTGACCGTGGTAGGTGAAACCGTTCTACAGAGATTTTGGGATAATGTGCCCTGTACTTTGCGAACAAAGTACCAGTTTATCTATCCAGAGCTGCGAGCTCTGTGTTTGGCAATAAGGGTAAGCGACTTAACAAGTTGCTTCCTGATGAATGCATATATCTTAAGATCGTCCATATAGAGCAGATGTGTTAAGCTCTCGTCCGATGGTATGGAGTAACCTTGACTGGATCTCCTTAGCGCCTCAGACAGTGGGTTCAACGCAAGGCAGAACCACAGTGGGCTTAGCGCGTCACCTTGAAATACGCCCGTCTTGGTTCTTACACTTTCAATTTCGGTCGTTGTATCTGGCAGAGTCAATTTTAGAATGGTATTCCAGCTCTCCATTATGACACATAGAAATTTTTATATGTGAAGGTCTATTTTAGAGACACTGAGAACGTCTAACAGCCAGGAGTGCTGGACACTATCGAAAGCCTTCTGATAACCAATGTATGGTACATGAAAAGGGTTCTTCGTTTTTTTCGCGTGTTGGGTTATAACAGAGTCTATCACTATTTTCTCCTTGTAGCCCCTAGCGTTTTTGCTGCAGCCTTTTTGCTCCTCTGCCGCCAGTTGGAAATTATGGGTATGCTTATACACCTTCTCGGTTATGATGGATGTCAGTAGTTTGTATATGGTAGGGAGGCACGTTATAGGCCGGTATTTGCTTGGGTGAGGTTGTGGTGGTTCAGTTTTACATAAAAAGTATGTAATACCAGTTGTCAAAAATTGTGGAGTGTCTTCTGGAAGTAGGATGAGGTGAGAAAAGAAATTAGCGATCTTCTGATGTGTGACACTAAGTATTTTGTACCAATAATTATGGATGTTGTGTGTTTTACGTATGGCTTTCGCCACTTCTGCCAAGGTGACTTGATGATCTGTCATTATTGGTATTTTTTCTGTTCTTCTTCTGTCTTCCCTAATCCATCAGCTCGTTGATTGTGCTTTTCTGAGCTTTCCGATATCCCAGACCAAAAGGTGAGCATGTCGGCATTATGTGGTGGTCGACTATCTGGTTGCTGTGCGTTGGCTGTAGGTGGACTCTTTAATTCTCTATAAAACTGCCTCTGGTGTGTTGTGAAAAGTTGATTTTGTATTTTTCGCTTATATCTTCTCCTATATCGGAGGCGCCGTTTAGTAAGTACTTGCAGTTCTGGCCTTACTAAGTCAAGCACTTCAGCAGGACTGCTATTCTCGACATCATAGTATTGCCTGCAGATATCCTCTGAATCGCGGGTAAGTTTAGTTTTAGGATTAGGTTGCCGCACGTACTGTGTTACCTTTCTTGTTATTTCCTCCCTACCCTCTAACACTGCTGGAGGCAGTGCCAGCGAGTTTCCCCATTCGCAGAGTGACGCGCCCGATAGAGGAACTGACAACTCCCACGGGTTGTTGTTATTATTATTATTATTATTATTATTATTATTATTATTATTATTATTATTATTATTATTATTATTATTATTATTATTATTATTATTATTATTATTATTATTATTATTATTATTATTATTATTATTATTATTATTATTATTATTACTTTAACCTGAAGGGCTTTCACACTCCCTCAAAAGGGAACATTCACTCATCCCAAGTATCTCAGGTTCCAAAGGGACTGAGCTCAGATAGAGCCCTTTACAAGTTGTCGGGCCCTGAACGACAACAAGACACATCATCATTATTATTATTATGATTATCATTATTATTATTGTTGTTGTTATTTTCCGACACCTTTCAGACTCTGCAACGAACCTCCGATTTATTAATTAAAATTTAATGAATAAATTGTATTTTAAACGTTAACTTGCAAACTAAGTTTTTTCCAAGCTACTGCAGCAAGATTAATTATAAGAAATTAGTCATTTTTATATTTACATTAGATATGTATCCAGTGGCTGTTTAAAATTCAAATGACATTCAATGACACATGTCATGAGATTAAATTCCGATATCAGTGGGGAACCTCAGTCTGTAATAATTTCACAACTTAATTAAGCAATAGATCTGCTTTAAAATAGAGGTGATTGGCTTTATTGAAGCATTCAATAACTTACTTTTAGCGAATTTTCGTAGAAAAAAATCATTGATGAAGAGATCGAGACTATTGAATCTTAAAAAATTATTAAATTGAGCGGAAACTAGGCTCTGTAGAACACATTTCCGGGATCGGTTTTAATTTATATATAAATTTTTTCTACTTGACAAATTACACACCCCTAATAGATAAAAAATACAACATTCGTAGTCGAAGCCAACATTTATATCTACACCGTCTTATTGCGAAGTTTTAATTAGCATAATTAAAATTAACTGAACTTTAAGTTTTACTATTACATACGAATGCATGACTGATTATTATTTCTTAAAGAAGGTTAAGTTGTTTATTGTTTGTACACTATACATAATGGTCCGTCCAGACTTATTTAAAAGTCTTGTTATTAATCTTGCGAAAATTATTCCAACAAGAAAATCATTATACAATTACACACGCATGTCTAAGATATTTTTAGTGAATATTTATTTTAAAAAAATCACTAATAGAGAGGTATCGATGGTGAGACTTTGCAAAAATTTTTCAAATAAGCGCGAACTAGGACCCCTAGAACCAATATTCGGGGTCAGTTTCAATTATTATATGTTTATGTTTATATATATATATATATATA
This sequence comes from Tillus elongatus, assembly GCA_964006375.1. Classification (NCBI taxonomy): domain Eukaryota; kingdom Metazoa; phylum Arthropoda; class Insecta; order Coleoptera; family Cleridae; genus Tillus; species Tillus elongatus. The sequence continues at coordinate 60,509,352 of OZ023264.1, forward strand.
TATATATATATATATATATATATATATATATATATATATATATATATATATATATATATAAAATATTGAATTTTTGTGAGGGTAATAAAAATATTTTTTAAAAACTCTTTATTAAATTTCCGAGTTTTTGGCGTGATTTATTCCATTATCAATGCTACAACATGGAAAGAAAAAAATTACAATTCACATGGCAAAATACAAAGATTTAAATACTTATATATATATATATATATATATATATATATATATATATATATATATATATATATATATATATATATATATATATATATATATATATATATATATATATATATATATAGGGGAGTTTTACTTGAACTTGAAGAGTTTGATTGAAGTCTATAAAATGACATGTGCAAGCTAACTATTGTTTATTTAAAGTTGTTTTTTTGTTTTTGTTTAGGAAATATAAATTGAGGTAGTGATTAATAAAATTACTATCTCTATTTAAAATTTAATAAATTTATTTTTCTTATGTAAATTGTAATTTTTCTTCCACATCGTCAATACGTATGGAAGTATTGCATCGGCGACAAAAATTTCAAAATGCTTTTTTCGCTATATGATTTGGAAACGAAATTTTGTCTGTATGTCTGTCTGTTGGTAGCCACGATAACTTTGGAACGAATTGAGATATCGTCTTCAAATTTAGTATATAGTTAGCACCCGACAAACTAACGGTTCGGGTTGGTTTTGGGTGAAATCGCTCCAGAGGGTAGGGTTGAATGCGGATTGAATGTGTGGGCGTGGAATATTCCACACAATATATATATATATATATATATATATATATATATATATATATATATATATATATATATATATATATATATATATATATATATATATATATACACGAGGTAAGTGCCAAAATTTGAAAACACATTGGTTCATGTCTTATTAGCCTCGAAAAAAAAACAATGAATTTTATGTGAATTCGTTTTCTGGTAACTTACACTTATTTATCGCGATTTCCGAAGGCACGAAAATTGAGTACAGATCTGTTATTAAATTCCTTACTCAAGAAGATTTTTCACCTAAAATTATCAAAGATCGGCTGGATGGCGTGTATGGAGAAAAATCTCCGTCTTATTTTGTGGCAAAAGATTGATCTAAACGGTTTCGAAAATTATTATTTCTATTTAAAATTTAATACATTTATTTTTCTTATGTAAATTGTAATTTTACTTCCACATCGTCAATACGTATGGAAGTATTGCATCGGCGACAAAAATACAAAATGCTTTTTTCGCTTAAACGTCGTAAGAAGTGTTAAAGCATATAGAAAATATGATTTGGAAACGAAATTTTGTCTGTGGGTCTGTATGTCTGTCTGTTGGTAGCCACGATAACTTTGGAACGGATTGAGATATCGTCTTCAAATTTAGTATACAGTTAGCACCCGACAAACTAACGGTTCGGGTTGGTCTTGGGTGAAATCGCTACAGAGGGTAGGGTTGAATCCGGGATGATTCAGTAAAACTTGAGTAATATAATGTTTTGGGGTGTGTTTATTAGAAAACTTTCAATTTCATCAAACATCTGGTATTCAGTGCTAAACTTAAATTAGGGGTTGAATGTGTGGGGGCGGAATATCCCACACAATATATATATATATATATATATATATATATATATATATATATATATATATATATATATATATACGGGATAAGTGCCAAAATTTGATAAGTTGGTTTTGGTTCATGTCTTATTAGCCCTGAAAAAACAAAAATGAATTTTATGTGAATTAGTTTTCTGGTAACTTACACTTATTTATCGCGATTTGCGAAGACACGAAAATTGAGTAGAGATCTGTTATTAAATTTTTTACTCAAGAAGATTTTCCACCTAAAATCATCAAAGATCGGCTGGATGGGATATGGAGAAAAATCTCCGTCTTATTTTGTGGCAAAAGATTGATCAAAACGGTTTCGAATGGGGCAGGAATCCTTGGATAATGACGCCAGAACAGAAAGGGCGGTAGAAGTGGTGACGGACAACAAGATTGCCCTTGTTGAGAATCTCGCCTTAAGCGATCGACGCTGAAAGTGAAAGAATTTTGAAAGATGTCGGGGCTTTCAGATACAAGTGTTCGCCGAATCCTCCACGAACAGGGGGCCAAGTGGGTCCCCAAATATCTTTTAGTAATTTAGCGCCAGCGTCGTGTTAAATGCACGCGATCCTTTTTGGACCTCTGTGGAGAAAACCCTATGTACCTAGGTGTTGAAGACAATTGTCAGAAGGGATCAAAATATGGTTATCTACTATAATCCTCTATGCAAAAGGGAGCCGATGAAATGGTGGAGTTAAGCAGAAGGACTGACAAGACAGTTAAAGGTCTGTCAGTCTAGAAAAAGTGTGTCTACGATGTTTAGCTAATTTTTATTTTAAAAAATTCTCTAATAGAGAGGTATTGATGGTGAGACTTTGCAAATTTTTTTTAAATGAGCGCTAACTAGGACCACTAGTTTATTATATGTTTATATATATATATATATATATATATATATATATATATATATATATATATATATATATATATATATATATGTATATATATATATATATATATATATATATATATATATATATATATATATATATATTCAATGCGCCACCTTATGGTGGCGCATTGAAAACGAAACGCACCCATTTGCGCCCAGAGAATTTTTTTTAAGAAACGCTGAAATACGTCAATTTTAATATTGAGGGGGACATATTTTGACATAAAACTCAACTTTGTCACATTAACCCCTTAAGGGTGGTGATAACAACCCTTATATTTTAAATGGGGAACATGGGTCGTTGTTTAATGAACAAGATCCGAACAGACATGTTAAGTTTTAGGACAAATTGCTGCAGACCCAACTTTAAGCACGAGAAAATTGGCCACTATTTCAAACATCAAAAGAAAAACTATTCAGCGAATATTGAAACATCATAAATTTCATCCGTATAAAATTCATCTTGTACAACAACTGAATGAAGATGATTTTGATCGGCGGCTGGAGTTTTGTGAAGCTATGACTGCACGAATAGCTGATAACGGAAGCTTTCTGTTCAATATCTGTTTTTCAGACGAGTGTACGTTTTTATTAAACTCTACAGCCAATCGTTATAATTGTCGTTATTGGGCAGATAATAATCCAAGAAATTTTAACGAAGTCCACACTCAACCTCCACAGAAATTGAATGTCTGGACTGGCATTTTTGGAGACCGTTTAATCAGACCAAAAATTCTCTGGACGCAAATCGGTCTGTTTCGGTTTCAATGCGCCACCCTGTATACATATATATATATATATATATATATATATATATATATATATATATATATATATATATATATATATATATATATATATATATATATATATATATATATATATATTTGTGTGTGTGTGTGTGTGTTTCACACCGATAACTCAAAAAATAATGGACCGATTTTAATTAAATTCGGCACGTATCTTCCCTTTACAAGTGGCTTGGACAAGTTCGTTAACCAGGAACATCGGACAAAGTTTTCCGCGAAAATTTTGAGTTTTCTTTTGAAAAAAATTGTTTTCTCAAAAAATAAAAAGGCTATGATAGCCAAATTTGGTAGGTAGGTTTACGATATAAAAAGTAAACTATACACCCAAGTTTTGATTAATATGTTGCAAGAAAAAAAAAGTTTTAATAAAATATTTGGTGCCAGATCATTTCTATGAAAATTGACTACCATAACGCACTTGCTGCGTTCCGACGTTTATTATATTAACAATCACTGCAAACGTTTTTTTTATTTTTGGTTATAACTTTTGTTAGTTATACAAGAATTTAAGGGAACTCATTTTTATTAAGACTCTTTGCCATAACCTATATGCTGTGTCAGTCATTTTTAAATAATTTAAAGTTACCAAGGGTTATAACTTTTTTAAGCCTAATTCTAAGGCAATTGTTGAGAAGTCACTAACTGTTAGTGTTGAAAGTTTACGCTTAAATCGCAGCATAATTATGCTGTGCGTAAAATATCTAGATATCAACTAGACGTTCAGGAAAGAAAATGTTTCCGAAATTTATGCGAGTTCAAACCTGCAAAATTAAAGGAACTAGAAAAAGTCACCATACAAATAAGCCCGAATCCTTTGTTACGGTGAGGTCATACATTTAGCACACATATGAAGAGTTTTAAAAACAATCTAGGTACCAAGATGAAATGAAACGCCATAAACGAAATCTTAACAAAAATGTAGGTTCCATTATCATCATGAGCACCATTTTAGAAAAAAAATGTGTTCCAACAAGCATTTCGATTTATATCATTTCGATCGCAAAATTTCATTCTTTCGAATATATATAATATAGAAAGAGTAGCTCATTACTTTAAGTAAATTTCAAGATAATTAACCTGTTGCATATTGCATCCTTTTGTAAAACCGACATCCTTTTCAGCTGTTGACAAAATCCACAAACACTCTTAATTCCACCCACTAATACTAATAAAGTCGTAAAGAATAATTTCCACTTGTGTGTTAAAATTACTAAAAAGAAACACAAATGTCAGAAATAATGAGATCTAAAACTGATAAACGATAATGCACGTCACCAGACTGTTAGTGCCTGCAATTGTCCTGCGCAATGATATCACATGTCCCGTTGTCAGGGTAACAGCCATTACAGGATGCTAGATCTCAAATAAAACATATAAGCCAGTTTTTATTATTGTTAAAAAAAACTATCTGTGATTGTGCATGTAGAAAATATTATCAAGCTAATGAGCTACATCTTAAAAAAAAATTCTGAACGCAGCAAGTGCGTTATGGTAGTGAATTTTTATTAAAATGTTTTTAATAACAAATATGTGTGTTTTTTTTTAAGAAAGCAGGCATCAAATTTGGTTACCAGTATAACCTATATAGTAAAAACAATGTGCCTTGTTTCATCAAAATAACACCATGTTTTTGCTATATGGGTATACTGGTAACCAAAATTGATGCCTGCTTTCTTAAAAAGAAAACATACATATTTGCAATAAAAACATTTTTATGAAAATTCACTACCATAACGCACTTGCTGCGTCCAGAGTTTTTTTAACTTGTGGCAAATTGTCAGGGGTTGAGGTAATTTTATATGCGAAAACAGAAGTCAGTGAACTTATTGTAAAATGTAACAACAGCTGGCTATGTTTGTTAAATCGAAGTGTATGTCAACTATGTAGATATATTATGGAATATTAAAATGTTTTTTTATAGTGTTTTACCGGTTAGATGTTACTTTGTGAGGATGGTGAATTCTATTTAAACAGTTTTATATTTGAGAACCTCGGTGGTTCACAGGTAAGAACGTGTGCCTCTGAACCGAAGGGTACTGGGTTCGATCCCAGGGTTCTCCTTTCACTTTTTCAATACAAACTGTAACATTAACATCAACCGAGGTTCTGGCATTGTATTTGAGCAGGGGTTCGGCAAAATTTCTAGGGTAGTGAGGTGAAACTGCACCCTGGCGTCCGTGATTGGACATAGTCGCGAAAATAGACCGACGTTAAAGAAAAAAAATACACATATATTCACAGAAAAAGTTAAAACGCTGTGGAGTGGAATTCTGTATAAGAATCATATACTTAAATTTACTATGTGGGTTTGTGCAGAGAAAAGGAAGTCGTAAACTTTTTAAGGACATTTGCGGCAACAGGTTATACGTAAAATTGTTGTAGCCATAAGTTTGAAAGTCACGGAGAGACAATTGAAAAAACTCGTTCGTTAAATCAGCCGATGAAAGTGCTCCAGATTTTTAGCGAATTTTTCGTAAAACGAAAAATTCACTAATACGGAGATCTGTGTTTATATATATATATATATATATATATATATATATATATATATATATATATATATATATATATATATATATATATATATATATATATATATATATATATATATATATATATATATATATATATCGTGTCGATAACTCAAAAAATAATGGGCCGATTTTGATGAAATTTGGTAGGTACCATCCTTTCGTAAGTGTCTTGGATAAGTTCGTTAGCCAGGAAAATCGGACCAGTTTTTTCCGGGAAAATTGTGGGTTTTCTTTCGGAAAATTTTTGTATCTGCGAAAATAACGGAGTTATGACAACATAATTTGGCACATACGTTTCTACTGTCAAACTTACCCTTCATGCCAAAATTCGGATCTCTAAGTTAAAAAGAGAAAAGGTATAGGCATTTTAAGAAAAAAAAAATGGGTGTCACTGGTGATCAGAGGAAAGCAGAAGAACAAAATGTTTTGTGTGCCTAAAAAAACCATTTGAATATTGCATACAACCGATAAGTTTTCTTGACGCAAAATTGTCAAGAAGTGGCAGAAAAAATATTTTAAAAATTTTATCAGTTTTCTTCTTAAAACGTCAAAGTTGCGATTTGAAACGTCATAATTTGCAATGTTTTGAAACAAATACGGATTATGTGGAAGATATGTCGTACTAAGTGTGTTTTACCAAGCTGTAAGCTTCAGCTTCAACCATTATTGTCCCTCATTTTACTAAAATATTTTCAAAAACTCATTTCAAATAGACCCTCTTTCTGATGCTTCGGCAGTAGTTTCAGCTAGAGAGTTGATGGTTTAATAGTCTAAATTTTAGCAAATTTTCGTTGAAAAAAATCATTACTGAAAGGACCGCGACTTATGAATCGTGAAAAGATTTCTTCAAATGAGCGCGAACTAGAACCCCTAAAACACATATACGGGGTCAGTTTCAGTTTTTGTCTGTTTACACATATACAGGGTGACGCATTTCTTCGGCAAAGGTCAATATATCCGTTATTATACAAGATATGGGAAAAAAGTATATACGTTAATTTTAGGGTATCTCGAGTTGCATCTTATAAACCTATTTTAACAATCACAGGCTGGCCCATAAGTCTTTGGTGATACGCATTTTATTTTTTTAATAGAACACCCCCTTATGTTATTGCATTTTAGTGTTTTTCATCGAATTATGACGCATGTTGGCAAGAAAAAAAATTACATCGTTCATCGTTTTTGAGTTATTTCAATTGTTTTACTATTTTCACGTTTTAGCACATATTTCAAAGACATCAAAAATTGTGATACGGCATTTTTATCAATAGATATGTGAGCCCCATGGAAATGACGCATTCAGAGAGCGTTTGTATTACTTGTCGAAAAAATCGAGCTACCGTATATAGGCACTCTCAAATAGAGGCTGAATTTTAAAAGTTTTCGCAGAAATGTTTTTAGTGTTTTTGTAGAAATTTTTGTAAGATTTTTGTGACAGGTTGGTAATTAATAATAAATGTTTAGTAAGTTAATGTAAAAGAAAAGTTGCCTAATTTTTCTGAAAAATATAATTTCGTGTAACATTACTCAGGAGTTTATTTTCGGAATATGTGTGTGCTTTTGAAACAACAATGCTATTTTAATGAAAAAGGGTACATTGTTAGTACAAATACGTTATACTGCCAACCAAATGTCATCCTTTTATAAACAACACATATTTGCCATTAAAAAACATTTTTACGAAAATTCGCTACCATAACGCACTTGCTGCGTCCAGAGTTTTTATAAGATATACGGTATTTATCAAAATCCTTTTATTAGTGAATTTTTATTTTAAAAAATTCACCAATAGAGAGGTATCGATGGTGAGACTTTGCAAAAAAAATTTCAAATGAGCGCAAACTAGGACCCCTAGAACCCATATCCGGGGTCAGTTTCAATTATATATATATATATATATATATATATATATATATATATATATATATATATATATATATATATATATATATATATATATATATATATATATATATATATATATATATGAGACATGCTTGGTTCTCGGGTTAAACCGTGTCTAGAATTTATGGAAACTCGACGTTTCGGCTCCTGTTTTGGAGCCATTTTCAAGAGGTAAAGGAAATATGTAAGGACACTCTAAGGCCTTAATCTGCCTACTCCTTAGAGTGGTGGACAAAGGTGAGTAAAGGAAATATGTAAGGACACTCTAAGGCCTCAATCTGCCTACTCCTTAGAGTGGTGGACAAATGTGGGTAAAGGAAATATGTAAGGACACTCTAAGGCCTCAATCTGCCTACTCCTTAGAGCGGTGGATAAAGGTAGGTTGGGTTGTTGTAGCTCGATTACGGGGCCTCAATCTGCCTACTCCCCAAATCTCGCCGGAGATCCTCTGTGAGGTCTCAGTGTGTTCAACCCTAGAGATCTCTCTAAGGCCTTAATCTGCCTACTCCTTAGAGTGGTGGACAAAGGTGAGTAAAGGAAATATGTAAGGACACTCTAAGGCCTCAATCTGCCTACTCCTTAGAGTGGTGGACAAATGTGGGTAAAGGAAATATGTAAGGACACTCTAAGGCCTCAATCTGCCTACTCCTTAGAGCGGTGGATAAAGGTAGGTTGGGTTGTTGTAGCTCGATTACGGGGCCTCAATCTGCCTACTCCCCAAATCTCTCCGGAAATCCTCTGTGAGGTCTCAGTGTGTTCAACCCTAGAGATCTCTCTGAGGCCTAGGGTTGAACACACTGAGACCTCACAGACGATCTCCGGCGAGATTTGGGGAGTAGGCAGATTGAGGCCCCGTAATCGAGCTAGAACAACCCAACCTACCTTCATCCACCACTCTAAGGAGTAGGCAGATTGAGGCCTTAGAGTGTCCTTACATATTTCCTTTACCCACATTTGTCCACCACTCTAAGGAGTAGGCAGCTTGAGGCCTTAGAGTGTCCATACATATTTCCTTTACCTACCTTTGTCCACCACTCTAAGGAGTAGGCAGATTGAGGCCTTAGAGTGTCCTTACATATTTTCTTTACCCACCTTTGTCCACCACTCTAAGGAGTACGCAGATTGAGGCCTTAGAATATCCTTACATATTTCCTTTACCCACATTTGTCCATCACTCTAAGGAGTAGGCAGATTGAGGCCTTAGAGTGTCCTTACATATTTCCTTTACCTATTGAAAATGGCTCCAAAACAGGAGCCGAAACGTCGTGTTTCCATAAATTCTAGACGCGGTTTAACCCGAGAACCAAGCATGTTTCACGTTAAAGACCGCGGAAATCTTTCTGAACATATATATATATATATATATATATATATATATATATATATATATATATATATATATATATATATATATATATATATATATATATATATATATATATATATATTATGTATCCAACCGATAACTCAAAAAATAATCAACCGATTTTGATGAAACTAGGCAAGTACCTTTCTTTTATTATTGGCTTGGACGAGTTCGTTAGTCAGGAAAACCGGACAAGGTTTTCCGTGAAAATTTTCAGTTTTCTTTCTAAAAAAAATTTTTTTCTCCGAAAATTACAAAGCTATTTTCATGAAATTTGGTGAATGTCTTGTATTAGAAAAGGCCTTACTACGTACCGAATACAACTTTCTAAGTTTATAGAAAATTAATTTTTCCAAATTTCGATGTTTCTTTGGGAAAAATTTTTGTTTCCGAAAATTAAAAACTTATTTTAATGACATTTGGCGGATATGTTGCCTTGCGAAAGGTTTTACTACACACCAAAATTCAACTTTCTATGTTTATCGAAATTTGAGTTATCCAAGTTTGAAACATTTAATAAAAATTCACTACCATAACGCACTTGCTGCGTCCCGAACTTTCATTCTTTGACGTACTGCACAACGCAGGTTAAAAGTCTTGTCGTTTCTTTTCCATCATATGATCTTCTCCCACGCAAACAAGTGAAAAAAATATATAAGAAGTTGAAACGGATTTATCTAAATACATCCAACAGAACTGAAAATAGAATACCGTTCGAAAACAGCCAATTAAATTTACAAGCAAATTAACATAGCACAACAGCTATATATAATAAATTATAAATATTAATATAAATTAATAAAACTGTTAAAACATACGTAGCGGCAATAGCTTATAAATAAGAAAATCAGTCAATCCATTATATATTTACTAGCATCGTTACAAATTGAACTCGCATGTTAACTGCCGTAACAGTAAAACCGGAGATAGCTATACCTTAAAGAAATAAAATAGCTAGTCGAAGAAACAATAGTTGCGTAAATAAAGTGCAAAGGACAGTCGCTAATAATCAATTACCTTAATAGCTTATTGTATTTGGATGGCTTTGCGGTTTTATGTGGGTGAAGAATGCGGGGAGAATTTAAACTGCCTACTAAAGGTACGGCCAAATGGCTAACCAACAGGATAAATATGTAATACTGTTGAAAGTGGAAATAGGTATTGTTTTAAATAAAATAAAACTCTGGACGCAGCAAGTGCGTTATGGTAGTGAATTTTCATAAAAATGTTTTTATTGCAAATATGTGTTTTCTTTTTAAGAAAGCAGGCATCAATTTTGGTTACCAGTATAATCTATATAGTAAAAACAATGTGGCATGTTTCATAAACATAACTTTATTGTGTGAAAATGTACACAAATTTCCAAAAGTAAACTTACAGTGTTCCCGGAGAAACTCGTTTCTTGGTCAACCTTATGGGTTAATAGCAAATTGAGCTATTCAAATATGAAGCATTTGATTAAAATTCGCTACCATAACGCACTTGCTGCATCCAGAATTTCTTTTCTTACAAACATGCATTATATTTCGATGGAAAATGCAAAAATACAATAACATAAGGCGTGTTTGATTAAAAAAAAAAAAAAGAAAATTTGTATCAGCAACGACTTATGGGCCACCCTGTGATTGTAGAAATGTTTTTTAAGATGTAGCTCAAGACACCCTATAATTAATATATACAAATTTTTTTCATATCTTGTATAATAACGGATATATTGAACTTAATTGATTTTTTACGAAAATTCCACACAAATTATATACCATTAAACGATAAACTCTATAGCTAAGACTACTGCCAAGCATCAGAGAAAGGGTCTATTTGAAATATATTTTCTGGTAACATTTTAGTAAAATGAAAGACAATGACGGCTGAAACTAAGACTTCAGGATTTGTAAAACATTCTTCTTGAGACATTGGATTTTCATAGCCCGTATTAGATTCAAGTTATTTGCGTAAATGTTGCCGATTTTGACGTTTTAAATCGCAACTTTGACGTTTTGAGGAAGACCCTTATTTATTTTTCTTTAAATCCCTATAACTTTTTTGTCTTTTGACCTACATAGCTAAATTTTGGTAGGTAACTTACCTATAAGGATATAAAGCCGCGTTGCCCTTACTTTGTTAATTACGGAGATATAAATTTTTTTCGAAAGAAAACACAAAATTTTCCAGGAAAACCTGGGCAGATTTTTCTGGCTAACGAACTTATCCAAGCCATTTGCAAAAGGAATTTATTCACCAAATTTAGTTAAAATCGGCCCATTATTTTTTAAGTTATCGGTGTGATACATATATGTAAACATATAAAAATTGAAACTGACCTAGGATATGTGTTCTGGAGGGCCTAATTAGCGCTCATTTGAAGAAATTTTTTCAAAATTCAAAAGTCGGGATCTCCTCATTAGTGAATTTTTTTTAAGAAAATTCAGTAAAATTCTGGACGCAACAAGTGCGTTATGGTAGTGAATTTTCTTAAAAAAGTTCTTAATAACTACATGTTACATACAGACTTGGAAGCTACTTCCCTGGCTTCACTGTTCGGTTTCGTTTCCGTAAATTAAGGACGTAGCCAGAGCGTAAGCTAACTGGAGCAAGCGGCCCTTCTGAATTCTAGATGTTCTAGGATGCTCCTCTCTTCTTCTAGTTGGTAAAAAGACCGTATTGTAATTTTTCATATGCGCCAAAAATGTGAGAATGTGCAAAATGATTGAAATAACTTGAAAACTTTGAACCTTATCATATGTTTTTTCCTTATAACCATCCATTACAATTCGATGGAAAATGCAAAAATGCAATAACTTGAAGAAAAGTCTGGACGCAGCAAGTGCGTTATGGTAGCGAATCTTCATAGAATTGTTTTCAAGGTTAAATATGTTTTTTTAAAGAAATTTGGTAGATAGTGTAACCTTTATAGTAGAAACAATATACCGTATTTCATCAAAATAACTTTTTGTTTGAAAAAGTACAAAAATTCTCCGAAGATAAATCTAACATTTTTCCACAAAAAAAAAACTAGCTTGACTTGCGTGGCCAACGAACCTATCCACGTAATATACATACAAACTACAATTATCCACAGAAAGCTAAACAGAAATTTAAATAATGTTTACATAAAGATTTGTAAACAATCTTTCTCATGAAAATATGCCATTTTTTTTACATAGATGGGCTAAGTAATTTGAGAGCGTCCTGTATATGGCATCTCGATTTTTTTACGAATAATATAATTGAGAACCTCCCTAAATGCGTCATTTTTATGGGACTCCAATTTCCATTGGTAAAAACGCCGTATCACAATTTTAGATGTGTCAAAATGTAAAAAGTTGCCAAACAATTGAAATAACTCTAAGAGGGTGGACAATATCATTTTTTTCCCCAGCTAGTTTTCCCATTATTTTTTGAGTTATTGGTACAATATATATATATATATATATATATATATATATATATATATATATATATATATATATATATATATATATATATATATATATACAGTGTGTCCACGGATTGAGTGTGGGTAAGGTATAAGTGACAAAAAAAATTCTAATTAGATTATGATATTCTGGGAATCGCTCCTGCTTTGTATTAAACTGAGATGTTGAGAAAATTAACAAAATCAATTAATATACAGGCTGGTTTATAACTGATGTAATGAAATGTATTAAGAGTAAGCTACCTTCGTTTATAAAGATATCGCAAAAAGTTATTAACAAAAATTGTTTAGATTTAAAATTTATGACAGGCTCTCAATTTTCAAATAGATCAGCCTACTATGATTTTTTTTAGCTGCGACTTTATTTGAATGACATTCGACGGCTTCTGTGATTAGGTGTACTTTAAAAAATACTTGAACTGTATTAAAAAAAGTCTTTACCATAATTAAACTTGGGGTAGGTTTGTTTTCATCTCAACCAATAAAAAAAGTAAAGTAAACGCACAATTGGACATTCGAAGCAATAATTGGCGAGTTGCATGGTTACTTGAGCTCTGCCTTGTTGTTCGTTTCCCGGGATACTACTTATTTGGAAAATTGAAACGTCAATTTTATTTGTCACGAACGGCAAACTTCTGTATTTGAAAATGTTAACAACAGAACAAAAAGTGTTTATTGTGCAGTGCTATGGTTTGGGTGAAGAACATTCTTATCAGGGATTGATAAGAACATTTCTTGAACGCTGGCCAAATTATTCGGTTTCCGCTACTGGTGTAAAAAAAGTTGTTACAAAATTTATGCGTACTGGGAGTGTTTTAAATGTTAAGAAGACAAAATCCAAACTAAATGAAGAAGACAATGCTGCAGCTGCATTAGCTATGGATTCTGTTAGGCGTTTTCCGAAATTATCATTAAGAAGAAGGGCATTAGAAATTGGCAATATTAGCAAATCGCAGTTGCAACAAATTTATTGTACCAACAAGGTGAAACCTTTCAAAGCAAAACTTATACACACTTTGGAAGAAAATGACGAGTCAAAACGATTAGATTTTTGTTTATGGTATGGCGAACACAAAATCCCAATTTTGACAGAAGTATTATTTTTTGGACGAATCCACTTTCACCACTAATTGGGTGGTAAATTCCCAAAATGCACGGCATTGGTCTATGGAGAATCCAAATTATAAAGTTAATTGCAGAAGACAATGCTATAAAAAAGTAAATCTGTGGTGTGCTGTTTCTTACACTGGGATAATTGGCCCATATTTTTTGAGCGGAATATGAACCAGTACAGTACACATCTGGAAATGTTGTAAAATATTCTTCAAGACCATTTGCATAACATGTCACTAGAAGATAGACAAACAGCATACTCTCAGCATGACGGCCACCCAGCACATGCAATACGAATCGTTCGAGAATGGTTAGATCGCGAATTTCCTGGGCGGTGGATTGGTCGATATGGGCCAATACCTTGGCCTCCCAGAAGTCCTGATCTTACCTTAATGGACTTTTATTTATGGGACTATCTCAAACAGAATGTCTACGCGGCTCCATTAAACAACGATTTTGATTTGTTGAAACTGAGGTTGAGAGAGGCAATTGACGGTATTCCAATTCAACATATTCAAAATGCCTACAAAGCATTTACTAAACGGGCTGAGTTATGTGTATCGGTTGGTGGCAGCACATTTGAATAATTTCTCTATTTTTCGTTGTTCGTTTTTATTTTTGTTAACAATAAGCGTTTTTTTATTTTACTAATAAATTACTATTTAACATTGCATGGTTACTTAGTTTCCGCACCTGCGTTTAGAAAACCACAGGTAAAAAGCTCCATGGAAAAAATGTTAATAATTTACTTGAAAATTCAAAGTAGGCTGATCTGGCTGAAAATTGACAGCCTGTCATAAATTTTAATTCTAAACAAGTTTGGTTAATAACTTTTTGCGGTATCTTTATAAAAGAAGGTAGTTTACTCTTAACACATTTAATTAGATCAGTTCTAAAGCACCCTGTATATTAATTGATTTTGTTCATTTCCTCAACATCTTACTTTAAGACAAAGCAGGAGCGATTCCCAGAATATCATAATCTAATTCAAAAAATTGTATATATATATATATATATATATATATATATATATATATATATATATATATATATATATATATATATCCCCATTATTTAATTTCTCGGAAAGAAAATGAAAAGAAAATCTGTAGCACAAACGACTTTTACCCTGTGATTACTAAAATAATTTTACAAGACGCATCTTAAGACAGACTGTAATTAACGTATACAATTTTTTCTCGTATCTGGTATAACAAAGATATTGAGGACGATTTCGAGACAATTATAAATGAGTAAAACATCATGCCGGAGAATTTTTAAAAAACACAAAATGCACCCTTATTACATTAAATTGGTACAAGAACTAAACAGTGCTGATCACGATCGAAGACTAGTGTTATGTAATTGGGCTCAAGAACAACTGCATGAATACTGGTAATTTTTTGATAAATGTCTATTTACAGATCAGGCCACAACAATGATTGACAAACGTGCCTCATGAAATCCGACAAAGGTTATGGTTTTTACATAATGGAGCACCGGTCCACCATACAGCCCCCATTTGTGAATTTCTGAATTACAGATTCCCGGGTAGATGGATTAGGAGAGATGGGCCAGTCAGGTGGCCTGCTACATCACCAGACTTGACAAAGATGGATGTTGTCGTATGGGGTTATGTTAAAGATCATGTTTATCAAATACCTCCAACAACTAAAGAGGATATGAAAACCAGAATTCGGCAGGCATTCCATAACATTAATGAACAAAGTTTAATATCTGTGAATGCTTCATTTAAAAAACGATTGTAGCTGTGTAGTAATAATCTAGGTGGTTATTTTGAGCAGCTTCTTTAATTGTTATCTATACTTTATCAGCCATACTTCTAATATCTTCTGATGTGAAAACAGTTTAATTGCTTGGACTTGTTACTTTGATGTATGTATTGATTTTGATCTTGTAGAATTTTATTTTATAATACGTTGAATTTGGAGAGAATTTACGACACAGAAATAATTGTAGATATTACTTTAGATTTTGCTTTAATAATAAAATTACTAAAGTAGCATTTTAAATGGTGGATCTTCACTACAGTATTTATTAACTGTTGTATTTAGGCTTGTGTAATACGGATGTATTGTATTACATGGTAGTTTGTAAATTAAATTCTTTAGGTTTAATAATCGTCATGCTCCTACATTTTAATTACATTGTTCTGATTATCTAAAACCAGGTTTTCGTTTTTTTTTGCGTTCTTTCTGTGTGATTGTGGCCGATTCTTTCTCTTTTTGGTTGTGTGCTGGTTGTTTTGTGTGCTGCTTTGTTTGTTCTTAATTGTATCTGTTGTTAGTATAGCTATGAGCAACACGTTTAGATTTTGTCAACTGAACACCTGATCTTTGATGGCCCATTTTGCGGACTTTAGGGAACTTATCTTTATGAAATATGATATAGTCGCTTCACTGAAACCTGGCTCCCACATGGTGTTGCCGACAGTGTGCTGTCCATGCAAGGATATTGTCTCTTTCGCAGTGATCGGTTGACGACTGGTGGTGGCGTAGGTCTTTATATCAATAATCAGCCCAAAGCACATAAATTTAAAGGCTTGCCCATTGACAGCATGGAACAACTTTGGATATCTCTCAGTATAGGGCGTGAAACGTATGCTCTTGGTGTGGGATATCGACTACCCTCTCAGCCGGTTGCTGATACTGGCTCCTGAGTTCTCCAACTTAGTGTGCCTGGGAGACCTTAACATTTATGCCTTCGACCATAGTAGTGGATCGTGCAGAAGGTTGGATGATGTTTTGGTGTCTTATGCTCTTAATCAGGTGGCACGGGAGCCCACAAGATGCTCCCCGACTAGTGCTACAGCTCTGGACTTGATTGTGTTTTCTGTACATATATCCTTGTTACATGTCGCTGTCTGGGATACTTCTGCCATCTCGGATCATCTGCTGGTCTCGTGTGGGCTGGGTGTTGAGCGGGTGAAGCCCGAACACTTTGTGTACACCTTTTGTGATTTCTGATGGATTGTACACACTTGGCAGTGTGGATGACAAAGTGAGTTGTTTCAATGAGAGTTTGCTTCGGCTTTCCAATTACCATGCTCCTGTAACCAGTGTCAAAATCACCCGACCTAAAGCGCCATGGATTACTCCTACTATTAAAAAAATGATGTCCCTGAGAGACAGGGCTCTATGTCGTTGTAAACGAGCTAAGATGCAGAGTCACTGGGTATATAATAAAGAACTTTGAAACATGACAAGAAATGCCATAGCTAAGGCAAAAAGGCGTATCTAGCTTTTGCTGCTAGACATTCACGTAATAATAAAGGGTTTTGGAAGGAGCTCATGAACGTGAACGTATGTAAGAATAGGAAACCTAGCTTGCCTGAATTTTTGAGTGATCCATCTAAGATAAATGAACATTTGGTTGATGCGTCGCAGACTGACCTACAACTAGATGAAAGTATAGTGCAATCATACAGTAGATCAACTCTGCCGCATGTTGAATCGTTGGAGATTAAAACGACTAGTGAAGAAGAAATATACAGCGGGTTAGTGTCCATAAAATCTGAGGCTGTTGGTGTTGATTGTATAAGTGTCGTAATGTTTCTATATTCGTGTCCCACTATGTTGCCCTATATCTGCCATATCTTCAATTGTTGCCTTACCAACCAAGTTTTTCCAGAAATATTAAAACGGGCGTCAGTAGTCCCTGTACCTAAAGTTGATAGGCCTGTAGATTATAACTCCTTGTGGCCTATAAGCATTCCTTGTGTCTTGGCCAAAGTCTTTGAAAAAATCATTCTCTTTCAGATAAAGACTCATCTGCAGGAACATAACTTATACCGACCTACTCAATCAGGCTTTGGAGATATGCATAGTTGTACCACTGCTTTGCTGAAGGTAACTGATGGTATGAATTATATAGACAATAAAAAAGTAACTGCCTTAATACTTTTAGACTTAAGCGTTCGGTAGGCGTAAGCATAGGCTGCATCTTGCAATTTTGCAACATATTGGCTTTGCTGCCTCTACAATCTAGCTTATTAGTAATTGTTTGCAAGATCGGAAGCAGACAGTAAAGGTTGGGAGTGCTATATCCAGTCTTATTGGTCTTCAGAATGGTGTTACAAAGGGATTAGTTCTGGGACCTTTATTGTTTAACTTATATACATTTGAGTTTCAGATATAGTTACAAAATTGTTCTTGTCTCTCCTATGCGCAGGACACGCAGGTATATTTGTCATTCCTGGGGGAGGACATGGTGTCTGCGATGGCGGAAATCAACAGCCATCTTTTCCGGCTAGTGGGCACTATAAATAAATTTTGTTTAAGTGTAAACGAAACCAAATCAAATTTATTACTGTTTGCGAGTAAAAACATTATAGCACGCATAAGCAGTCTCGTGGATGTGAGAGTTAACAATACTCGGTTGAAAGTATTGGATAGTGCGGTCAAATTGAGACTTTTTATGGACAACACGATGAGATATACGGGGCACGTAATGCGGCTTATAGTAAAGCTTTTTGCGGCTTGAAGCGAATATATGCTGGTAGACACCTGTTGGATAGGAAAAGTGGAGCAATTATATTCGAGGCTCTTGTGTTGTCTTATCTAAACTTTGCCAGCCCAGTTTTCTCGCCTGCGTTGACTGGGGCTGACCTAACAAGACTACAGCTTATTCAGAACAGCTGTGTTCGACTAATATATGGTTTGAGAAAACGAGACTACGTAACACCTTCTCTCAATGAACTAGGATGGCTGACAATGGAAGAAAGATATTATTTGCATATCAGCATATTGTCACGCAGTTATAAGAGAGGAAATGCCAACATATCCCTATGAAAAGATTACTTTTAGATCTGACGTACATCAACTCAACACCCGGTCAGCTGCTAAGATCAATTTACCAAAGCATTCGACAGCATTGTATCAGTCGTCGTTTACATATATGGTTGCGAAAACTTACTACCGGTTGCCAGATGAGCTAAAGAACCTGCCGGCTTTTAAATTCAAAAAGACTTTACAAAAGCTTTTAATATATGGTAAAATATAGAAACAAGATTATGTTGCTCCACATTGTGATATTTATTTTAATGTTTCTTCTTTATTTTTCTGTGTTGTGTTTTATTGTTCCTGTATTCTTCTCCTGTACTAGATATATGTGTGCATGTTTATATGTTGTATGTGTAGATGCAGGTATGTTTCATAGAATTTAAATTTGAAATATGTATATGTTATCTGGTTGTGCATATATAGTATATGTGTATATATTTTTAAAGTTAAAAGTGTAAAAGGTTGAGTGGAAGAGGGCATGGGGTCCTGTGGACCTCGATGTCAATTCTGCCTTTTGGTAGTTTGATACTTACTATTAACTTCCTCTTCCTATTATTTATATGTTGTAATTCATGTATTAATGTATCTAACAGCCAATAAAATTAATTTAAAAAAGTTGAGTTATGTTATTATATTTTTCTGGTTTTATCTAATTTGTTCCGATAATTTATTTCAAATTCGTTTCTGTTACCTTATTGCTTGTTGAGTTGATACATCTTTATTGAATTTGCGTAGATGAGTTTTTTTTCGAAACATCTAAAAATACTGTGAAATATGGCATTTAAAATGGTTCCATTGCCCTAATGTTAAAGCCAATCAGATTGAGAGAGATAAAAAATAATGTCAGGATATTTTCCAAAAGCGCAAATAACTCAAAAACTGTTAGTGTTAGGCATAGGAAATGCTAAAAAAAATTTATAGAGGAGCAGGCAAGCTATCAGATAGCGATGAGAAATATAGTGTGTCCCATTCGACAAAAAGATAATCATTTCGGTTCGCGTTTTAAGCCAACCTGTATATGCGGCTGCCGAAATTAGAATAAATAAATTACATTGGAAGAGAATAGACTCCTAGTGGAAGGTATTCAGTAATAATTACAGTTGAATTTGATTTACCCTATATCATACAGGGTGATCAATATACGACAATTCAGGCAAATAAATTGCGATATCTTCGCAAACACCCTATATAATGTAATATAACTGTTAGATACCGTTAGAAATGGTCAGTTATCCCACTAGCCCTGCCACCCCTAAGAATTCAGCATACAGATACAGCTGTATGAGTCTCAAGTTAACATTCAGAACGCACGCAGCGTACAGTTCAAGTCACACAGATATATTCAAACAAAAACAGTGTACATTATATAATACGAACAGTATTTAATGTAATATAGACGTATAATTTATGCGATATATTAATAGAGCAATTTAAATAGTTAAGTGTACATACATACAAATGGTTTTAATTTACTAACCAGTCATCAAAGTCAAACACATAACAAACATTCATTCTACACATACACTATACATATGTTTTGGTCCTTTGAGCCGTGATACATATTTTACGGTCCTTTAATGAGTCGCGATCCATAAATTACGATCGGTAAGAACAGTCAGTGAAGTTATTAATAAATTTAGTGAAGGTGTTGTGGTGCCACGTTGGAGATTTTAGCACACAATGAAGACACTATGTGAAAACTGGAACCTGTGATGAGCACTGATAAGTACACTTGGAGAGCACCCAAATGACCACAACACATATTTCAGAGACCTTACGATCGTAAGATCTCTGAAATATGTGTTGTGGTGATTTGGGTGTTCTACAAGTGTACTTATACAAAGAAGAAATATTCCACGCTCAGACAAAGAAAGGGTCCAGTCCATATACAGCAGGTAGCAAAGTCGAGTTCAACCACCCCCAGATGGTCACAGTTAAAGCTTAGGGCGAGTCTTCCATTGTCCGTCTTATTCCTTTATTTACACTTTTACTTTAAATTTGAATTTCTTTGTACAAATTACCCCTTATCTTATCATGGCTACTACAATAGATTCACTAAAGAAAATGAGAACATTATGCAAAAGTCGTCTCACTAAATTCAACACTTATCTTAATGATACATGTCCCATATCAAAAAATAAACCAGAGTTGAGATTACGCAAAGAAAGATTTTCTGACCTTCTAGAAGAATTGAAGCCATATTAAACTCAAGGCCGCTTACCCCTCTTTCCAATGATCGCAATGATCTCGACGTCCTTACCCCTTCCCATTTCCTCATAGGGGACTCACTCACAAGTATCCCTGAGCTAAATTACCAAGCTACGCCAGTCAACAGGTTGTCACGTTGGCAACAAATTCAGAATGTCAAACAACATTCTTGGAAAAGATGGTCATCTGAATATTTACGAGGTCTCCAACAACGATCCAAATGGAATGGAAAACAATCAGCAGATTTTGAAGTTGGGTCTATGGTATTGTTACGAGAGGACCATCTGCCACCTCTTCAATGGCGACTGGGTCGGATCCTATAGGTGCATCCCGGCGTAGATGGTATAGTGCGAGTGTTGACTGTTAGAACAGTAAATGGAACTTACAACAGAGCATTGAACAAGGTATGTATTCTACCTATTGACAAAGAGTGACGTGTTAGTGACTGTGAAGTGAAAGTTTGACTGTTCCTCCATAGGAGATAGTCAAGGAAGTTTTTTTTTTTTTATGTCAACAACACACCACGAGGGCTTACAGCCTAAATACTATCGTACCGTGGGTGTTGACAAGGAGGAAAGAGGCAACTTGTTAATTCTGGACTTGAAGGTTTGGAGGTTCGGAGGAGAAGGAAAAACATGTGCCGGCAAGGAATTCCACAACTTGGAAGTCCTCGGGACAAAAGAGCGGGCATAACAAGATGTTCTATGTCTGGTGACCTGGACAGTAAAAGGGTGCATTCGCTCTGTTCCCCTGGTAGATCTGCTGGGGGCAGCAGGTGGGGGAATTATGGAGGAAAGCTCCTCTGAGCAGTGCCCGTGCAGATATCTATAAAAGAGAGAGAGGTCACCAACGGCACGTCGGTGGGCAAGGGATGGAAGCCTTTGGGTGAGGGTAGGGTCACCGATGAGACGTATAGCTCTCTTTTGAATGGAGTCCAGGATAGCAAGTGTAGAAGCGGCTGCTGCACCCCAGATGTGGGAGCAGTATTCGAGGTTTGGCCTTATTTGTGAAGTGTATAAGGTATAGAGATTAGTTGGTGAAAAGTATTTGCGAGCCCGGAAGAGGAAACCCAATTTCTTAGCAGCCGCTTCTGCAATTGATGTAACATGTTGGTGCCAATTAAGATTTCGATCCACAGAAATGCCAACAAGAGAAAAGGACTCATTACTTTGAATAACTTGGTTGTTCATTGTGATGGGTCTAGGGCTGCTGTATCTCTTGTGAGAAAGAAAGCAAGACTTAGTTTTGGTGGGGTTGAATTGTACAAGATTTCTACTTCCCCAGTCTAATATTTTTTGGAGGTCTACGGAGACAGAACCCTCCATGAGTCTGCGATCCTCATCTAATTGGGCTAAAGAGACAGGCTTAGAATATTGTATGTTTGAGTGGAGGGTGCTGTCGTCCGCGTAACTGTGAACTGGGTTGGATGTGCTAGAGAGGAGGTCATTGATGTGGAGAAGAAACAAAGTAGGGGCTAAAGCTGAACCTTGAGGAACTCCTGCATTAATTGGATACAGTTTAGAGGAATGGCCATCCACAACAACAGATATGCTCCTGTTGGAGAGGAAATTTGCTGTCCAGGTACAAAGTTTTGGTGGTAGGCCATAGGCCGGAAGTTTATTAAGCAGCGCTGCGTGCCAGACCTGGTCGAATGCTTTGGATATGTCTAGAGCAACAATCTGGGATTCACCGTGTTGTTCCATAGACTTGTTCCAAGAATGGGTGACAAAGGAAAGGAGGTCGGCAGTCGATCTGCGCTGACGGAATCCATACTGCCTGTCGTGGATTAGACTGTGTTTTTCAAGGAATTTTAGTAGTTCGGTGTTTATATACTTTTCCATCACTTTAGAGATGACTGAAAGGAGAGAAATAGGCCTGTAGTTGCTAGGAAGCGCTTTGGATCCTTTCTTGGGGATGGGTTGTACTCGAGCAGTTTTCCAGTTACTAGGGAATATGCCTTTATTGTAAGATATCTGAAACAGACGAGTCAGGACAGGAGCAAGTTCTGGTGCGCATTTTTTGAGAACAATTGCTGGGATCTCGTCAAGGCCAGAGGCTTTCCTGGTATTAAGAGAAGAGAGCATCTTTCGTACCTTTTTAGTTTTGAAAATGATATCAGTCATTTTATGCGCGACGTTGGGGACTGTTGGTGGTTGAACATTTGGAGGTGGGTTGAGAGTAGAATTTCCGGCGAACAACGAAGCAAAAAGTTCAGCCTTGCCCAGGGCGGTAGAAACAATTTCATCACCGGAGACGAGAGGTGGGAACGTGCTCTTGCAGAAATTATTCCCAATAGACTTAGCAAGAGTCCAGAAGGGTTTGCCGCCGTTGGAGCTTGAGAGGACTTTGTTTTTGATGTGGTTATTAAACGAGTTTTTTGCCTCAGAAAGAATGCGGACATAGCGGTTTCTTGCGTCGTTGAATGCTTGACGATTTTCTTGACTGGGATTGTGTAGAAGCGTTTTGTGAGCTTTGACCTTTTCAAGTCTGGCCTTGTCACAGGATTTAGAGAACCAGGGCTTTTGAGTGGCTGAAGAGGTTTTCTGTGTACGTGGAATAAATAATTCCATGCCAGCTTGGATAATTTCGGTGACGTTTTCTGAGATATCAGAGGGGTCAGGATGAGAGAAGCAGACAGACGCCCATGGAAATGAGGAAAAGTAATCCCGCATTTCGTCCCAGTTTGCGGAGTTGTAGTGCCAAACGATACGTGGGTGTGATGACTGTGTGACCTCGGGTTGCATTGCACAGGAAGCAGTGACCATGCCGTGGTCTGAGCGACCAAGGGGGGCGGTGACTGATATCTTATAGCATTCAGATTTGTAGTAAGAAGGAGATCCAAGGGATTTGAGCTGTGTGTTGGGATACGAGGAAAGTAAGTAGGTTGCTGAACCATATTGGCCAAAGAATTGCTGACTGCAAAGGCCTCCGCTGCTCTCCCTTGTGGATCGGTTTTTGAAGATCCTAGCCATTCCTTATTATGGACATTGAAGTCGCCAAGAATAGTGACCTCGGAGGAAGGATATTCAGAAATCAGATAGTCGGTTTTTTCAGAAAGGTAGTCAAAGAGCTGGACAAAGTTGTTGTCAGAAGGTGACCGGTAAATGCAACAGATGAATTTAGTTGCAGCCCTGAGAGAGAGTTTTATCCATAGTATGTCTTTTCTTCCAGCTTCTAAATTGGGAAGTCTGATGCAGGGTAGATTGCTACGGACGTATGCGCACACGCCTCCATGCAATCTAAAGGCAGTAAGGAGCTCATACCCCGGGAAATTAAGGTGATTAGTGGCTGTTTTGGCACTGATTTGGGTTTCGGTGAGGAAGAGGAGTTGGGGCCTGTTAGCCTGGAGGAAATGGTGGACGGAGTTCAGGTTAGAATTTAGGCCACATATATTCGAAAAGGATATGTTAAATCTTGATGTTGGCGCCCCCTGTACACCCCTCTCCCGGAGATCCGAATGGAGGGGTATTTTGCCTCCGGAATATTTTATACAAGGAGGAGCCATCATCATTTTTGCTTATAAGGGAAACCGACTCATACACCAGAACCGGAAACGTCCGTTGGGACTTCACTGGCTCCTTGATGCATGGGGTGGTACCTCCTCGGGCGTGAAAAAATCCTTTACTGTTACATAAAGGAAAATTCCACTACCACCTGCTATGGATTGGATTGGATCAATGTCTACCCCTTTAAAAATAAGATTAATAAAGGGACTATCAATTGTCCAGTAGTTATGATTTTCGACATAGTAGGAGGATACAAAACATTTTCATCATTTTGCATCCATGCCTATTGTCGGTAAGTACTTGTATTGGTGTATTGGCATTTCTTTTTTTTTTGCCATAATGTAAATAGTGTGGATACTTTTCATAACAGTGTGTTTCAGACATTTTTGTATATAGTTTAATTTAGTTATTTTTTTAATTCAAATTGTTTAGTTTGACATTTTACTTTGGTTTAGAATAAGTTCATTGTATATTATTTGTTTCAAAGTATTGAAACTTTAGTTTACCTATACATACATTATTTTGAAAGATTTCAGTCTTTCAAGGGGGCGGCTATGTTAGATACCGTTAGAAACGGTCAGTTCTCCCACTAGTCCTGCCACCCCTGAGAATTCAGCATACAGCTGTATGAGTCTCAAGTTAACATTCACAACGCAGACAGCGTACAGTTCAAGTCACACAGATATATTCAAACAAAAACAGTGTACATTATATACTACGAACAGTATTTAATGTAATATAGACGTATAATTTATGCGATATATTAATAGAGCAATTTAAATAGTTAAGTGTACATACATACAAATGGTTTTAATTTACTAACCAGTCATCAAAGTCAAACACATAACAAACATTCATTCTACACATACACTATACATATGTTTTGGTCCTTTGAGCCGTGATACATATTTTACGGTCCTTTAATGAGTCGCGATCCATAAATTACGATCGGTAAGAACAGTCAGTGAAGTTATTAATAAATTTAGTGAAGTTGTTGTGGTGCCACGTTGGAGATTTTAGCACACAAAGAAGACACTATGTGAAAACTGGAACCTGTGATGAGCACTGATAAGTACACTTGGAGAGCACCCAAATCACCACAACACATATTTCAGAGACCTTACGATCGTAAGATCTCTGAAATATGTGTTGTGGTGATTTGGGTGTTCTACAAGTGTACTTATACAAAGAAGAAATATTCCACGCTCAGACAAAGAAAGGGTCCAGTCCATATACAGCAGGTAGCAAAGTCGAGTTCAACCACCCCCAGATGGTCACAGTTAAAGCTTAGGGCGAGTCTTCCATTGTCCGTCTTATTCCTTTATTTACACTTTTACTTTAAATTTGAATTTCTTTGTACAAATTACCCCTTATCTTATCATGGCTACTACAATAGATTCACTAAAGAAAAGGAGAACATTATGCAAAAGTCGTCTCACTAAATTCAACACTTATCTTAATGATACATGTCCCATATCAAAAAATAAACCAGAGTTGAGATTACGCAAAGAAAGATTTTCTGACCTTCTAGAAGAATTGAAGCCATATTAAACTCAAGGCCGCTTACCCCTCTTTCCAATGATCGCAATGATCTCGACGTCCTTACCCCTTCCCATTTCCTCATAGGGGACTCACTCACAAGTATCCCTGAGCTAAATTACCAAGCTACGCCAGTCAACAGGTTGTCACGTTGGCAACAAATTCAGAATGTCAAACAACATTCTTGGAAAAGATGGTCATCTGAATATTTACGAGGTCTCCAACAACGATCCAAATGGAATGGAAAACAATCAGCAGATTTTGAAGTTGGGTCTATGGTATTGTTACGAGAGGACCATCTGCCACCTCTTCAATGGCGACTGGGTCGGATCCTATAGGTGCATCCCGGCGTAGATGGTATAGTGCGAGTGTTGACTGTTAGAACAGTAAATGGAACTTACAAAAGAGCATTGAACAAGGTATGTATTCTACCTATTGACAAAGAGTGACGTGTTAGTGACTGTGAAGTGAAAGTTTGACTGTTCCTCCATAGGAGATAGTCAAGGAAGTACTTGTATTGGTGTATTGGCATTTCTTTTTTTTTGCCATAATGTAAATAGTGTGGATACTTTTCATAACAGTGTGTTTCAGACATTTTTGTATATAGTTTAATTTAGTTATTTTTTTTATTCAAATTGTTTAGTTTGACATTTTACTTTGGTTTAGAATAAGTTCATTGTATATTATTTGTTTCAAAGTATTGAAACTTTAGTTTACCTATACATACATTATTTTGAAAGATTTCAGTCTTTCAAGGGGGCGGCTATGTTAGATACCGTTAGAAACGGTCAGTTCTCCCACTAGTCCTGCCACCCCTGAGAATTCAGCATACAGCTGTATGAGTCTCAAGTTAACATTCACAACGCAGACAGCGTACAGTTCAAGTCACACAGATATATTCAAACAAAAACAGTGTACATTATATACTACGAACAGTATTTAATGTAATATAGACGTATAATTTATGTGATATATTAATAGAGCAAATTAAATAGTTAAGTGTACATACATACAAGGGGTTTTACTTTTCTAACCAGGCATCATAATCAAATACATAACAAACATTCATTCTACACATACACTATACAATAACTTTATATTGAGAGAATGTACGAAGCAAGGAGTCTTAATCTTGATAAATATATAGGGGTGTTATATTTTAAAAAAATACAAGTTCGCGATGCCATTCACTTATGGAACACGGTGTATTGGCAAAAATATTTCAATTGTGCGCATCCTAACACCACACCACTTTCACATGAAAATAATTACCCAAATATTTATTATATTGGGATATTGGACTTTCCCGCACTAATGGCCACCTGTATACTAATATATATCAACTTTTGGTCTAATTACATCCGTTTTTTTTTAAAGCAGGAATCTAGTATTGCTCTATGACGCAGCTCTCATGGACTACGTGTATATCTGGAGAATATGTTAACAAGTTGCTTTAATGTTTAGGCGGACCTTTACTTTCTTGTACTACATAAACCGGTCATTTACCTTCGTTTAGCTAAGGGCGATGCTTTAGTACACGATTTATGTTATGCAAACTCTATCAGTGATATAGTCTGAAATGCCAGTCACATAGAACAATATCCTATTTCATAATTCGCGACGTTTACTTCGAAATTAACCTCCTTTGTACAACTACAGACATGATAAGTAATAGGCTAGATATCTATAGATTATAACATATTGAATAAACGCTTTATTGTTGAGGTTATGTTTCAGCTTCATCGTGTGTCTATTTTGAAAGTCTTATGTTTATTTTTGTTATAATACTGAATATTTAAAGGTGCTTCCACCAAATAATTATTCTCTTATATACATAACGTTGGTTTTGTAAAACCTGACAGACCCGAAAATTTTAACACGATTGTTTTGTAGGAACAGCCTTTGATCTGCTCTGGATGCATAGAACGGTCACAAAACTAGAGATGGCGCATCGCGCTAGTCTCCACTGCATTATATGGCAGTTCCATCAAAACCTCACTGAATATTTTTTCATGGAAAAATCTAAACATATTTTTTCTTTAAAAAAATTGTAAGATAGTTTTCTATTTCATCACCACTTTGTACTTGAAAATTCGTGAAGTAGATTAAAAATTATACTTTCTGAACGAATTAGAGACGTAGAGACTTTTTATCTGACTTCACAGGGAAAAATTCGTTTGCCCAACGATACTGTAAAAAAGCGGCTCCGGCAGTGGCGGCTCCGGCAGTGGCGGCTCGTGATATCAAAAATTGGGGGGGCACAAATATAAAAGACAAGTTGTGGGAAATCTGTACGCAGTTCAAGGTCATTTACTTTTTTTGATAAACTTTACTTTTTTATATTAAAATATCTATTAAATTGCCTCACTTTCCCTGCAGTACATTTTTTTAATATCCAAGGCTGGGGTAGGCCTGCCGTGTCTTTTTATAGATATTTTATCCTCATAATTTAAAGGTCCATTTTCTAAAATATGGGAGACTAATGAATTCATTTTTAAATAGGTTATATGCCACACGTTATTAAGGTGAAATGTGCAAACGCACAACGCACAAAAGAAAAGGTTGCACAAAGTAAAATAGAAACATTACTAAAATTTATATCGTGGGCAATGTCGAGATTATGTTCAGACAAAGCAAGTTCTTTTTTGTAAACCTATATCACTTTTGTGCTGCCTTAATCTTGTGCTTCCTCTAAACATAATCGCGACAATGCCCACAATATAAATTTTATTCATGTTTCTATTTTACATTGTGAAACTTTAAATAATAAAAGAATGTGTTTAGAACACTTTAAAATTCCTTTTAACCAAATTTTAATAAATTAAAGGAAGATAATAATTGTAGAAATCCCTACCCCTAGACACAAAAACACAATTTTAAACACACAATAGTTACGTGCATAATATGTCAGTGTGACTTATCGACTGCAGTCACATTTTAAAAAAGGCTTTTTTTTTCATGTTAGTTATTCAATAATTAGTTCAAGTATAGCTCGCGGTATATGTAAGTATTTTGAACCTTTATATTTTTCTTATATAATTTGTAGATAAAATTTGTGAGAGAGCCGTCAGTTGCAAAATAAAAACTCTTTATTAATTGCGGAGCTTTCGGAATAGTTTATTCCATTCTCGAGGCTACAACATGGAAAGAAAAAAGTTTACAATTTACATAGGAAAAAGAGAAAGGTTTAAAATACTTACATATAACGCGAGTTTCACTTTAACTAATTATGGAATAACAAACATGAAAAAAAACAACCTTTTTGGAAATCTGACTGAAGTCGATAAGTGTCACACTGACATATGCAGCTAACTATTGTGTATCTGAATTTGTTTTTTAGTGAATTTTTATTTAAAAAAAATATCACTAATAGAGAGGTATCGATGGTGAGACTTTGCAAAAAAAATTTCAAATGAGCACAAACTAGGACCCCCAGAACCCATATCCGGGGTCAGTTTCAATTTTTATATGTTTATATATATATATATATATATATATATATATATATATATATATATATATATATATATATATATATATATGTGTGTGTGTGTGTGTATGTGTGTGTGTGTGTGTGTGTGTGTGATAACTCAAAAAATAATGAACCGATTTCGATAAAACTCGGTAAGTGCCTTTCTTTTATAAATGGCTTGGATGGGTTCATTGATCAGGAAAATCGGACAGGGTTTTCCGGGAAAATTTTGAGTTTTCTTTCGAAAAAAAATTGTTTCTCTGAAAATTACAAAGCTGTTTTGATGAAATTTACTACATATGTTGACTTGGGAGAGACATTACTACGTACCAAAACTAAACTTTCTAAGTTTATTAAAAATTGAGTTATTCAAATTTTGAATTTTCTTTGGACATTTTTTTTCTCCGAACATTACAAAGTTATTTTAATGAAATTTAGTGGATATTTTGGTTGGTGTTATTGTTACAGTATGTAATGAAAAAATGAAAAAAGGACCCTGTAATCGAACCCAGGACCCTTCGGTTCAGAGGCACACGTTCTTACCAATCAACCACTGAGGCTCTAGGATAATGTGTAAAGACCAGAAATTTTATTTATATTGCGTAAAACTTTGGTACTTTTGCTAACTGGATAAAACATTATTAAAGTAATTTGGGAAGAGACTAAAGGTAAGCCCATGCGGTGCTATCGGGGCGGCAAGGCCGCGGACGAGCCCTGAGGGAACAAAAAAAAAGGTAAGCCCATAGGCATGAAGTGTGTCCCGGCCTTTCCATATTAGTTGAAAAAAAATGTAAAATGATCGGAACAGAGCAATATGAAACTGGATAGTAGTGGATACATTTTAAAATCGGGTTGTAATTAGCGAAGGCTTAAAGCCGCAGTCATCGATGTCGACAACAAACAACAACAACACTAGAGGTAGGAAAATTTGTTTTGTTCCAGCTTTTGCAGGGGAAATTAATTTTACTAATATGAAAAAAGCAGACTGGATTTCAACAGCTTAACACAACGCATAAAATAACTAGAAATGAACCAAAAGCTTGTCGAACATCATGGAGTATTTCCTGTTTATTGTTTTCCTTAACTGCATATTGGTAAATAAAATAGCATAATATAATTTTATGAAGGATAAACGTCTGTTACAGAACATTCAACACAGAAGAAACGATACAAAACTGATTCGAAGGTAGCAGGTGCACTGATCAAGTCGGAAACTTGATTCCAGCCTGATGGTGCATTTCTTGCAGCGTATCTATAGATTTTCTACGATACAGGACCTGAATCGACAAGTTTTGTTGTATATCAGTTTCCATTTGTATTCTGTTTACATGGAACTTTTATTCCAGCTATTTAGATTTCCAATTCCGGTATAATAAATCGCCTTCAAACCCACGTCACTTTAATGCTGTCTGAGCTTTTCCTTGATGTCGTTTTGGGTGAATTGCCCATGTATGTGGAATAAATTCTACATGATATCCGTTTTAACTTCAATTATACGGTCGTTTCTAGAATAACACTGTTATGACTCTGTATGGACTTTTCCAAAACAGTAAGGATGGGTATAAAAAGCTGTAACACAGCTAGAGTTTTGTGGTATTAAATATTTATAAATAAGTAATTTTCCTTGCAAAAATTGATTCTGTTAGAAATCGTAATCAAGACATAAAGAAAACATTATATATATATATATATATATATATATATATATATATATATATATATATATATATATATAAATATTGTGGGATAGCCGTCAGTTGCAAAATAAAAACTCTTTATTAATTGCCCAGCTTTCGGAATAGTTTATTCCATTATCAAGGCTACAACATGGAAAGAAAAAAGTTTACAATCTACATAGGAAAAATAGAAAGGTTTTAAATATTTACCGATAACGCCGGTTTTACTTTAAGTAATTATGGAATAGCAAACATTATATATATATATATATATATATATATATATATATATATATATATATATATATATATATATATATATATATATATATATATATATATATATATATATAATTGTGGGATAACCGTCAGTTGCAAAATAAAAACTCTTTATTAATTGCCCAGCTTTCGGAATAGTTTTTTCCATTATCAAAGCTACAACATGGAAAGAAAAAAGTTTACAATCTACATAGGAAAAATAGAAAGGTTTTAAATATTTACCGATAACGCCGGTTTTACTTTAATTGTAAATTTGACTGAAGTCGATAAGTGACACTGACATATGCAGCTAACTATTGTATGTTTTAATTTGTTTTAAGTTAATTTTCATTAAGAAAGTTCACTAATAGAGAGGTATCAATGAGACTTTCGGAAAATTTCTTCAAATGAGCACGAATCGGGGCCTCTGGAACCCATTTTAAAGGTCAGTTAAAATGTTTCTATATGTATATATATATATATATATATATATATATATATATATATATATATATATATATATATATATATATATATATATATATATATATATATATATATATATATATATATATATATATATATATATATATATATATATATATATATATGTATCCAACCGATATCTCAAAAAATAATTCACTGATGTGGACCTAATTTGGAAATTGCCCTTATTTTCCTAATGGCTTGGATGAGTTCGTTCATCAAACCTTAACGGCCAATTTTTCTAATAAAAAATTAAAAAGCAATATCTCTCAAATTTTCTAAGTGATTGAAACAAAAATTAACAACTTAAAAAACATAGACAGGCGTGGTTGTGTACCAATTTTCGAGTCGTTTGATCAAAGGAAAATAAAGTTATCCCAAATCAATAATAGAATAATCCTATACATCACTTCAGTTTATGTAATCTAATATCTACAATGTTGGACAAAGACAGATAACGTTATTTGTACTGCTATTCTATTTAAATAAATCGTAGATCACAATCTAAACAATGGAAGTTATTCCAAAAGCTCAGACATTGTGAGATACGACAGGGACGCCATCTCGGTGCAGGGTCTAAGTAGTATGTTGTCACGACGACTCTAGTTTACACAACATTTTATAGATAGAGCTAGCTTGCGTTCAAAAGCGTTAAATATTAGCATGCGAATTTATACTAATAAATAAAAAAATTAATGGCAGTGATTCAATTTGTACAAAAGCAATCTAGAACGACGTTTCATTATGTATAAATATTAAGCTTTCCATTCTTCACCTTCATGGTATTTAAAATTAAAAGCCATATCTCTCTCTCTTTCCCCCTCTCTCTCCTAGTTTAATCTGACCACACGTAGCTATCTGTCACAGAGAAGCGTGTACGCTCGCGTTCTGCGTATCGCATAACCTGGAAATCGACTCCGCTGGTGCTAATTGTCAATACTAGCGTTGTAAATATTCGGATGATACGGATTCATATAAAATAATGTTCGGAATGATCATCCGATTAAGTTTTCACATTAAGAAGGGTATATTATATTTATATTTAGCGTGGTGTGGGATGGAATCGAAGATGCCGTATAGTAATAAGTAATAATAATAACGTACTCGTGCTAAATATAATTTTGTTTTATTATTATTTTCCAAGGAATACCAAGGTATTTTTACAAATATATGGGATAAGTTCGTGTTGAGTTTTTGTAATTAATAAAATATAATGGTGACCAATAACTAAACCAAAAAGAATCTGTGGTGTTAATTATTTCACTTTTATTAATACAAATTTATTTTATAACTGCACCAGCAGAACACATTTGTTCAACTTCTCGTTTCAACAAACCCTATGTAATCTAATTGACACAATTAAAAACAGATAAGCAGGATATAATGGAATAGAATACATCCTATTTTAGGAATATAAGAAAAAGTTCGATTACCGTTATACAATATTGCGGGTACGGGGTACGTAGAGGTACTGCTCTTATTGGCTGGCTGACCCTGCAGTATACGTCATTCAGCTCATGGTGTTTTGTATCGTACACATACACACTTTACTATATAGGATTCCGTATTAAGTATCCTAAAGATTTTGTGTCGTACATGTGTGTACTATATTTACTATATACGACTCGGTATTACGTATCACGCTGCCAGAGATATTCAGATTATTACGAATATTTCAATACTCGGATTCGCGAAAATTTTATTACGTACTCTCACAACACTAGCTAATACCTTATTAGGATCTTATGATATAAACAGTTTAAGTGCGTTATAGTAGCGTATTTTCATAAAAATATTTCAAATGGTGTAACCTACTTTCCCATTATGTAAACTAGAATCTTCAGTTGTGATACATAGTAAAACCTATATAAAAGCAGCGTCGATACTAAATTTAAAAAATAACACAATCAGCTTCACAGATAATTACAAATTTGTTTAAAAAACCTTTTTTGTTATTTTGGTTGCAGAAACTGGTTCGGTTGAGTTTATTAAAATTGATCATTCAAGCGATTAATATGAAAAGTATTTACCTGCCACCTATAATTTCATAGATGCATTCCGTTTGTAAATAAAAGTCAAATTGCGGTAAATTTGCAGATCAGCACATGGGGGGTGTTTAGAAAAATCTTTCCAGAAATATGCTTAGAACCCGATCTCGTTGTCCAAACCACAAGAAGAATTTCTTGCAAACAGCCCACAAGAAAGTTACGGGACCAAGAGTGAGTAGGGGTGCTGGGCGGAGAAGAATATAAAAAACTCTGGACGCAGCAAGTGCGTTATGGTAGTGAATTTTCATAAAAATGTTTTTAATTGCAAATATGTGTGTTTCCTTTTTAAGAAAGCAGGCATCAATTTTGGTTACCAGTATAACCTATATAGTAAAAACAATGTGCCATGTTTCATAAAAATAACTTTATTGTGTGAAGATGTACAAAAATTTCCAAAAGTAAACTTAAAGTGTTCCCGGAAAAACTCGTTTCTTGGTCAACCTTATAGGTTAATAGCAAATTGAGCTATTCAAATTTGAAGCATTTAATGAAAATTCGCTACCATAACGCACTTGCTGCGTCCCGAATTTCTTTTATTACAAACATGCATCGCTGAAAAATTCAAAAATTCAATAACATAAGGCGTGTTTGATTAAAAAAAAATAATTGTATCACCAACGACTTATGGGCCATCTTGTGATTGTAGAAATATTTTGTTAAGATGTAGCTCAAGACACCCTATAATTAATATATACAAATTTTCTTCATATCTTGTATAATAACGGATATATTGAGCTTTATTGATTTTTTACGAAAATTTGACAAAAATTATATACCATTAAACGATAAACTCTAAAGCTAAGGCTACTGCCAAGCATTAGAGAAAGGGTCTATTTGAAATGAATTTTCTGGAAACATTTTAGTAAAATGAAGGTCAATGACGGTTGAAACTAAGACTTCAGAGTTTGTAAAAGATCCTTCTTGAGACATTTGATTTCCATATCCCGTATTAGATTCAAGTTCTTTGCCTAAATGTTGCCGATTTTGACGTTTTAAATCGCAACTTTGACGTTTTGAGGAAAACCCCAATTTTTTTTTTAAATGCCTATAACTTTTTTGTCTTTTGACCTACATAGCTAAATTTTGGTACGTGGCTTACATATAAGGTTATAGCGTACCAAATTTGGTTGCCCTTACTTTGTTAATTCCGGAGATATGAATTTTTTTCGAAAGAAAACACAAAATTTTCCGGGAAAACCTGGGCAGATTTTCCTGGCTAACGAACTTATCCAAGCCATTTGCAAAAGGAATTTTTCCACCAAATTTAGTGAAAATCGGCCTATTATTTTTTGAGTTATCGGTGTGATACATATATATATATATATATATAAATATATATATATATATATATATATATATATATATATATATATATATATATATATATATATATATATATAAATATATATATATATAAATATATATATATATATAAACATATAAAAATTGAAACGGACCCCGGATATGTGTTCTAGGGGGCCTAGTTCGCGGTCATTTGAAGAAATTTTTTCAAAATTCAAAAGTCGGGATCTCCTCATTAGTGAATTTTTTTTAAGAAAATTCACTAAAAAGGAAATGTGAGCAAAAAGTGCGAAAGAAACAGCTTAGTCGGACCTCTTTGAGCTGCCTTTATCCCATTTTGCAGCTATACCTCCTTAAAATCCTGTTTACCCCACGCAGAACCTCTGTATTCACCGCAGGTCCCGTGACTTTCTTAGGGGTTGCTGCAAAGGATTTTTTCTTGTTTACATTGTTCTCGTTTATGCATTGAGGGTGATTGTAGGCATGCAGAAGGGGAAGGAGAACCCCCGCGACGAAGCAGCGAACCGAGATTTTCAATGTATGTTTAAATAGTTTTCCCACTTCATTTCTTCAAATATTTTTCCAAAAATGATTTTGAGATTGTCTTGTTTTTCAGTGTTACATAGTAACCTGAAATATTTTATCATTTTCAAAAAATAAGGATAAAGCAACCGTAAATAAGTGTTGGATGTGGTCTGGGTGCAGCAAGTATGTTATGGTAGAAAATTCTCGTAAAAATATATCAAATTCGAAAGCTCAATAAATTCCCCATTAAGCTAGAATCTTCAATCTTGAACCATAGTAACACCTATGTAAACGCACCGAGGGTACTAAACTAAAGAAAAATAACAAAATGAGCTTCGCGCATAATTGCAAATTTCTTTTAAAAAAACCTTTTTTGTTGTTTATTGTTTGCAAAAGCTGGATGGGAACACTAAAAAAAAACCGTTCAAGCAATTAATAAGGAAAAATACCAGACATATTTATAATTTGACAGGTACATTCCCTTTGTAAATAATTTTTTTTCTGAAAAACTTTTGTAACTTTCATGAAATTTGTAACACAATTTTTTAAAAACACCTGCGGTACTTACATGTTATATCTAAGGCCAGATTTTAATTTCTTGCCCCATATAAAGTATAATTTTATATAGGTTGTCGGTCCCGTGTCTATGTGATGTTGGGCACGTTAAATATCTCTACCCTCCTTACTGAAAATCAGGTGTTCGGCAAAATTTCCAGGATAGCGAGGTGAAACTGCTCCCTCGCGTCGGCGATTGGCCATAGCCGCGGAAATAGACCGACGTTGAAGAAATAAAAACACACATACACACATTGGCTTATTAACAAGTCTTTTAGCGACTTTCTGCAGAAACATTTCCTTAATGCAACTCTTTAATTTTCCGTTCGTGAGATCTTTTCGCTGCTGTCTTTGTATGGATCTTGCTATTCTGTAGAATTTATCAATTTGTGTCAAAAAGTACTCTCACCCAAGTTTTCCTCTTGGGCTCTACATAACTTTTACATATTAAGGAGACCCCTTCCTTCTTAGTTTCGTGGTAGGTAAAGCGTTTCCATTTTGCTTCGATGTCTGGTGAGTGTGATTCTAATTGTCCTATCAAAGGTCAATGCCTGACCAGTATACAGTCCCGAATGTGTAGACAGAAACTGGTTGAGCCCAGTTGTTGATAGCAGCGACTGTGGTTCTGAAGCTGTATTTATTATTAAATGCGGGTGCTGTGCCATTTCTGGCAAGTAGATACAGTATCCAAGTACCTTATTTGGGGCAACTTGACTTCCTGTCTATTTCCTTTGATTTGTAAAAGTAGGGGCCAGGCTGCATGTACAATCAAAACTGCATTTTGCATAGTGATGTGGGCGTTCTCTTTTCTATCTAAAACGAGAAGAACAAACTTGAGTGTGACTAGTATATCTCCTGCAGCGCCAATCACTATTATTGGTATCACAGTAACTTGCCTCTGTCGCCACATATCCTTTACCTCTTCAGCCAGGAGTATATATTTTGAGACTTTTGCCTGCATTTTTTCTGATTATCATTTTCGAGTTTAGCCTGAAGGACTCTCACACTCCCCCAAAGAGGAACATTCAATCAACTCACGTATCTCAGATACCAAAGGGACTGAGATGAGATGGACCCGTTTCCAAGTTATGGGGACGTGAGAGACAACACGACAGATCCTCATTTCCCGGGAAACTCCGCACGGTGTGGGCAGTTACAAGCATTAGCGCCTTCTGCATAACCTTATAAAGATGCTCTCTAACACCTGGTCTCTTCATGTTCTCTCGAAGATTCTTAGGAACCACACCAGTTGACGACATGACTATTGTAATCACTGGGACACTATCTGCCATTCACCGTCTCTTTGCTTGTATCTCGAGGTCTCTGTACTTAATGTTCTTTTCGTTGTACTTTATCTCTAGATTATTAGTATGTGGAATGTCCACATCAATCAGCGTTACTTGGTTGCAGGACTTATCCACTATTATTATACCCGGCCAGTTCTGTGTAACTCGTTCGCTTCTGAGCATGGTCCGATCCCAGTACAACCTGTATCCTGAGTTCTCCGATCCCAGTACAACCTGTATCCTGAGTTCTCCAGAACAGGCTCAGGAGTGTATCTATAGTACGGCACCTTACTAAGGTTTAAAAGTCCCAGTTTTTGCGCCAGTTCTTGATGAGGTATTTTCGCAACTGCGTCGTGCCTCTCTTTATAGCCTGTTGCAGCAACGCTTGACATCCTCTGTTGACGTGCTGGATAGTCTCTGATGACTGACACTCAAATCTTCATTTGTCATTTTAGGTCGAATTATCTCCAACTATATACTTCAGGTAGTTTCTTGTGTAACTGGGGAACAAACCCTTAACATATGTACTGGCTCTATGTAGTGGTTATCAGACCAATGATATGGAGCCATAGTTTGGTGGCCCAAGGCACTTCGTGGTATCGCGAGGGCCAAACTGGCTCATCTACAGAGACAGGCTTTTCTGATGATAACGGGAGCGATAAGGACCGCACCATCAGCCGCTCTGGAGGTCTTCCTTATTATTCCATCTCTTCACATATGGCTGGAGAGGGTGGCGAGGTGGCCAACGTACAGATTAAAACAAACGGCCGACAGTATGCCGAAGGAAATCAGTCTGGGAGGGTCCGGACTCCTTGATGACATTGAGGGTCATGGGATTCTGGGAATGGACTTAATGCCTACAAAGATCAAGTAGAGATCTATCTTTCAAGACCGACCTCCCGGAAAGGGAAGACTGGGAACAAAATCAAACTACCCTATTGAGAACTGATCTCTGCTGGTATGCTGACGGCTCCAAAACCAATATTGGAGTAGGAGCCGGCGCATATGGGGGCAACACCGATGCTAGACTATCAAC
This sequence comes from Tillus elongatus, assembly GCA_964006375.1. NCBI lineage: Eukaryota > Metazoa > Arthropoda > Insecta > Coleoptera > Cleridae > Tillus > Tillus elongatus. The sequence goes on from OZ023264.1 coordinate 60,547,742, forward strand.
TTGCCTCGGCAAGTACGCAACCATACACCAGGCAGAAGTGTATGCCATCGAGATGTGTGCAAGGGAAAGCATAGAAAACCAGTGCACACACAAATCGATAAAGATATATAGAGATAGCCAAGCTGCAATAAATGCTCTTGGTTCCAACCGTTGCAACTCAAAAACGGCATGGAGTTGTAAATCTGCCCTCAACAAACTGGGCAGCTGTAATGAGGTGTCACTGGTCTGGATACCGGGTCACTCGGACCATGATGGCAATGTTGTGGCCGACGCGCTTGCCAGGAGTGGTGCCCAGAGGGACTTTATCGGACCAGAACCGGTGCTGCGGATAACATCATGCACAGCAAAACACACCTTAAAGACCTGGACGGAAAGAATGACAAGCCAGCAATGGCAAACTCTGCCAGGATCAGCTTACTCTAAGGCCTTCATAAATGGCCTGTCTGAGTCAAGGGCTAAAAAACTTCTAGAGTTAAACAGACAACAACTGAGTACTCTAGTTGGCCTGTATACAGGACACTGCCGCTTGCGTCACCACATGCACCGTATTGGGGTCGGTGAGGAGACTGAGTGCCGGCTGTGTATGGAGAGTGACGAGATAGCAGAGCACGTACTGTGTTCCTGTCCGGCGGCGGACATGACTAGATACCTGCTCTTTGGCAAGACAAAGCTTGCTCCGGAAGATCTGGACCAACTTTTGCCCACAAAGATTATCGACCTCTGCAGGAGGCTGCCTTTGTTGGGCAAAATATAGACTAGTAGGCGTGTGCCACAATAGACCTTATGGTCTGTCTCTGAAAACATATGTCCGGACACCAACCAGTCTGGAAGGTCTCATTCAGATGTCGCCCATGGAGAGGCTTCTGCTTTCAAGATTGCAGCTTGTCCTGATCAGTCCGATGGTGACTTTGTATTTCACTTTCTTTTAATTGTAGCGGTGTTGAATCATCTGCCTCGTATGTGGCACGGTGTCGTTCAGAACTACCCGCTTGCTGGCGGAAATATGTACGTAGGTTCAATATCTGCTGGTACAACTGTCCACAACTATCCAACACTCCTCTCTCACCTTGGTATCTAGGTAGAGCTACACGCTCTATAGACTAGGGGGGGTGATGCTTTTTGGATTTTGTTGGGAGTGCTAACACCTACCGTTGTAGATTTTTGATGTCCATTTTTCTCCAGTTCACAGTCTCAAATGAATAGCTAAGTGCATAAAACACATATCTTTTAAGAGCCTTAATCAGGTTCCTGCTGTTGAGATCTGCTCGTACCACCTGCTATGCTCGTTTCGTAAACTGATTTGTCAGATCCTTCTTCATTACTAAGTGGTTTATTTTTCTCAACCAGCTGCTTTACTCGTTTCGTAAACTCATTTATCAGATCGTTCTATGTTGGTTCATTTTTACAATTGCTCTATTCCCAGGTATTTATAGCAATCTTATACATCCATCGAGGCAATTTTCTGGCTAATCTGCATTTCATATACACTTAGTTGTCACTTCTCTCTGACTACACATAAGGTGCGTCATTTGTCAAGCTCAAACTGCATCTCAATATGTCTGGAAAACCCTTCCTTGATTTGTCGTTTTAGGTGGTTCTTTTTGGAGGCCATCAGCTTAGTAGCTCAGTAAATGATTTAGCATCGTTTGTTCCCTGCCATCGCTTTTTATACCGAAGCCATATCTGGTAGGGTTCAGGCGGTTTGATAATGGATTCAATGCGAGGCAGAACCACAATGGGCTCGCGAATCGCCTTGAAATTAACCTCTTCTAATTGGTAGCGTTGCTGGTTACGATTTGATTACCCGTTTGTACCCGCAACTGAATTTTGGTTCTCCAGGTAGACATTGTGTGTTCAAGGAATCCCAGGATATAATTATCGATCTTACAGAACTTGAGCGTACTTATAAACCATTTGTGTGGAACTGAATCAAATGCCTCTTTGTAATTAAAATTGTCCATTGCAAGTTTGATTGCACACAACCGAATAAATTATTGGCTGTTCTTTTCATCCCATAGATCCTTTGACACACCCTTTTTGTTGGCTCGCAATTATGTTGTTTCGTTCGCAGTGGGGTGTAATTAATGTAACGCACTGACGAGCTCTAATTAGAGCGAAACCGGTCTGCGTTTCTAATTATAGTGAGAATATATCCAACCTTACATACATTACATCAGAATTGGGGAAGAAATGGAACAGGGCTGACAATTTACACAATTTGTTAGTTAGTTGTACACAGTGTCTATTTACATAATTATAACATTTATTTTGTGTTAATTGGAGATGTCCTGACAACATACTACCTGGTTCCGCACCGAGATGGCGACCCTGTAGTACATCTCACAATATTATTGTATTATGTATTTAAGCTACTAGTTATCAGCAATTTACACACGATACCCGACGATTGCTTCTTACAGTAGGCCCACCAGAGTGGTATACGAATACTAATAAATAACAACAAATTATAGTCATACGTATAGACAGAATAATCCAGCGTCACCTGCAAATCGCAAGACACATAAATTCTAAATCAAACGGTAGTAAAGTCATATATACATAAATCGAAAATAATTGTGATCTCAATAAATCATAGCAGTCTGTGGATACATAACGTTTTCATTTCCAGTTTTGCTATGCAGTTGCCTTGTACGCAGCTAAGGACGAGTCATTTTTCAATGGCCTGTTCTAATCCGCTTAGCATAAAACGGCCATATAAATCTGTAACGTGATTCTCAGACGGCTCTGACTAGAAGCCTCGGCCTTGTTAACATTCACTAAACTGAAATTCCTCTTAATTAATGTGAGTAATTAGTGACTGAGATCTGGCTTATATGGAAACTGGATTGCGAGAAGAGAGTTAGCAGGCCATCTTCGGTTTGTCATCGGATATTCTGGTACTGTCTCCATTACCAGGCCACCCGGTAGGTCAAATGAAACGCGGTACATATATTGCACAAAATGTTTTGCAAAAGAGAAATAATAGACCCTAATGTCATTGAAGCTGTATATTTAGTTTAGTTAAATGCCACTGGAAACCTTATAATTAGCATATAAATACATCAGGTCCGTTTTAAGCAATTTGTTGGGACACATTTCTTCGGTAGTGATGAGCACTGATAAGAATAACGAATAAAATCTATAAATGACACATTGAATAATTGATTTTAAAGGCAAGTGAAACAATACAGTTGTCTTATTACTGTAATGCGAAAAAGATACAGCCTAAACTTTCATAAAATTATATAAAAGACTAATATAAAGAGATATATTACTCTTACATCGTTAATACGTGTGGAAGTATGGCATCGGCGACAAAAATTTCAATTTTTTTTCTCCTCTTGAACGTCGTAAAAAGTATCAAAGCATACAGAAAACATGATTTAGGAACGAAATATTTTGTCTGTCAGAATGTCGGTCTGTCGTTCTGTATGTCTGTCAGTTTGTAGCCACGATAACTTTAGAACGATTTGAGATATCCTCTTCTATTTAAGCGTACAGTTAGCGCCCGATAAACGGTATGTTTGTTTTTGGGTAAAATCGCTTCAGGGGTAGGGGATTTGGTGAAAATTTACATTTTTTCGTTAAGATTCGAGTAATATAACGTCTTAGGGTTTTCCTTAAAACTCGAGTAATATTACGTTTCAGAAGTTTATGGGTACATAAATACGGATATTTTCTTTGTGGTCAAGCCATGGACTACAAATTCATTTCATGAGAATATTATTCTGAGGAGATTAGATTAACACATATTATGTGGAAGTTATGATTCAATTTGCAGCACTACTTTTTACTGATATAGTCATTAAAGGCAAAGCCTATATGTCTCTAGTACATCACGAACTTGACTGTTGTGCTAGAAGATGAGTATTTACTCGCTTCTTGAATTGTCACTCCACAGGCTTATATGCTTTAGGGGAGAACGAGGATTCGTAACGAACCGTTCGACAAGTCGATAATTTTGCACTAAAAACGTGTGCTTCTCAAGTATAACGATTAAAGATTGCAATCAGGGCTATTTCTAGGGAGCAATATTGTTGGAAATATCTTTAAAAGAAGCAAGGATCTCCAATTTCTTCTGGGGTCGAGAGGAGTGGGATTGACTTTGATAGATAAATTTTGCATAAGGCGAACAGCTCGTTTATGAAAATAATTTAGGAGGTACAAGGCTATTTATGGGGTAGAGCCCGGAATGAAGAACAATTTTACGCTGTGCTTTGTACAGCGTCAAGAGCTGCCGTGATAAAAACAAAATGTTTACCAGAAACGGAAACCCAAGCGTCTTTGCCGCTGCATTAGCAATACTGGAAACATGTAAATGCCAGCAACGATCCTCTGCAATACTTATACTCAATGTTCGGATTGTGTATCTTTGAGCAGTATTTAATCAGCCATCTGGACATCTGGATCCTGCAGGTCAATTTTCCTAGATATGAGACAATCCTATGTTTTTGAGGCATTAAACATAAACAGATTTGCAGATCCCCACCTGAAAATCTTAAATAGGGTATCATTTAGGGAAGCAGGTACTGTGCGTATCGATGAAGACGTGCTGGGAAAAGTACTATCATCACCGTAGCTATGGATCAGATTGTTGGTTGTAGACAAAAAGTTAGTTATGTGCAAAAGAAAAAGTATGTGAGCCAGCGCGGAATCCTGTGGAACAGCTTTATTAATTTTTAATTTATTTTATGAAACACTATCGACAATAAGATGCAAGGGGCGCCCCCTTAGAAAACTAGTTATCCATAGACACAGTTTTAAAGGCAATCAGTATGACAGAAGTTTATTGAGGGGTGTCCCATGCCGAATATATCTATTGCTTACGTTCGTGGTTCAATAGTGTATAATCTTTAGCGAACTTTCGTAGATATAACATTTGCCCTTTTATATGTTTACATATATGCAGGCTGGCGCATTCCTACGGTGCACCTCAATATATACGTTGCTATACAATAAAAAAATATATACGTTAGTTATAAGGAGCCTTGAGCTGCTTTAATAAAATTATTTTGACCCATGAGTCATTTGTGATACATTTTTTTTAATGAAACACCCCTTATATTATTGAATTTTTGCATTTTACATCGGAATATAACGCATGTTTGCCAGAGAAAAATTATATCGTGTATCATTTTCGAGGTATTTTAATTGTTTTGTAATTTTTCACCTTTTTGACACATATCCAAATTTGTGATACGGTGTTTTTAGCAACAGATAGCAACAGTCTCATAAAGTTTAGAAATTCGGCGAGACGCTCCTTTATGTTATTTGTCGAAAAAATACAGATGTCATATACATACCGCTCTTAAATACTGGCTGAATTTAAAAAAAATCAAACTGTTGTAACACAATTTTTCAAATAGAGCAGCTTATATATAATGTTTCAAAAGTGAAGGGCATGCCCGCTCCTTTAATATTTGTATAACACTCCCTATGCCTCGAGTTTTGTGAATATTCACATTTTTAATGACATGCCATGATTCATGTAGGGATCACTTTTAAATGTATGTTCAGTTTATGATTTATTTCTAATAACTGATCGCATTATGTGAATAATATTTAGCGAATTTCAGAAAAAAATACATTCAAATATTTAAATTAACTTTGGTAGAAAAAGGTAAGAAATAATTATTCAGGATTATCTGTACGTTTTTATAATACATAAGAGAGTTTATAAATTATTTTCACAAATGTCAAGTGGAACTTCAAAGTGACTGACAAATAACGTTTCGATTTCTGACGGCTAGTGACAGTATTTTTTTCACCTATATTTTTCCTTGCTTCCACGGGTTCATATTTCCGTGAAGAGTTAAAAAATAGTGCTGCAAATTGCGTCATAACTTCCTCATAGCTGTGATAATTTATTCTCCTCACAAAGACATTATCATGGAATGAATTTAGGACCCATGACATGACTACAAAGAAAATATTTGTATTCCTGTACCCATAAACTTTTGAAACGTTATGTTACTCGAGTTTTATGGAAAAGATTTGAGTTTTCACCAAATCACCTCTTATTTATCCCCTACCTCCTGAAGCGATCTAACCCAAAAAACAATTAGAAGTGTTGCGTTGTCGGGTGCTAACAGAATACCAAATTTGAAGATGATATCTAAATTCGTTAGAAAGTTGTTGCACCTATTAACAGACAGACATTCCGACATATCGACAGACCGATCGACCGACAGACAAAAAAAGTTTCCTTCCAGAATCAGGTTTTCTATATGTTAAGTACAATTTAGAGAACCCAATTTATCACAATACAGTTTTTAGACCTGACGATAGTTTGGCCAACTAAATTAGCGTCAAGAGATCAATAAACAGTTTATTCATTGTGATGAATTGTGTTCTCCAAATTGTACTTATCAGTGCTCATCACAGGTTCCAATCATCACTCACTTTCTATATGTTTTAAGACTTTTTACGCTGTTTTAGCAAAAAAAAATTCTTAATTTTTGTCAACAATATTCCACCCCCACACATTCAACCCATAATTTAATTTCTGCACAGAATACCAGATATTTGATGAAATTAAAAGTTTTCTAATAAATAAACGCTAAAACGTTATATTACTAGAGTTTTAACGAAGAAATATCAATTTTCACCGAATCATCCCAAATTCATCCTCCTACCCCTGAAGCGATTTTACCCAAAAACAATCCGAACCGCTCGTTTGTCGAGTGCTAACTGTATACCAAATTTGAAGACGATTCTCAATTCAATCTAAAGTTATCGTGGCTACAAACAGACAGACATACAGACCGACAGACAAAAAATTTTCTTTCCCAAATTATGTTTTCTATGTTTTGATACTTTTTTCGACGTTTAGGTGAAAAAATGTTTTGAAATTTTTGTCGCCGATGCGATATTTCTACGCATTGTGACGTGGAAGTAATAAGTTTTGACGTTTTCTTTTTTTCAATTTTAATTACAGATAGGTATATAATTTAAATTTTATGTTTTTTTCAGCAAATTTTCGTGTAAAAATATTTAGTCAGTTTTTTCTAGATATTTCTTTTAATGTTTTCCTAAGAATCATTTTCTTAACATTTTTGTGACAAGTTGGTATTAAATGTTTCATAAAATATTGTGAAAAAAAATATTCGTGTAACAGTACTTAAGGCAATTATATAAGATATTATATAAGAAAAATTATATAAGAAATTATATAGTTATTTTAAAAATTATCTAAAAAGATATACCTATATAAAATTATATAAGAAAAATGGCGAATCTTCGTGAAATAAATTGTTTGCAAATTTTCATGTTAAACTTTTTTTTTTTTTCACAAAGTTTTTTTAAATAATTATATCTTGGAAAGTGTGTAAAGAGGTTCGTTGGCCAGAAAAATTGGACCAGTTTTTCCTGGAATATTTGCAAAGTTTATTTTACGAAAATTTTTTTTCTTTTCCAAACAATATAGTTATTTTTGTGAAATATGGTATATGGTTTCTACTATTATAAAGGTTATACCGTTAACCAAGTTTAACGCCTTTCCTTAAAAACGACATATTTGTCATTAAGTTAAACACATTTTTATGAAAATTCACTACTATAACGCACTTGCTGCGTCCAAAATTTTAATATCTAAATAAGGTTATCACTGTCAATCCGTGTCCTATTGAATTTGATTACAAATGGGATTTAACAGAAAGCCGGCAAAGTAATGAATGTTTTTACAGTGACATCACGTTGTGTCTGATTAATCTTCCTGTACCCTAGTAGGCAGGAGTCCTGCTGGTTGTGTCCTTTGTTACTCTTACACAATACCAACAGCTCTGACAACATCCAACTGACTACCGCACCCTTTAATAAATTCTACATTGTTGCCAATACTACCTAAATAATAGCGTTTCTACTGAAATTGGAAGATTGTAATTGACTTTGTTTAGCATTGTAGCTTATATTGTTATTTCACGAAAAAGTATAAGATAATTTAAAAAATACGGGAATCGATTGCGGTGATTTTTACAAAAACAACTAAAGTCTAAGATACATAACTTTTCAAAAAATGCACTACCTTGTATTGTATAAAAATAAATTTGATATTTTTCTTAGCAGTTATCCACTTGAAGCTTTAATAATCTTAAATTTAGAAATTATGCAAGAAAAAAATGCGGAAATTAACACAAAATTTAGTTTAGATTAGTGCATATGGAGATTGTTTTTATAAAAGGAGGAGCATTTATTTCAACTTGTTTATTTAAGTAATGAGAATAATTCAAACGGCAAGCTAAAGCGGTACCTAAAAATAATGTGATTCAAACTGTTAGGTTCAAGCCGCGGGCGTACCTCTGGAAGTTTAAAAGAGATCTTATATATCTTCTATTTGTGACAAATTTATAGCTATCACTTACAGCTAGTTCAGCGGGTTGGTCTTAACTTCAACTTTGAACATTGTGTCACTACTAGCACTCAATTAGGTACCTCAGATTTATTTAGTGACCAATCATTAGGTGTAAATTGATTGAACAGTGCCAAATTTGTCTTGCGGGAACATTACACTTATGCTCAAATTGAAAGTTACCACAACTTAGGAACACGCAGCCAGTGTCAAATCGGCCGTGGTTGTACTTCGTAAAGCTCTACGCGAAGTGAGCGAGTTTTGTTTCACAATCTAAAAAATGTCATTATGGGCTCTCCGCTCTCCGGCAGCCCTTTTTTTCCGTCATCGGAAAACCCCATCCGATGACGAATCAATGTCTTGCGGGTCTGACTCCGAGGCAAGCCAAGACCTGGAGCATGCCGCAAGTACTGCTCCCAAATCCACCCACCCTCCTCCGATATTCCTGCACAATAAAGAAAAGTGGACTTATCTCTCAGGCTACTTTACCCGCTAAAAGATTAGCTGCGTCAAGGCTAAGAATCTTACAGATTCCGTAAGAATTCACTTGACGTCAGCTACTAACTTCAGACAGGCTACCAAAATCATGGACAGCCTGCAGCTCCAGTATCATTCCTACCAGTTCCAGGAGGACAAACAACTAAAGATTGTCCTCAGGGTGGTCTGTGAAACCATCCCTATCGAAGACGTTGAAGAAGACCTCATCTCCCAGGGTTTGCATCCCGATGGTGTCCACCGTATGCTTCTCAGAGGTAAGGACAACAAAAAAAATCCCCATGCCCCTTATTATGACCAACCTCCCCAAGTCCGAAAGGCCCATTTTCGGCATCGAAACTGTGTGCGGCCTCATCGTCAAGGTCGCTGCACAAAAAGAAACTTCCAAACCAGTGCCATCGCTGCCAAAGATTTGGTCACTCCCAACGGTCTTGTAGGGGAGCCCCGCGCTCCGTAAAATGTCGACCCAACTTGCTGCAATTGCGAGAAGGGTCACACCTCCAACTACAGATGTTGTCCAAAATTCCCCAAACCCAACAAACAGACCTCCCAACCGGAGCCGCAAATTTTATATGCTGCGGCCACTGGATCTTCCCGCCCCGCCCAACCCTCAACAACCCCGAAACCGGATATACCCAAGCCGAATCCAGCCCCACCCCCCCCCCCCCATGCAAGAGCAGCTTCCACTGCAAAAGCAGATCCCGCCATAGACCTGTTCAGTGCACTTTCCCTCATTACCTCGATCAATTTCACGCAGCTGAAGTTGGTCGCGGGGAAAGCCCTGAACATTCTCCAAACTTCCCCTGATCCTCTGACGCTGATCACTTCCGCCATCCTCTAGTCCCCGAAATCGTGTCAATCTTCCAGAAGTAAATGATTTCTCGAAGAAAGCCACAATCCCTGCAGGTTGCCTCCTGGAATGCAAGCGGACTAGCCTGCAAAAGAAATGAGTTTCAAGAATTCGCCCAACGCTTAAAACTGGACGTTATTCTAGTCCAGGAAACCAAAATGCGTTTTCCAACCAATCCGAAACTCCCTAACTATACACTGTACCGCAATGACCGCACCACTTCCAGAGGTGGCGGCACGGCAGTGTATGTCAAAACAAATATTGATCACCACCCTCTCTGCACGCCAGCCCTGCAAAACATCGAGGCTACACAAATCGTAGTCAACACTTTCTCTGCAGACCCAATAAATCTCAGTTCTGCATATAATCCTCCACAAAAAAGAATTCTAGACGCCTACCTAGACCTGTTATTCGATACCAACCAATCCATAATAGTTCCTGGCGATTTAAATTCCAAACACCCCAATTGGTATTCTCGTAATATCAACACAAATGGGAAAATCCTCCAAGCCTATGTCGACAACCGTGGAAATTGCTCGGTTGACGGTCCCCAAATACCTACACACTTCGGTAGTGAGGTTCGACCCGACGTGCTCGACATAGTAATCATGTCGAACACCACCCTTCTCCATGAAATAACAACCCTAAACGACCTCTCGTCGGACCATAACCCTGTCATATTGCAGCTCTGAGATATCAACGACAAACCAGAACTCCCAAGAAAAAAGGTACTGTGGCCAGTTTTTACAGATCATCTTAAAAACACCCTTGGCAATATTCCGGTTATCCGCAGCATCCCCGAACTCGAGGGTGCAGTGGATAATCTACAGTCCAAAATTCATTGTTCTATCAAGCATCTTGGACGTACGCTGCCCCGAGCAATATTTTGTCATTCCCGTCCAGTATTAGTAAAATGATACTCGAAAAGAACCGCGTGCGTAGACTAGCTCAACGCACCGGAAACCTCACCGACAAACGAGACGCAGACTCATCAAACAAGTATCATCCGACCTACAAGAACTCCGCAACAAACGTTGGGAGGAGCGCCTGTAAACCCTGTCTACCCAAGACAATTCCATCTGGCAAATGGCAAAAGACCTTCGCTCCCAAACCTTCCGATTTCCCCACTTGACGGCCGTAACAGTGTCGTATACACGGATGCAGAGAAAGCAAGTGCATTCGCAGATCATCTGGAGTTGAAATTCAGCCCGAATTATAACAACGTTGATCTGTCGCACGTAGCAAGAATGCACCGCTATGTCAGGAGTGCGCTTCGCGCCACGCCAGCCACAACTATCAAGCCCACAACCTTCGAACAAGTTTCCCAAATAATCAAATCATTAAAAAATAGGTATGTATATATATATATATATATATATATATATATATATATATATATATATATATATATATATATATATATATATATATATATATATATGAAATTTTCATGTGTCTGTATCTTTTTTTGAATGTTTTTACAGAAATAAGGATTATCATAGTATTACAAGAATCTGTAATAATTTATATACGCCAGTTGCTAGGCTTAATATTGTTAGGAAGTATCCAAAGTATATGGGCCCTATTTTGCATAATAAACTGCCTGCGAATATTAAGGAGTCTTTGTCTGTTTCACAGTTAAAAAATAAATTGAAGCAATTTTTGACAGTGAATAGCTTCTAGACAGTAGACGAATATTTAAAGTTTTCAAAAATTTGTAGTTTTGATGTCTTATGAACTATATGTTGTACTGTTGAGTATTTGATAAGATATGGTAATGTAATTTGTGGCAAATTATATACATTGTAATGATGTCCTATGAAATAAAGGACTTGAACTTGAACACGAACAATCTACGGTTTACAAAGTTGTTGAAATATTTCAAATTTGGGACGTACTGTAACATATATATTTTTAAAGCAACTGCAACTTGAAATAATAATTCACGTGTCTAAGTATCTATGAATAGCAGAATCTGCATTTAAATAACTGAATTTATTCCAAGTTACAAACTCACAGTTGTATATACAACCAATTTTAAAAATACTACTTTTGTGTATAGAATCATACAACCTAACGTGTTAAATGAGAAAATATGGCAACGTGAAAAGGAACACTGTCAGCTTAAAGTCTCGGGCTTAATGAGCAGATGAGAGGGTCATGATTAAGATTACAACCGACTCTGATGAGAAGCTGAACGTCTTCAGAATTATGGGCTCGCAAAGTTTAATGTTCCGACCCGCAATAGGCCACCTTAACCTCGTTCTGCGTTTCACATTACCTTCCCTTCCCAAATTATTTTCTTGCTCGATGTTTTGTTACAATAGGTTTAGCGCCATCTATTTTTACTACAATAAAAAAAACTATCGTCAATGTTGTATCTTCTTTAAAATATTAACAAAAAATGTGATACTTGTAATTACAAAACTCATTTATTAAGTTCAAATTTTAAATTTGTAATAGAATAATTTACAGATTGTTCTCATTGTCAAACCAGTAAAATTTTTAAAAATTATTTTAGCTAGGATCGTGTAAAAAAAGTCTATTGTAACAAACTGGGAAACAAATTGCACGCTACCAGAAAATAGCTACTTGTATTTCAATATATATTTTGCAACACTGAGATTGATGGGAAATTCATTTTCTTAAAAATATATGCTACTGTCACTATTATGGCCAATACCGTAAACATTTTTTAAGTTCAAGATAGATAATGCAATGGTAATGGGGCAGTCAAATGAAGTCAAATGGAGGAAAAATAAATTGGTCTTAACTTTATCCACAACTTTCAGAAAATAACCAGAAACTGAGATGCGGAGATGGAACAAGCCAGTAAAGAGACGAGTTAACGTTACATGTCCCATTGTTCTCAAGTCGTACGATGAAAATATGGACCAGGTGGATGTCTACGACCAGATGCTGAAATACTACCAGATCTTCTAGGCAAACCGAGTTAAGTGAAAAATTTTCAGCTACTCTTTAGTGAATTTTTTATTTAAAAAATTCGCTAAAAAGCTTCTCAAAATTCCACAATCTGATCAGATAATGGTAAAATCAAATAAAAGACTAAAATGAAGAAAAAAAAACTCTAGACGCAGCAAGTGCGTTATGGAAGTAAATTTTCATAAAAATCAATTTGGTTACCGATATAACCTATATAGTAGGAACAATGTACCATATTTTATCAAAATGTACAAAAATGTTCCGAAAATAAACTTTAAATGTTTCTGAGAAAACTGGTCTTCTAGACAATGAACCTTAGGTCAATAACAAATTGAGTTATTGAAATTTGAAACATTTAATGAAAATTCGCTACAAAAACGGCTGCGTTTATACAAAAATTTTCCGAAAATAAAGTTAAATGTTGGTTTCCTAACCAACAAAACTTACGTTAATAGAAAATTGAGTTATTGAAATTTGAAGGATTTAATGAAAATTCGCTACCAAAAAGCACTTACTGCGTCCAGATATATATCTTTCAAACATGCATCATATTTCGATAAAAAATGTTAAAATGTAGTAGGGAATTTGTTCCACAAAAATTAGATAAAAATTATAGACCGTTAAACCATAAACTTCACTAAACCTACAGCGAAAGCATCAACGTAACTAAACCGACAGCCAAAGCACCAGAGAAATGGTCTATTTGAAATGAATTTTCTGTAAATATTTTAGTAAACTTAAGGTCAATGACGGTTGAATCTGAAACTTAAGGATTCGCAGAACACTCTTCTTGCAACATTTTCTTTTCACAATTAGTATTTGTTTCACGTTCTTTGCCTAAACATCGCCAATTTTGACGTTTTAAATTGCGAGTTTGATGTTTTGAGGAAAACTCCAAAATTCGTTTCTTTAGCTGCCCGTAACTTTTTGTCCTTAAACTTAGAGACCTAAATTTTGGTACATGGTTCACTCTTTATAATACAAATACGCGTACCAAATTTGGTTGCCCTCAGTTTGTTATTTCCGGAGATTTTAATTTTTTTAGAAAGAAAACACAAAAATTTCCGCGTAGACCTGGTCCGATTTTCCTGGCCAACGAACTTGTCTAAGCCACTTGGAAAAGGAAGGTACTCACCAAATTTGATCAAGATCGGTCCATCATTTTTTGAGTTATCGGTACATTATACATACATACATATATATATATATATATATATATATATATATATATATATATATATATATATATATATATATATATATATATATATATATATATATATATATATATGTAAACACGGATCTCCCCAATAGTGAAGTTTTTTAAGAAAATTCACTAAACAAGAAAACATGTATCACCAACGACTTATGGACCAGCCTGTAATTGTGGAAATATTTTTTTAGGATGTAGCTGAAGACACCCTATAATTAATGTATACATTTTTTTTCGTATCGTGCGTAATAACGGATATATTTAACTTTAAAGATTTTTTACGAAAATTCGACAAAAATGATATACCATTAACCGATAAACTCTATAGCCAACACTACTGCCAAATCATCAGAGAAAGGGTCTATTTGAAATGATTTTTCTGGGAATATTTTAGTAAAATGAAGGACAACGACGATTGAAACTAAGACTTCAGGCTTTGTAAAACATTTTTCTTGAGACATTTTCCTTTCATAGCTTATATTAGTTTCAGGTTAATTGCCCAAATATTACCAATTTTGACGTTTAAAATCGCGACTTTGACGTTTTGAGGAAAACCCAAATTTATTTTTCTTTAAATGCCTGTAACTTTTTTCCCCTTTAACCTACAGAGCTAAATTTTGGTAGGCAACAATGATGTAAATCCGAGTATGAAATTTGGTTGCCCTTACTTTGTTAATTTTGGAGAAAAATTTTTTTTTGATTTTTTTTTTCGAAAGAAAACACACAATTTTCCGGGAAAACCTCGGCGGATTTTCCTGGCTAACGAACTTATCCCAGTCACTTGCGAAAGAAAGGTACTCACCATGTTTTATCAAAATCGATCCATTATTTTTTAAGTTATAGGTGTGACACAAATATATATATATATATATATATATATATATATATATATATATATATATATATATATATATATATACAAACAAATAAAGTCTAAAACCGACCTCGGATTTGGGTTCCAGAGGTCCTAAATAGCGCTCATTTGAAGAAATTTTTTCAAAATTCAAAAGTCGGGATCTCCTCATTAGTGATTTTTTTAAAAGAAAACTCACTAAAAAGTGAAGTCAATACTAGGATTAGAACTAATCTTATAGAACTATATTATCTGATGTCAAACACTTCTACTACTGGACTACGCTCAACGACAGGTTCTTGCTCAGTTTCACAACGCTCGATTAAACATTTAACGTCCGGTTAGTTAATTAAGGCTTAATACAACCAATCACAGCTTCAAAATATTTGGTTGTTATGGCAAAAATCCAAATCATAGTCCGTTATTGGTTGTCTGAAGCCTTGATTAACTAGCCGTCCGTTAAATTTTTTACTCGAGATTTGCGAAACTGCGCAGTAGTATACTAACAGGTATGTAAGCTCGTGAGTTAATTTTCTACCCTGCTGATAATTTATACCAATCAATTTTTATTTTCAATCGATTTTTTACACATATTTTATTTAGGGACAATTACTGCTGAGGCACAGATCTAGGAGCTTGTTAGTTATTTCGTGCGATATTCCCCACTCACAAAGCGCATTACACCTACCAGAATTATACATTTTGACGTTTAATTTTTTTAAATCAAAGGCATATAACTTTTTGCCTTTCAACACAGAGATCTGAATTTCTGCGTATAGAATACTCTGTATGACAGAAACCTACGTACAAACTTTGGGTGCTATAGCTTTATTATTTACGGGATACTAAATTTTCAGAAAAAGAAACCGCAATTTTCCGAGAAAAACTGTATTTCCTGCCTAACCAACTTATCCAAGCCTTTACAAAATTGATCAAAATTTTTGGGTTATCGGTGCGGTACCTCCGCATTAGTGTATTTTTTCTACAAAAATTCACTAAAGGATAGATGGCTTTAGGTTAACTCTTTTGTTTTCAGTAAACGACGCTTAAATACTTCTAAACAGGTCAAAAGAAATATTATAAAATGCAATTACTAATTATTTTTATGTTGCAGTTCCTGCTTCTCAGCTGACAAGATGACTGTGCCGCCTGGTCGTACGACACAAATACCATAACACGCTTTCGCTTTGAATTTATCCCGGTTATTACATTATCGTTATTTCAGCACAACAATGCCTATCTGGAATACATAATGGCGTAATTATATTCCATATAAAAGGCACGTTTCCTCTTATATGGCTGAGAAATCTCATTCGCGGCTTAAAAACCATCGACTATAATTACTCCTTTCTTTCGTCTCATAATTGTGTCGACGTTTGCCTTTTTAATGGTTTTCTTCCATTGTGGCTGCGTAATGTAATTAGAGCATTAATGAGAACATGTGTAGAAGTTATTTAAAGCACGACAGTAAGATAAATCTAATGGAACTCTTTACGGAAAATCTTATTAGGAAGTTACTGGAATTGTGATAATAAATTTTTTTCAGATGCTACCAAGAGCGGAAGGGGACAAATAACTGATGCTGTTTTGCCATAGATGAACAAAGATATCAATTGTAGAGTAACATCCGATTTGCAAGGATTAAACATGTAACGTATTACACGTTTTACAACTTATACATTTCTATTAAACATTTATTGGTACCTTATTTTATTATTTTCCTAGTCAATGAAATTTATAATATGACGTCATTAATTCATGACCACACACACATATTCTGTGGCGTTGTTCGTGTACATCGTGAAAGAGACATCTGGTAGCTGGTTTCAGTATCTATATTTCGTCTTCGTTTGTCAGACAACAGAATTCGTTATAGACTCTTTAGCCCCCAACTCACTCTCATCTCAACGCAATTTTAATCACGATAAGAACTATATTCAGTAAAATTAACTAAGGGAATAAGGCTTATGTGAGGCAAGTCAATTTAAATTCTTTGCTATCTGAAATCCTAAATGCTGTTTTTGCTTTGGGACAATTCAGAATAACTGCTTATTTTAAATGCGATTGCTTTATTGATATTTCTTTTCTTGTTTTTTGGTAGCATGTGGCGATATTCTCGTACAATGTTATCACTAATAATTGAAAGGACGAATAAGATTAACTTTATTTCTTAACGTGGATACCTCTGCAAGCATATCACCTATGAATAACCTAAAATGTGACAGTTTACTTAGATAGAGTCAACTATTTTTAGTTAGTTTTGGGAGCGTTATCAGTAACACCATCAATTTGGAAGTCCCATCAGGGACACATTCGGTTTGGGAGCTCTATCAGTAAAACCACCGCCTAGGATTTCCGTCAATAAGCATCGTTTGGCGTCCCGCTAGTAACCATTGTTTGGGGGCACCGTTCAATACCATACCGTGCAGAAGGTCCTGTTGCAGCAGCATTATCTGACAACGTCAATCCAATAGAATATTTCCAGAGGTTTTGCCAGCCCTGATTGTTATTTCCAATATCTTGTCAATCTGGGATGACATGTCGACTGGCTTTGCTAGCCATGAGTAGCCTTCTCGTACCTACTTAATCCCAGGAGCACCGGCATACACACCTTAGTTAAGTACACTGATAATATCTAACACCTATTTAAATTTATGTATTTTATTTATAACTTTTTGCCTCTATCACAATAAATTTTAGGTAATTTTGGCCTTGTATAAAATCACTATTTATTAATTAATGAAGCTAACCAAGTGTTGACTTCTATTTGTACGTCTGACGCCACCCAAATCATAAGGCACGAACCCACATACTTTTCAGAATTGCATTAAATCTCAGGTTCTGTCCTGGGTAGCCATAGGAATTGCTTTTAAATTTTAATAATTTATTTTAATATTAACTTTTTATAAAATAGCACTTTTGATGTTATAAATTTGACTAGGAAAATAATAAAATAATGTACCAAGAAATGTTATAATAGAAATATAGAAGCTGTAAAACGTGTAACACGTTACAAGAACAAATACCAGATATTATGCTCTGTTATATGTAAAAAGTCTGGAGACAGCAAATGCAGGGTAGCGAATTTTCAAGGAAATTATAGACAAAATTTTCTTTTTTGAAAATTATATGCATATATACAAGGTGTTTCAGATCTATTTAGATGCTACATATCACAGCCCCTGTATATGTTAGAAGAAATAGTTTTAGAAAAAAATTTTGGTTAAAAAAACTGAAGAAACACAAGGAAAGCGTCCATGCTGCTATACAGAATGTTTCTCAAGTAGAGAATAAAAATCCGAAAACCTATTCTGTGGTCAAAAAGAACTGTTTTTTGTTATATACACATGGGGACCTAGTGCAGCCGTTGCTGAGCTATTGGGTATCAAAAATAAAATAAAAAACTCAGTTTACTTTTTTTTTCTAAACTGCTTGCGAGAATTCCACCAAACAAGGTATGCATATTAAAAAAATGCATATTCAGTATGTTAGTGGGTATCAAGCAAAATTTCCATTTCTAGGAACTTATCAGTGGCAGAAGTATGGGTATCATCAACAATTACTATTTCTCCAAATAAAAAAATCACCCTGTATACTATTAGATATGAAACAGATCCTCGTACGCGCTATTGTATTGTCTTCATTTTGGTTTCTTTACTTTTTTTTTGTAAACCAAACCAGTCAGTGACAACATTGATTTATTTGACCAGGTGCATTTTTACAATACACATTACAACAATTAAAATAATAACAAAATAATCAATTAATTATGGAATTATGGTACTATGGTTTACTTTAGCAAATGATAATATGGTTACCTTCATCCAAAATTGATGCCTGGTCTCAGTAACATTTCCATCTGCAAGACCACACACGTAAAGCAAACGATATTTAAAAATATCAGCCAATGAACAACAATAATTATTAAGCAGCCGTTAGAACTCCTGAGCTTAAAGAAGCCATTCTACTGGAAATTGAAGAAGACCTAAATGTACGAGTACTAAGAAACCCGCTGAAAATCTTGATGCAATTTATGAATTCTTTTGGTCTGTTCTGAAGCATGTATAGTTATACCCCTATCACAGACAAAGGGTTTAAGCTTTACAAGACCACCCTGATCACTTACAATTTAGCTACTGGATTTTACAATAATTTTAGAAAATGTTGATTTTACCGCCGTTGTTATCGACGAAGCTAATTTTTTCGAAGATGCTATAATGAATTTCCACAATAATCACGTTTGATGTGATTAAAACCGTCATATCATAATGGAATCTCGATTCCAATAACAGTTTTTTTAACGTGTGGGTGGGTATTATTGGAAATTTTCTTTTTGAACCTTACTTCTTACCAATAATTTTAACCGGTTGTCCATAAAGACATTTTGATGAAAAAGTGTTAACATCTCAACTACTTGAATATATTCCCTGTGTAAAAAGAGAAAAAATGTTGTCTATGCATAGGGGGACCACATTTCAGGTTGACTGCGCGTGAATTTTTAAATAAAACATTAGGCAATACCGTGATTGGAGGAGGTGTTCAAGAACCAGGTCTACTCCGACCATTCAGATCACCAGATATTAACCCCATTGATTTTAGTGTTCGGGAATATCCCCAAAAAAATGTTTGCATTTCCATTTAGTCTGAGTAAAAATGCATTTGGTCATATAAATTAATCATGCCGCAAATTGATTGGGATTACAAAAAATGCAAAGAGATAAAAATAAAAATAATGGAATAGCAAATACATTGAGATTTATTTGTAATATTTAATATTATGTAGGGTGCTATATTATTTTTTATAAATAATTCACGATGACACCCATACCACCGTAAGAGTTTCTTAAGGTGGTATTTTTCAGGTTTATACACACTGACATAGTTAATATGTACAACTAATTTACGTCAAGCAGTGTAGAGATTAAAATTTTAACAGTGATCAATAAAAATTGACACCATGTAGCTGGACCATGGCTGCCCTACACCCCGTGGATATATAGCAAAACACAATTTAAGGCCACAGAATACGTCCTTGGATTTTTGGCCTCTACTTAGGAAACAGTACGTACAGTTACTTTAAAAGCAATTATAAAACTATGATCTTTATTTGCTGTCAATGGTATATTTGTTTTTATTTAATAAAGTTAACAGTAGTAGAATATCATCTGAAATTTCTCAAAATGGTTTCGATTCATTGAAAAAGAGGGGATGGGTACCTTAAGTCTCATCGTACCTGCTATATAACTAATGCTTCAATTTATTATTTATCTGCTGGTTAGGATGGATTTAGATCAGGAACGTTTAAAAAAGTAGTCCACAATATCAGTGGACACATTGCCCAACTGATTAATAAAATCGTTGAAATTGGTGTTTGTCCATATATTTTAAGACTGGTGTTGCGATTTCTCTTTACAAGTCTAGTGATAGGCTTGACTTTAACAACTACAGGCCCATCACTGTAATCAGTACGCTTCCGAAAACATTTCAGAAAATTCTCAAAAAGGCATGGATGCTTTCTGGAAAATTTCCAAATAGTTTCTGACAATCGTCTGGATAATGCAAAAATGTTTTTTATTCAGGATGCGTTGTCTTCATTTCTGGGGAAAATATACAAGCCGATAGATGAAACCCTCCCTACTTTGGCCATATCTGTCGACCTAGAAAAATCGTTTGATACCGTTAACCATTTTCTTTTGTTTAAGAAGATTGAAAGAATTGGCTTCAGAGGTCTACCATACATGCTAATTGAATTATATCTTGAAAATCGGAAGCAAACTGTTAACATTGGTGGTATACATAGCAGAGCAACTAACATTACATGAGGTATTTCTCAAGGCACCGTCACTGACCATGTCTTGTTTTCTTTGTATGTAAATGATTTACTACTTTTATTATCAAGCGGAGAAAATATAAGGTATTCTGACGATATGGCTGTGATTTACAGGGCGGAAACCTGGCAAAGGCCAAAACAGATGGCTGAAGACGATTTTGGGTCGATATGTCATTGACTAGATGCTAACTTGCTAACACAAAATCAGGAGAAAACAGTGTATCAGCCTTTCACATCACATGCGACCAAGTTACTATACATGGCACCGTTCAGTGTTGACTCTGATATTTAAATTGTGGAAACAGATAGAGTAAAATATTTAAGGACTATACATTGACAGTCATTTGAGATGGGATGAGCAGAGCCAATACGTGCTGAAGAAACTGAGACTACTGCTCTGCAAGATGAGATACCTTAGAGACCTGTTGGAAATAAGTGACATGATAAAAGTATATTATGCCCTTGTTGAATCACAGTTTAACTATGGAATAATTGGATGGGGACGAGCGAGTGACGGAGTAAAGTGTGCTTCGGAAATGGTTTATCAAAGTTATGTGTAGAAGAAATAGGACAACTAAAAAAAGCTGTATAGAGAGGTAAAACTTATGGACCTTCGCAAGTTGTATTTTGTTCAGATGGGGAGTCTTAGGGAATAAAAGGAAAAAATTGTTTTGTAGGCTTCACCATGATTAAGAGTCCAGAGTTAAAGAGGCTCACTGAAGTATAGAAAAACAATAGGACAAAGTTGTTATACCTAAAAAATGTGGGTATATATATATATATATATATATATATATATATATATATATATATATATATATATATATATATATATATACCTTCTACTTATTTTGATTGTTTTTCATATTGCGGTTTTATTACCCAGGTTATATGTGTGACGAAATATTTAAGTGCATATTTGTCTTGATTTATTAGTCTTGACTTTCTGTGAAATTTTTTATTATATATACAGTAGGTTCCGGGTTTTACGAGTGGCACACAGGACAAGAGAAAATATTTATGGCCTTTTCCACTTGAAATGAACGTTCCTTACAACTGTACATTTGTGTGGCTGTATGTTTTTTTGTCAGGCAGGGTTCGACTTAGAATAGAGTCTTGTTTACACAATGTGCCCATCCGGTATTAAAAAGAAACACTTTACCATCGACGAGAAATTGTCGATATGCAAAACAAGTGAAAACGAAAACCAAAAAAAGTTATGTTTCTAGGCAGTATGGCATTGCATCGTCTACGTTATCAACAATTTTAAAGTGCGAGAAATATAAAAGTGTGAATGTTGTTAATAAAAAAGCATGGGTGACCGGCGATATTTTTAAAACTGAAGTAGAAGAATGGGATAGAGAACGGGAAGAAAGAATAGAAAAATGTTGCTTGTTGTGGATAATTTTGCGGCACATCCACAATTGACGAGTTTGAAGAATATCAGATTAGTTTTTCTGTTGCGTTTATCTGTAAATAATTAAACTAATGGTTTACAAATACTGTTTTGTTGTCATTTCACTTTAAATAATGTTTACGCACAACGAAAAAGTCGATAGGTTATTAGTTTATGGTGAATCTCAAAAGAACCCTAGAAGAGCAGTTCAGTTATATGCCCAGAGATACCCTGAACGTGTTATTCCAAGCTTAAAAATATTTGCAAGATTAGAACGCAATTTACGTGAAAATAACGAGGCATTTTCTTCTCGAAAGGGAAGAAAAATTGCTAGAAGGGTAAATTCTGACAATACTGTTGCCACTGTTTTGCAATATTCAAGGAACTCGATTCGGCAAGCCTGTCGTGAGTTTAATTTAAAATACAGCTCGTTACGAAAAATTTTCAAAAAAAAAATGGTTATCACGATTATAACGTTCAAAACTTAGAACACTTGTCAGATCAACATCAACAACGAATAATTAATTATATTGCCCAAGTGATGGTAAACTTGATCAATTACAGTCGTTTTTTTCAGCATGTGTTGTGGACAGACGAAAGCCGTTTTGTTAGTAACGGTAAGCCGAATAAAAAATTTGGGCATATTTGGGCTACTGAAAATCCACATTTTGTCAATCCGATTGAAAATCAAGGATACTTCGGAACTAACGTTATATATTAACGGGCATTTGATTGCTCCATATTTTTACGGAGGAATTTTACATAGTGAGCGATCTTTGCAATTTTTCCAAGAACAACTTCATGTGCTGTTTGAAAATATGCCATTACAGCTGCGAGCAAACATGTGTTTCCAACATGACGGAGCTCCACCGCATAAAGCAAGAATTGTTCAACAATATTTAAATGAAACTTACGGGGAAAATAGATGGGTATAAATGGACCGATACAGTGGCCGCCTAAATCACCGGACTTGATCCCACTTCTTGTGGGGAGCTTTGAAAAATAAAGTTTACAGAACACCATCTGTTATCTTGGAATATTTAAAAGAAAAAATCAGAAATGCTTGCAATGAACGATCTAGAGAAATGTTTCATAAGGCTTCAGTGCGAGAAGTAGGGCGGAGATTGGATAAGTGTTTAGAAGTAGAAGGTGGTCACCTTGAAAATGTGTTGCAATGATTGCCTATATACTTTGTTTATTGCTGTGGTATAAGTAGTAACATATAATGTGTTTTATAATTGTAAATTGTTAAATAACTTTTTAACGGAAAAAGATAGCATTTTTTTTCTTTACATAATTTGTCAAGAAAAATAGTTCTTTTTAGATATGCCAAAATATAGGTATGTTTCTGGGAAAAGAACTCGATTACGTCATTACTTCAGTTTCCAAATATCCAAAAACATGCAAATTTGGCTTTTGATTTCTCTTATGAAATACAACTGATAAACCCCCACATTATTATACCCATATTCATTAACATACCAGATATAAATACTTGTATATTGAAACAAGCGTTAAAACCATATAAAGGAGCGGTCAAAATTTATACTGATGGGTCAAAAATTCAAGATTCAGTGGGATGCGCAGTGTACATTAAACAATTAGATTATGTTGAGCTATTTAGTCTTCCAAAGTTCACTTCAATTTACACTGCTGAAAGCTGTTGTCATACAAAAAGCATTAGTACTAGCCTGTAACCCAAATATGAGTAGCTTCGTTGTTTTGACAGATTCCCTTTCACTGTTAAGGACTCTATAGAATCTTCAAAATGCTATATATCGGTCCAGGGCTATATGTGATATTGCTTATCAATTAGAGGTCTTGAAACAACAGCACAAAAGAGTTACTTTCATAAGGGTAAAAGGGCACTCAAAGCTTGAGGGTAATGAAAAGGCTGACTATTTTGCTAACAAAGCAACTAAAACAGGTTGTAAACATGACTTTTACAGTAACAGATATCTACTTCCGCAAGTAAAACATGTGTGTAATATAAGGTGGCAGGATCATTGAAATAAGTTGAAAAGTAGCTGTAACAAGCACTTCAGTAGTATCATCCCTAATCTAAGAAAACAGCCCATTTACAAAAAAACTGTTGCTTCCTAGGTACTTGTCTACGACACTTAACAGAATTATCATAGGCCATTGTGCTTTTAAGTCTCATTTGTATAAAATAAAAGTTGAAGACAATTTATTTTGCTCATGTGACAATACCAGCCCAGATGATTTAAATTATTTGATTTTTTCCTGTATTATGCATCATGAACAAAGAAAAATGTTATTTTGTAATTTGATAGAATACAATGTTTCCTTTAGACTAGATGTGACGTCACTTATGTATGAAGCTGTGTGTAATAAAAGTGTCATGGTAGCTTTTATGTGTTTTGTTAAAGACTCTAAGTTAGCTAGGTATATATAGGTCTTGGTAAAAAATGATATTCCGAAAATTGGACTGTTCCATAAATATTATACTAGTGGCAATATACTATATAGGGATACTAAATAAACTTAGCAGATTAATGTATAGTTAGAGAGATAAAAGTAAGTTCCTTTGTGTCTTTCCTTGTGTTAACCTCTCTTGTCCGCAGCCTCCCCAGTATGTTAAAAAGTCACCATGACAGGCTCCATTGGTGTGAAAAGTGTCCCAGTGTTTCTCCTGCAACAACTTGTAGCGTAGATGTGTGCATGCATATGTATGTGTGTGTATGTGCATATGAAGAGATAATGTGCATTTTCTGTCCTGCACATAATGTTAAGTACTGGACGTATAAAGCCTATTGACGTAAATGCGTATACATGAGTGTATATGCGCTCGCGTATGTGTGTGAGTGGAGTATGTAAGTTTTAATTTTAAGATATATTTTTAGTAAACAGCAAGTGTATAGGGAGATAAAAGAAGTTAAAATAAAAAAGTTGGATTAACATTCTTAAGACAGGTTTTTCCATAATGAAAAGCAAGGTCAGATGCATCCTTGTTCATTTTGAAGATTGACAGTGACTGAATGAGCCAGTTCTTAAAGTCAAAACTCTAATAAAAAAAATGGCTTGAAATGGACCTTACGCAACCGCATTTAAGAACCTGTTTTCAGATTTTTGCTATCGCTTTTCCTTTTCTTACAATAGAGCCGAGACGTCGAGTTTCGCTCACCCTGTACATACTTATATTGTCTTTTAGTTACTTCTTGGTTCTGATATAACGAGATCCTGTTTTTACGAGATATTACTGCTGGTCCTTTGACTCCTCGTTAAATCCGGATTTTACTGTATATATATATATATATATATATATATATATATATATATATATATATATATATATATATATATATATATATATATATATATATATATATATATACAGGGTAGCCCATTATTCTGGGATTCCTCGATATCTCCTAAGCTATTCAAGTTATCAAAAAAATTTAAAAACAAAGGTGGCTTTGTTTTTGAAGATGTATAACCTAAAATTATTTTAAACTATACAGCATGTCCCATAAGTCACCGGCAGCATGCAACTTTGTTATTTTAAATGGAACACCCTATATATTATTACATATTTAGATCCTACGTAAAATTTTAATGTTACTTTATATAAGGTACTATATGTCATAAATCAATAGTTTTTGAATTATTAAATTTTTTCAAAAAATTTTGACACTTGCACAGGTTTGCAAAGAACCTAATACTTTCTCTGCAAACAAAGACATCAAGATGTTTCTTGTTGTAAGCTTAAGCTTAATATTCCTTAACTACGGGTAAAATGTTATACTTCGATTTGCAATATACAGGGTGTTTATCTAGACTGTTCGCTTTGTCATATTTCAGACGCTAAAAACTTATTTTTTTTCAAATAGAACACCCTGTATATTTTTTCTGAATCTTATAGAGAATTCAATTCTGCATCGATCTATGGTGCATACTATACACCTATTACACATATTACATATAGTTTTAAGGTTAGAATCAACTCTTTATTTTATTGGGTGGAATTAAATAGTCTCTAATTAATTAGTAGGCTTTGACATTATTTAGTAAATTTATCATTATTATTATTATTATTATTATTATTATTATTATTATTATTATTATTATTATTATTATTATTGCATAAATCAATGCCTC
Organism: Tillus elongatus; assembly: GCA_964006375.1. NCBI lineage: Eukaryota > Metazoa > Arthropoda > Insecta > Coleoptera > Cleridae > Tillus > Tillus elongatus. The sequence continues at coordinate 60,573,788 of OZ023264.1, forward strand.
AAAGGCCTATTTTACTAAACAAGCTTATGAATTTCCTTTTATTAAGGTAAGGTCAATTGCAAAAGATGGTATAAAAGACCGTATTCTTGGAGCAATGCATGTTATACAAAACTGCTATATTAGATTGTCTTCAAGTATTCTATTAAATATGTTAAACAATTAAATATGGAGTTTACGGGAAAACATCAATCATGATTAAATTATTTAAACTAGTAAACAGTGTAATAATTAAATAATAGTCACTATAATAATGTAATATTCAACAACAAAATTATTAATGAAACGCTCAAATGTATTTTCATTATGCTGTGCACAAAGATTTAATCTCTTTATGAAATTGGATCCTACATTCGACAACATTTCTGCAGTCACTAGCAAAAAGGCATTGCTTATGCGCTGGTACATGTCTTCTCATGTTGTTACAGGTATATTATAAAGAGTATTTTTCAGAAAACCCCAAAGAAAAAAGTCTAATTTACTAATATCACGTGATCTCGTCGGCCACAGAGTCATACCTCCTCGGCCAATCCATTTATGTGGGTACTTTTCATTTAGGAATTGCATAATGGGTCAAGTGAAATGCACTGGAGTCCCATCATGCTGAAACCACATGTTTCGTCTTATTTCCAAAGGAATTTCTTCTACCAGATCGGGAAGAATAGTTCTTAATAATTATAAATACTGGGCACAAGTAAGACGTTCCTCAAAGAAGTGTGGTCCAATAAGGTAGTGCTAAAAATACCAGCCCATACATTTATGGTCCATCTATGCTGGTTATCAATTGCCAGTGTTACGTGGGGATTTTCTGTTGCATAATGATTATACTTGTGTCTATTTAATAAACCATTACTATGAAATGTACATTCGTCAGTGAATAATACTTTATCAAAGAAACTGACATTTGTATTCACTTTTTGGAGTGCACATAGAGCAAATGTAACCTTTAGCTGGTGATACTGATCACTTAAATATTGCGTGACTAATATTCACGCGTTCTTAATTACAATTAACAACATAAGTACTTTTTGTCAGTTTATAGCTTCTGTCGGAATATTTTAATTTCTCAAGTGTCATAGCCTACCTATTATGATTTATTAATTCATTTACAAACCATCTATCTTTTTCAGTTGACCTTTTCTTAATCAAAAGTAATAGGCCTTCGAAGCATTTTGTTATCCAATAAAACGGCGGAAATTCTAGTAAATAAACTATTCACATTCTGACGTTAATTTGTTGCTAAATTTGATCAAACTCCTATAAGATACATACAATATCTTAAGATCTTCTTTGCTGTTATAGATTGTTATTAAAACCTGTTTGACCTGAAAGTACAAGTTCAACTATCTATAAGAATATATTTTGATAGTATTTGTTTGCCAAGTTGACTAAATAATGTCAAAGCCTACTAATTAATTAGAGATTATTTAATTCGACCTAATAAAATAAATAGTTGATTCTAACTTTAAAACTATATGTAATAGGTGTATAGTATGCACCATAGATCGATGCAGAATTGAATTCTCTATAAGATTCAGAAAAAATATATAGGGTGTTTCATTTGAAAAAAATAAGTTTTTAGCGTGTGAAATATGGCAAAGTGAACAGTCTAGATAAACACCCTGCATATAGCAAATGAAAGTATAACATTTTACCCGTAGTTAAGGAATATTCAGCTTAAGCTTACAACAAGAAACATCTTGATATCTTTGTTTGCAGAGGAAGAATTCGGTTTTCTGTAAACCTGTGCAAGTGTCAAAATTTTTTGAAAAAATTGAATAACTCAAAAACTATTGATTTATGACATATAGTACCTTATATAAAGTAACATTGAAATTTTACGTAGGATCGAAATGTGTAATAATATATAGGGTGTTACATTTAAAATATCAAAGTTGCATGCTGCCGGTGACTTATGGGACATGCTGTATAGTTTAAAATAATTTTAGGTTATACACCTTCAAAAATAAAGCAACCTTTGTTTCTAAATTTTTTTGATAACTTGAATAGCTTAGGAGATATCGAGGAATCCCAGAATAATGGGCTACCCTGTATATATAAATATATATAGTGCTTTTACGGTGGTTTAGCTAGTGACTAATAACCGTTAGAAGACTGCTGTGAGGTGTGATTTGTTACTGTTGTTTAATCTATATATGCACTTTCTGTATAGGGTCACACACAAGAAAACTTCTATGTGAAATACTTTTCGTAACCTAATTAATATATACCGTTTATTTGAATGCTAATACGTGAGCAAATTTTAGGTGATATGTAATCGTATAAATCGAATAAGGTTATTGTTATTAATATTATAAGTGAACGTTTTTACAATTCCTTAATAGGGGAACTAGTTTAGCAATATAATATTATTACTATAGAACCTTACTTTTATTTAGATAACCATTCCTAACCTTTGCAAAAAGAAAGTATCACACCTCATTGGGATTTCTCCAACTTTACTGTTTTGACGGATTTATTGCTTAATTTCAAAGTTACGTTCACGTAAATCACAACACTTGGAAACACATTTCTTTACATAATGTGCAAGTAATTAAGGGAACATAAACAATTACCATTACTTAATTTGAGGCGTTGAGAACAAGAGTGGCCTAACCCACAAAATTGCCTTTTTTGAGTTATCTGCATTGAAAGATACAAATTAGCATGTTCTATCAGGCAAGACTGGCCCACACAACCTTTGCTGAATAGAAAACAGATGGCACCACAAAACGTTGTTATTGCATCAAAGGTTACATACATTTGCTTAGTGTAAAAGTGGCCCAACCAAGATCAGAGTGGGTTAGGCCATTCTTGCTTTTTGAAACTCAGTTGACGACACATGCTTTTGGCTTGGTTTGTTATTAATACAGACTCTAAAGTGTTACTTAAAGCGTTTATTCAAGTGCAGTGTTCTCACAATTACCCTGCTCAGTCCAGATTAACATTATTTTAAGAATTATACCATATAAAATGGCTGAAAGAATTGATTGTGATGGTAAGTTTATTCTTTCTGCTATTTTAAAGATTTTGAGGTTAGAATATACACTTTTTTATAGATGATGCATTAGTTGATGATCCATATGTAGATAGTGGATTCGATTATCAACCAGGAGAAGAAAATTCAGATAGCGGTAGTGATGCATCTGAAATAAATGAAGTTGATGTATCCTTAACTAAGCGGCGTAGTCGTAAACCAGTGAGAAATGAAGGCGACTGGGCTCGGAACATTCGCAAAAGAAGCAGAGCTAAAGGTATGGCATATACAAATAGCAGAAAACAAAAAATTGCTGCAAAACTATTCGTGGATAAGCCGTGCAATTGTCAAAATCAGTGCAATTCAAAAATATCTAGTGAGCAACGCTATGCTCTTTTTCAGAACTTCTATAGCTTGGGAGACTTTGATCTACAGACTGCGTATCTATGTGGACAAATTACAGTTGTTCAAAAACGCAGGATATATACTACTCATGACACTCAAAAAAGAAAAAATACTAGGATTTATCATTTACCGAATGAAAATGGCCAGGACATAAGTATCTGCAAAAAATACTTTGAAGCCACTCTGCAAGTTTCAGACGGACGCCTAACAAGGGCTTTAAGGAATAAAAGTGAAGGGCTACCACCACCTGTAGATCTTAGAGGCAAAGCAGCAGCAGCAAACAAAACACCGCACGACAGAGAATCGGAAGTTATGTGTTTTATTCGTAGGTTTCCTACTTACGAATCTCATTATAGCAGGGCAAAAAATCCTGATCGGAAATATTTAGCGCCAGATTTGAACATTTCAATCATGTATTCTCTTTATAAACAAGATCATGAAAATTCAGTTTCTGCTTATGTATTCAGAACAATATTCAATACTAAATTCAATTTGCATTTTCACACACCTGTGACAGACAGTTGTAGAAAATGTGACAGCTTTGAAGTTCAGCTAGCTGCCCTAAAATTCAAAAAGAACTACACATTCGAAAAGCTGAAATGGCAAGGCATGAAATGAAAAGAGATGGTGAAACAGCATCTCTGGCAGAAAGCGATACAACAGCCATTGCCTTCGATTTGATGAAGACATTACCAACACCTGTGCTTTCCACTGGCATTACGTACTACAAGCGCCAGCTGTGGACTTATTGTCTAGGGATACATGACTTAAAAGCGAACAAATCAGTCATGTACATATGGAACGAGTCTGTAGCCTCAAGAGGTCCCCAAGAAATTGGATCTTGTATAATGCATTATTGCAAACATTTTGTTCATACCAGCAAGTTGATAACGTATAGTGACCAGTGCGGCGGACAGAATAGGAATATCAAAATGGCTTCCATATTACATTATATTGCATGCTCACCTGATTACACTGTAGAACAAGTTGACCAAAAATTTTTGGTATCAGGGCACTCATACTTACCCTGTGACCAAGATTTTGGGTTGATCGAAAAACAGAAGAGGTATCATCCAAACATTTTTGTACCCGATGATTGGATTCCTGTGATAAAGAGTGCAAGAAAGAAACAACCATTCGATGTAGTAGTCATGGGCACAGCTGATTTCAAGAGCTGTGGGAGTCTGTTATCATGTATCACTAACAGGAAAACTGATGAAGATGGAAACAAAGTTGAATGGATGAAAATGCAATGGTTATCGTATTCTAAATCTTCAAGGTTCGTATTTTCTTTCAAATACTCTAACAATCCAGAAGTTCCATTTTCAAAAGTAAATGTTGCGAAAAGGAAGGTAACGCCATTACCAATACAGCTAGAGTGCCTTTATCCAAATGGGAGGCAAATCGACAAGAAAATAATGGATAATCTTAAAGAACTTCTTCCATATGTGCCTCCTGTTCACCACGCCTTTTATGAGAATTTACGGTCATCTGTAAATGCAGGGGACAACTTTGGCTATCCAGAAGATGACACCGTGGATATGGAGTGAAAATATATGTCTGACACCCCATATTTTCGTGTTGTTCAGCTGTGGTTTCAGAATGAAAAGTCACTTGAAGTTTATTTTTTCTACTTATGAATGTAGTTTCTTTGTATTTTGTTCTGATTTGTAATACCTTTTATACCAGTACTAAATAAAAAATAATAATGAATAGAGTAATTAGTCATTTTGGGATAATAAAAAAATATGTGCGTAGGTAAAAAGCACAGGATGCCCATATAAAGGTGTGACAAAGGTGACCTAACCCATCAACTGGTGGAAAGCAAAAGTGGCCTAAGCAACAAAAATTTTTCCCTTATTTGTTTCATCACAAAATAGAACCCACTCTATTTATGTAGTCTATACCATAGATCCATCTTCCAAAAATTATCACCACAACACCGTTGAATAAGCTTAAAAAAAACTATAAAAAAATAACGAATTTTCATTCTGGTTTTACACTAATTGAGAGTAAGTGGGGTTAGGCCACTTTAGCGCTCAACGCCTCATTTATGACCAAGCGTAAAAAGCCAATAATATTTTCATGCGTCATTCAACTAAATGAGCACACCTTTTCAAATTAAAAAAGTAACAAAACACAAAGTTTCCACCCAAATTAACTCGGCTTCTGTATACATCATTAAAGTAAATATTTTGATTGGCCGTCGAATTACCCACTAAGGCAATTGGAGTGGATTATTCAATTAAACAGGAAAATAATAACGCGATTAAATCAAAGCTGTGACCGCAAGCTTAACGTTGACTACATTAGAGGCTAAATATAATATATCCGTGAAATTACAGGGTACCACTCTGCCGCTGAACCAAATTGATTATTAACTACGTGTCAAAATTGTTGTGTTCCATTGGACCACAGAGTAGAAAAAACATGGTACGTAATAAAATATCCATTTGCATGTTTGCCAGCTTTTAGCAACTGCTATTACGCGGTAGTAAAAATGATACACTTTTATGGGTAAATGGCGTCGCACCATTAAGTCTTAATATATGATGATAGCATAGGTAATGACATTATCCTCATAAATATAATAACTGCTTTTTTGATACATGAAATGAGCAGTATATTTTGTATTGGAGATTTGAGACTATTAACCGGAGATTACATGTAATTATCAATTCATCTCTATAATGATTTTAACATTTTAATATAGAGAGAAAACCTGACAATGTAAATGTGATTTTATTGCTAAAAGACCAAAATGCAATAAGACTAGGTAGCAGTTTTCCAAGTCTTCTATATTCAACCGACGTTAAAGCAGTCTGGATGCAGCAAGTGCGTTTACATTTTTTACGGTGAAGTTGTATAAACTGTTTTTATTATACAACTTTCAATCTTGTGCTCCCTTTTGATTCGGTCAAAGTAAAAAAGTCCGGACGCAGCAAGTGCGTTATTGTAATTAATTTCCATAAAAAAGTTTTTAATAGCAAATATACAGGATGTTTAAAAAAGACGGCGCAATATTTAAAGAGTTGATTTCCCAGGTCATTTTATGAAAAAAAGTTTTCATAAACATAGGTGCTAAAATGCATTGTTTCCAAGATACAAGGTGTTAATTTTTTTTGTAAAATAACGTTTTTTTAAAATAATTCAAATATCTCCTCAACGATTGTTTTGAAATTTGGCAGCGTTGTTTGTAGTAATAATGGGCTGATTTGACCCTAATTAGATAAAGATTGTTAAGTCCATTGGCATTAGCGGCGACACCTCAACAAAAATTATTGTTCGTGTTTGTGATTTTCTGTATGAAAATGGACATGCCATAAAAAGGTTTTTATTTTTTATCGTGTAAACGATTCAAGATACGGAGAAACTTCAAGAGACAAAAAAAAAACTTGTAGTTTTAGTTTCTTTATATCAAAATAATATACAAATCATATTGCAGTCAGTGGCGTACATTTTTTTGTCACTAAATTTTGTTGAGGTGCCCCCCCCCCCCTAACGCCAATGGACTTAAGAATCTGTACCTAATTAGGGCCAAATCAGCCCATTAATAATACGAACAACGCTGCCAAATTTCAAAACAATCGGTGAGAAGATATTTAAATTATTTGTAAAAATCGTTATTTTACAAAAAAAATTAACACCTTGTATCTTGGAAACAATGCATTTTAGCACCTATGTTTGTGGGAACTTTTTTTCATAAAATGACCTGAAAAATCAACCCCTTAAATATTGCTCTATCTTTTTTAAACACCTTGTATATTTTCCAAGGAAAACAGGCATCAAATGTGTTACCAGTAGAAACAATGTACTATATTTTATCAAAATAACGTTATTGTTTGAAAAAGTACAAACATTTTTCGAAAATAAACTTGTTTCCGCAAAAGTGGTCCGATTTTCCTGGCCAACGAACCTATTCAAGCTATTTACCCACCTGTCAATATATAATGACTAATAAAAAGTTTTTGTGCGTAACTTCTAGAAAACTTTTTTTACATGAAAGTTTCCAAACACTTTTTTCACGAAAATTCGAAAAACTTTTTTACAATAACCTATTAAACATTTATTTTTAATTACCAAAATTTCACAAAAATCTTACTAAAATCCTTTCTATGAAAACACAAAAACATTTTTACGAAAATATTTTAAAAATTTTTGACGAAAACTTTAAATATTTTTTACGCAAACATTTGTTAAAAGAATACATATAATTAGATACATATTAGAAAACTAATCTGCAATTAAAAGTGAACAATTTTTTTTGAATTTCTCACAAAAATTTTAACCAGTGGAAATAAGGAAAAATATAATCGGAAAAATACTCATATTTCATGTCATAAGCTGTCAGTAATAAGAACGTTACTTACGTTTGCCACCTTAAAATTCCATTTGAGATTCGTAAAAACAATTTATTGACTACTGATATATCATGAAAGTATAAACAAATTAATTATTTCTTGCCTTCTTTGTACCAAACGTAGTCTATATATATATATATATATATATATATATATATATATATATATATATATATATATATATATATATATATATATATATAATTTTTTTCCGTAAATTCGCTAAATAAACAAATAATCTGATCGGTTGTTAGAATTGAATGAAAAACTGAATAGAATTCTTAACTGATATCTACATAAATCACGGTATGCGATTATAAATGTAAATATTTCTAAAACTAGAGTCTGTAAGCATAGAGAGTGTTGCACAAAACTTGAAGCAGAGGGCATGCCCTTCACTTCCAAAACACAAGATGCAAGCAGTTCCGTTTGTCAAAATTAAGTTACGGCAGTTTGAATTTTTTCAAGTTCAGCTATTATTTGAGAGCGCCCCGTATACGGCATCTCGATTTTTTCGACGAAGAATATAAACGACAACCTCTACCGAACTTTTTTGCAACTTTGGTATGTATCGGTAAAAACGCCGTGTCGTAATTTTTGATATGTCCCAAAAAAGTGAAGAGTTGCAAAACAATTGAAATACAGTATACTCTCAATTATCCGTGTGCGAATTATCCGGTCTGCGTATTATCCGTGCTGAAAAGTTGATCAAAATTTAAAATCAGGAATAGATCGAAATTTTAAATTCTTTCGTTTCCTCTCGTACAAATATAATAAATATTCCCAATAAAAACCAACGGCCACCTAAGTTTAAATCTAACCCTAAATCTGCCTATTATAAATACTACCTTGCAAAAATCATTAGGAAAATACAACTGTGAAATTCGTTAGAACCTGTGGGTAGTGTAATACTATGTATATGCAAGATAAGCTTCCACAGATTGCTTACTGTCTTCTGATGAATTCCTATTTATCTCCGAACCTGCCACTACAATATGAACTCTGAGAAGGATACATATCCGGGAATGATTGAGCAAAGGTCTTAAATTTTAGTTGCGCCTATATTTTCACACTTAATCTCATTTGGGACTGCATGGGCGGCACGGCAGAAAAGAACAAGATACACTTTTCTTGGGAAAGGCACAGCTGTTAAACATTATGTATGCACTTTCTTTTCAATTTATGATGTCCAGCGAAATTACTTAGTTATTCAGTTGATTTCCGATCGCAAAGCGATTTTGTTTGTTCTCGGTCTATTTTCCATTAAATTCGGTATACATACAGCATGTCTCTGAAATGTAAAAGGAACGTTTTAACCATGAAATAAAAACTTGGGATCATCATAGTTAATCTACTGTAAGTTTTTTATTAAACCTCTATTATTTTGGTGTGTGGTTGTCGAAATAATTTTTTAAGACGCACACACACCCTATAATTAGCGTATAAATTGTTTCCTGTAGCTTGTATAATAACGGATATACTGAGCTCTACCATAAAAATGCGTCACCCTGTATTTATATGTAAACAGATAAAACCTGAAACTAACCCTGGATATGTATTACAGGGGGTCTGGTTCACGCTGATTTGAAGAAAATTTTGCAGTCTTCAAAATATGCGCTATCCTCGGAAGCGATTTTTAATGCGAATATTCGCTAAAAATTATAGACTATTAAACGATAAACTCCACATAACTAAAACTACTGCCAAAGTATCAGAGAAAGGGTCTAGTTAAATGAATTTTTTGGAAATATTTTAGCTAAATGAAGGACAATAACGCTGAAACATAGGGCTTTATAAAACAAACTTTTGGCGACATTTTTTCAAAATAATTGGTATTCATTTCAGGTTCTTTGCCTAAAAGTTGCCAACTCTGACGCTCCAAATCAGTACTTTGACGTTTTAAGAAGAAAAACTATAAAATTTTCAAAGTCATTTTTCTGGTATTTCTTGACCTTTTTGCGCCAAAAAACTTAATCTTTGTCTATAATATACAACAAAATTGTTATATACACAAAATATTTTGTTTTTGTGCGTTTTTCTGGTCATCAGTGGCACCCAAATTTTTTAAATTTAAATGCCTACAACTTTTTGTTTTGTTTTAACTTATATATATATATATATATATATATATATATATATATATATATATATATATATATATATATATATATATATATATATATATATATATAAGATCTAAGTTTTGGTATATGAGATACATTTTATAATATAAACCTGCGTAACAAATGTGGTTGTCAAAGCGCTGCTATTCCCGGTGATACAAACATTTTTCGAAAGAAAACCCAAAATTTTCTTGGAAAAACCAGTCCCTTTTCCTGGTTAACGAGATTATCCAAGCCACTTGCAAAAAGAAAGGTGTTTACCACAAAATTTAATTAAAATCAGTCAATTATTTTTTAAGTCATCGGTGTGACTCAAGAAGGAGGTAGCTACTCCATTCTACAAGTAAGTTTGTTTATTTTTGCTGGGTATGTTCATCGATTGTTTGACAATGCCCAAACTTGTCTAATTGCCTGTGATTTTGTTGAGCTCATTAACTTCAGGGGTGGTTTCATTAACTATTGCGTGTAATTACCTAAATATTTTTATAAAATAAGAAAAACCGCGTCCTTTATAATTTTAAAAATTTCACTGATGGTGACATTTTTACATATAAATTCATAAAAAACATACAGGATGAGTCAACGACCAAATAAAGTAAGATTGTCGTCTATATTTTTGATATATATATATATATATATATATATATATATATATATATATATATATATATATATATATATATATATAATTACCGAGTAAAAATTGGAACTGGTATTGAGCACTGATAAGTACATGCAAATCACCACAACACATTTTGAATTCTGATTTTTTCGTCCTCTGATGACGCTAACTTGGTTAATAAAACAATCTTCAGGTTTTTAAAGAATGTGTTGTAGTGATTTGGCTTCTTCAAGTGTACTTATATGTATACAGGGTGGACTAAACTCGATGGCGTATTAGAAGTATATAGGGAATCAGAAAATATAAGAATATGATATATAGGTATGCTCATAAGTAGTCATCATCTTTATTTTGAAAATCCTTTCGAAACCCCGGCGTTGTTTTTTTTCAAATAAAACAGCCTGTATATTGTGATATCTTCAGATTTACCGTAACATCTTTAAACCTTTTAATGAATCCTTCACCTATCTCAAGCCATTGACGCGATAAAATTATTTGGAAAATTCGGCAACCTGCATCCATTAATGAAGAAATTATTGTTTTCGTAACCAGCATAGGTGGAGGTCTGAGTTTTTGGTTGCTTTTTGCTAATATGTTGCTATATCATAGTATGTCACAAAACTCCAAATATTGCATACAGTGTGTCTACAAAAAAAATAGGATTTTGGTAGAACATATAAGAGCAGGTAATGCGAGGTTTTTGTATAGTATAGTATAGTATATTTTGTCTACAATGGTACAATGTGTCGAACAAATAAGCTCTTGCTTGTATATGCAATAAACACAATTTTGTTACAGATATGCCTAATTAATTGCCAAAAGTTCTCTGGAACTGTCACTATCAATTTTCTTAAGATTTCAGCTTCCTAAGAATATCCCCTTTTCACCAATACTTCCACTAACTCTCCGCCTTTCAACCTCTATTTTGGTATATTCTTCTTCGTCTACGGTCTAATTATGACCTAAAATTCAATCTTAAATTACTACAGCAAATTTTGACATTTATACTTGACAACTATAAATTCAGATCGTTTTCAAATGGAACATCATGTATTTTATAATGAGAATAGCAAGATCAATTGATTTCCTATCCAAAGGACAATGTGATGTTATACCTATTCTCAGCGGTTATCGGCTTATAAGCAAAAAAGTTCGGGATGCAGCAAGTGCGTTTTGGTAGTGAATTTTCATTAAATTCTCTAATGTAAATAACTCAATTTTCTATAAACCTATTGTGTGGATATATATATATATATATATATATATATATATATATATATATATATATATATATAGTTTTTCGATTTATTTAAAAGAAACTACTAGTGAGAAGATCACTACTGTGAAACTGAAATAACTCCTTAAATGGAAGACACCTGAAACTCAGAGACCTGTTAGCAAGGTTACTCTAAAATCTTCTACATTTATCTGTATATTCAAATACAGTGATAAAAACTGCATACTACGTTTTGAAAAAACAGTTCAAGTTTTAAAACAAAACCAAACCACCTTGCATTCAAATCCAATATTCTGATTTATTTTATGTTTTTTAAATCATCATTACGATAGATGCTATCATCACCTAAAGCTAAGAAAACTCCAACAAGCAACAAAACCATTACACTGCCATTTGTTTCTCAGAATTGAAAATTAAAAACAAAATGCATTATTTCGTTAATTATTTTCCCTTACTGAGTGACGCTTTTCCATTCTAAATACATACGTACAAGCTACTTATCTGGCTTCACGAGGGTTTATTTTCTTCTCTATTACTGAAACTAGTTACAAACACTCATAAAGCCAGATAGGTATTCTTTACATTTGTATTTAAAATATATCAGGTCAAGTATCAAAACAATTATTTATTACCATTAAAAGAATTTCAAAATCACAAAGTTAAGCGGGGCAAATCCTACGTCGGTGTTTCACCCTGCAGTTTTCGTGGTCACTAATTAATTCTGTCATTAAAAATGCATTATTGTCGCTAAAATAAACCTGTAAGTAACTAAAATAGTTTAAAAATAAACGTAAACTTTTAAATTATTAAAACGTACCTAGTTTGGAGATAAATGTCGGGTTGAAAGAAATAAATTACAATGAAAATGTTCTGCCCGAAGGCACATGCTTCAACAAAACTTACAGAATATTGTATGCTTTTTTGGTTTCATAATTTTTCATGTAAACATGTAGCCTTTCAAACAAATAAATCACCAAATTTTGTGCCACGCCTGTAACCTGTTACATATCAGTATATCTGTTAAATTTATTCATGAAATAAAAGGATGTAATATCGCAAAGTTCACGAGAGCAGTGTCATTCATGTTTGCAACATACCTCTTATTGCACTCCAGGCAATTCCATGCAATTTATTTCTCCATATATAGACAGCAATCCACCTACCTGCAACAAACAATGCAATTATTATAACGCAAAAGAAACTTTATTCTCTAAAGGAAACTGTTTGCAGGTCATTACAACTGCAATAATGCTACAATTGGCACCTTATCAGTAGCAATTCTATTATTAATTAAATGGTGGAGAGTGGTAAAAAGAGTAATAAAAAATTCTGTTATTAATGAGCAGGGAATGCATGAGTCATAAAAACAACTAGTTTTATGTGTTATTGAAACAATTGGATAAACAAAATAATCTGTGTTATAAACGTGTTTTTAACAATTTGTTGATAATGTTTTTTCTATAGCAGCACAGTTATATCCGCCATGACACAGGCTGCTGGTCTCTAGGGAAGGCTATGACATCCCGGTGGCGATCTCCAGCACGCAAAAAGAAGAAGCACCTTTTCTCCTAAGCATGTTTTTATTTTAACTAATCTCGGGGCATGCACTTTTCTATTAACCTTTCTTGTTTGGTCTAACATTAGTTTTGATTAGGCCCTTCTGGCACTTGAAAACAAAAATACCTTATTTTGAAGATGCGTCAAGGTTTTAAGTATACAATAAAGGTAAAAAAGCCTGGACGCAGCAAGTGCGTTATGCTAGTGAATTTTCATAGAAATGATCTGGCACAAAATATTTCAATATAACTTGTTTTTTCTTGTAACATAGAAATCTAAATTTTGGTGTATAGTTTACTTTTTATATCCTAAACCCACCTATCAAATTTGGTTATCATAGATTTTTATTTTTTGAGATAAAAAATTTTTTCGAATATATATATATATATATATATATATATATATATATATATATATATATATATATATATATATAGTTAAATAAGGCCGTTTTGGTTTTATGATAAAGAAACAAATTTATTTAAACCAAAAAAGTACAATTAAATAACGAAGTGATTAATTATAAGTTACAACTAACGAACTATGAATGTTGTTAATCGTGGACAAGTAAAGAATGCATCTAAATCTAACTTAACTGATACTTCTAAACTAGGATTGATTATGATGCGGTTTCTAATTGAACTCTGTGACCGCCTAAGGACAATGTCATTGCTGAGTGGATGATATCGGAATGGATATCGTGGTATTGGTCTTACAGCAATCTACTACCAGGCAACGTAACTCCTCTATCCCTAATGTGAAGGACGTGCTCGTTCTTTTCAGTAGGTTCTTCTACTGCAGATCGGTTCCTTGATTCTTCTTTAATTTCTGTATGGAGATGTGAGACAGTATGACTATTAGGATGACTGCGATTATGGTAGTCATTCCCATGTGTGTTGAATGTACCAAGGGGTGCAATACATTATGATGATTCCTTTTCTCGATCGGACTTTTCAATTTGCTGGATTCCTTGAGATTGAATCTGATGATATATTGAGGCTGTGGCTGTAAGGATTGTATCAACTCAGGTACCCATGTAATCTTAGGACTGTATCTCATCTATTCGAGGTAAGCGATATTTGTCGTTAATGGTTTTCTCGTTCAGCTTTTGGTAGTCGATAAGTAAACGCCATTTACGTTTTCCCGATTAATCCATGTGTTTAGGCACGATACATACAGGAGATGCATATGGTGATATAGATGGTCTGATAATTTTATTATCTAATAGCTGTTTTATTTGGTTTTGAATCTCTACCTTGAGATTGTAGGGATATCGATAGGATTTGACATGTACCGGTTCGTCATCTTTCGTTCGTATGTCATATTTAACACAGTTGGTGAACGTATAGTCACTGTTTTCATGGTAAAATATATTTTTGTATTTGTGGCATAAGGAAAATAATCTTGATTTTTCTTCGGTATTAAGATGCTCTACTCTTAATTGTTTTAAAATGTTAGGTTGGTTTTGTTTTATTGGTTCGTTCAGTTCGTAATAGTTTTGTAAAGGAGTGACTTTAATTCGTTCGTTGAAGTACACTTCGACGTTGTCAGATGTATTTTTGTAATGGGAATTGTGCAAATGCCAGAATGAGAAGTAGCTATAGCTTCTTCTATAGTTACAGTGCTGCCGGATATTTGGGGAATCAGAACGGTTCCATTTTCTACGTTAACAGGAATTCTGATACTATTTATGCATATTTGTTTAAAGGGCTTAAAATTTTGAGCATTGAGTTCGAAATAGAAAGGGATCTCTGTCTTGCCTAACGTTAAAGTTTGTGACTCATAGTTTATACGTGCTTTCAATTTCTGGAAGTGAGCAGAACCAATCAAAGCGCAAAACGATCATGCCATTGCATGACCTGAAAATCGAAGGGGAATTTAATGCCATATTCTTGTAATATAGGGACATGAATGTTATCAATACCTTTGGAAATTTTGTCAACGGATTTCTAGGCGAAGGGTTTTTGATAGAGACATTCGCTGAAAAATTCGTAAGCCGGACCTGGATTCGTGATGCTATCAGACGCACCACAGTCAATGAGTATTTGTAGACCTAAAGGGGGTAGACAGAATAAGGGTAGTTAGCGCTGCACGTCAAAAAAATTAAGTCAAGTTTTAAAGTGTTTCCGAGGCTGTATCGTGAAAATTTTGGTTTTCACCATACGGTTCCTCTGTTTTTTTTTAATTTCAACACCACACCACGAGGGCTTACAGCCTAAATACTATCGTACCGTGGGTAGTCACAAGGGGGAAAGAGGCAGCTTGTTAATTCTGGACTTGAAGGTTTGGAGGTTCGGAGGAGAAGGAAGAACATGTGCCGGCAAGGAATTTCACAACTTGGAAGTCCTCGGGACAAAAGAGCGGGCATAACAAGATGTTCTAAGTCTGGTGACCTGGACAGTAAAAGGGTGCATTCGCTCTGTTCCCCTGGTAGATCTGTTGGGGGCAGCAGGTGGGGGAACTAAGGAGGAAAGCTCCTCTGAGCACTGCCCGTGCAGATATCTATAAAAGAGAGAGAGGTCACCAACGGCACGTCGGTGGGCAAGGGATGGCAGCTTTTGGGTGAGGGTAGGGTCACCGATGAGACGTATAGCTCTCTTTTGAATGGAGTCCAGGTTTCTCGAATTCCTCATTATAGAAGTCCTCATCAGGTTGATAATCATTATCATCCTGGTATAAACAGACAGGCTCTTGTTCCTGCTCTTGGCAAGTTTGGTTGTTATTTACTTGAGGAATGGGGTGATTTGTACGAGGGCGATTGTTTGTTAGGTTAGTAGAAATTGACATAGGGGTTTCTTGATTAATTCTTCTTCTGAAGACTTGTGAATTAGTGAGTAATTTCTTTGTTGCGGAATTGGCCTAAGTTCGAGATAGGTCGGCTTGGAGAGGGTTGTCGAAACGTTGGTTGTTGGTTATGGCTTTGTGGGGGTATTCTTTGGAAATTGGGCCGATAGTTATAATTTTGTTGGTGTATTCTCTGGAAATCGGGTTATAATTTTGTTGAGATATTTTCCGGAAAGTGGGGTAGAAGTCGTTTAACTTCCTATTAATTATGTGTGGCTTTTGTTGCTGAGAATGTTTGTCGTTTTGCCGGAAATGAGATTCATCTTTGTCTTTTATGACTCTTAGAAAATTCACATGCATCGGCTCGTTATCAATGCGATGGCATTCTAGCAGCGCTGTTTCTAGATTAGGGATGTTTAGTAAACGTAAGTGACTGTGATATGGTTCGGCTATTCCTATTTTAAAAGAAGTAACAGCTGCTGTTTCGTATTGCTGTTTTTTGTAGGTTTTTGTAGGTTTTTGTAATGTCGTCTAGGGCTTGTAAGGAAATATGTTCGTTTAACATTTTAATTTGTCTTGTATAGTGTTGTAAAAATCAGTATCAGTCTGAGTTTTACGCATGTAGCTAGTCAGTAAATATGTAATTAAAAGGTCTTCTGATCTTGGGTCTGTATATTGGGACTTAAGGTCGTCTAGGGCTTGTAAGGAAATATGTTCGTTTAACATTTTAATTTGTCTTGTATAGTGTTGTAAAAATCAGTATCAGTCTGAGTTTTACGCATGTAGCTAGTCAGTAAATATGTAATTAAAAGGTCTTCTGATCTTGGGTCTGTATATTGGGACTTAAGGTCATTTTCAATATTTTTTCAAGTAATGTCGTCTAGTTTCATAAGTGTATTTCGGGCTTCACTGTGATTTTGGCTTTGCTGACCTCAATAATCATTCTGTTACAATGTAAGTCGTCAGGTGTGTCGCCTTGTCTTTTGTAACATAAGATATATGTGCAACATTGATTCAGGAAATATGCTAATTGTTTTTTCCCGCCATTGTATTCAGGGATCATGGCCGAAGCTTGGCAGATTTGGGTGATTGATGCTTCTGACATATTTTGTAAATTAGGGGTTTCTGATGAATTTAAAATGGGTTAATCTGGGGTTAATTTTGGCAAGATTGTTTCTGGAATTCGGGTAAATCTTATGGGAGACCTTTCACGAAAGCTCATGTAATGTATTCATAGATATAAAGGAGATTTTCTTTTTAAATATTAATTACAGGGTGATAAGGGTATCAATTTTTATGTAATAAATGAATAAAAATTGTAATTAATAGAATAATAATAAACCCTTAAAATAAATGCTTAATTCTAAAGTTATTCAATAATTTATAACTAAAAGATTAATTAATGCGGTGCAAAATATTATAACTGTATAAAATCTATATGCTTCAAAATATTACCGTTAAAATTGTTTTTTATAAAGCGTTTTAATTACAGCGGATAATTGTACGAGTTGTTAGTGAAATCGTATATCACTGTATATTACTGTTTTAAATTAATCAGCAATTTTTACGTGAGAGATATGAGAGAGATATCTGTGTGTGTGTGTGTGTGTGTGTTTTGTTTCTTTAACGTCGGCCTATTTCCGCGACTATGGCCAATCACCGACGCCAGGGAGCAGTTTCACCTCACTATCCTGGAAATTTTGCCGAACTCCTGCCTTTCTGTAAGGAGGGTAGAGATCTTTAACGTGCCCAACATCGCATGGACACGGGACCGACGGCTTTACGCCCCCTCCGAAGGGAGGAACGTGCAGACATTCAACTTGCTCAAATACAATGCCAGAACCTCGACTGATGTTAACGTTACAGTTTGTACTGAAAAAGTGAAAGGAGTACCCTGGGATTGAACCCAGTACCCTTCGGTTCAGAGGCACACGTTCTTACCCCTGAACCACCGAGGTTCTGAGAGATATCTGTTAAATGCAGTAGTAATTGTTTTACTTATTGTATTTAATTTCATTTACTGCTAAACTTGTAATATTATAATACGTGTGGCAGTTTCTTCAAAATAAAGTGTTTGTACGTAATAACTTAATGCTAAAATGTGTTAAAATGTATAAAAATAATTCTACTTTTTTTCCTGTATTTTCGAAAAATTAAATTTGAAAATACCATAAAAATGCTTCTCTTTATAACTTGTATTATAAAAAAGTACCTTGTAGTAATATCAATAATTATTCGTTTGAATAATAAGGCTTGTATGTAGTGAATTAAAAGAAGATTTGTTAATGCTGATAATAAAATATTAATTATAATAGGTATCACGAAAGAAAATAGTTTTGTGATATTATTAATAATCAATTATAGGGCATTTACGAAAAAAAAGGATTTGTATGATGCCTTAAATATAAGTATTGCCAAAGAAAAACCACACCCTTCACAGAAATCTAAAAATACCCTTGGTATCAGAAGAAATCACTAGAAGAGCAAACAAACACCTTCAAAAACTAAAAGGACACCCAAATGATGCCATTAGACCATTGCTTGAAAACCAAACCAGACGACTGAATAGAAAGTGGCCATCAGATCTATGGAGGCAGGTATGAAACAAAATCACAAATGCCGGATAGCACCAATGGGTGTAATTCCTTCAAGTCAATTTCTCGTCAGATTTACTTATAGAACTCAATGTATACACATATTAGTTAATGTATACATAAGTAGTGACCAAAAATGAAACCCCATGTTCTTTGAACAATTATAGAGAGGGTATGTCCTATAAAAAAATGTCCTATAATGCTTCATTAAAAAGATAAAGGGTGTTGAAGTTGAATTTCAATAATAAAATTTCCCAATTTTTTAAAAAGTAGCACATATATTTTACTGAAACTTCGCATGTGTAGGCTGTTATGGGAGCCGCGTATTCTACCATAACAATTGAATCGGCTAATCCAGCAGTGGCGCGCGTACCCACATGTCATTTGTTATCCCTCAAGAAAAAAACGGGTACGCCAATGATATATATATATATATATATATATATATATATATATATATATATATATATATATATATATATATATATATATATATATATATATATATAGAATCTTGAAGGACTCTCTTGATAATTTTCTGTACGACGCTTATTTGTCGAGTAAGCAATGAATCAGGTAAGTGTTTTAGAGCACAGTTCATGATTTTTAACCAGTCGTTGTTTGGTAGAAAATCGCAATAATACACTTTTATCAGGCTTATAGTAATTTATTTATTACAATAAATGTTCAAAAAAGCCTCCATTGGCCTGAATACACGCACGACATCTTTTAATATGGAAAATTTAATGTCTTGAGGATTCATTGTTGCTTGAATATGACGAAAAGCATTATTTATCAGTTGTTGTAGCTGATCTGGTGTATTTATTTGTTCACTGTAGACCAGTCGCTTAAAATCACCCCAAAGATAGAAGTCAAGTTGGTTTAAGTCCGGTGATCTTGCAGGCCAATGTATTGGTTCAGTTCTGCCAATCCATCTGTCATTATAATGTTCATGTACCCATGTAACAACGTTTCGACTATGATACGCTGGTGCACCGTCATGCTGGTACCACATTATACCTATTGTTGCTAGTGGAATGTCATCTAGAATCTTTTCTACACGGTTTTCTAGAAGCGCTAAGTACGAAGATCCATTTAAACGTTGTGGCAGGACTTCCATGAACAGTGAGCCGTTAAAAATACCACACCATAAATTAATGGAAAATCTATGTTGAAATGTGCGATTCCTTGTTGTATGTGGATTTTCCAATGACCAGACATGCTCATTATGAGAATTCTAAATACCATTTCTTGTAAATGTTGATTCTTCAGACCAGAAGATTAGATTAAGGAATAAGATATTTTGATTGTTTATTTCCAACATCCATTCACAAAAGACTCGTCGATGCACATTATCTCCAGGTAGAAGGTAATGAACATTCTGTCGATAATATGGATGTAAGGCTTCTCGATGTAAAGTTCTCCAAACAAAGCTTTGAGAATATTGTAACTGCGTGGCAATCCTCCGAGTACTTGTAGAAGGTTGATCAATCACTGCATCCACCACTCTCTTTTCGTCTTTAAGTTGATGTTGTCTTCTACCATTAGCTCTAGCGTCAGGACGTTCTCCAATACCGCACTGCCCAAGTCTTGAAAACGATCGAGAAAAAACCCTTGGTGTAGGTTGACGGCGAGTGGGAAACCTACGTTCATATTCCCGACAAGCAGCTAGAGCATTTCCATCAGCATATCTGTAGATAAAAATTACATCTGCATACTCTTCTGAGGTGTACTCCATTATAAGAAGTAAAAGAGTAGAAAATTTTGACATTTTATAAAGATTACCACTTACACCTATTCAAAATAATAACTTGTTAACCTAATCGTCAAGTGACACTTAATGACAACTTTGGCAAACCAGACTACCACTTACTAAAATACAACAAAGATAATCGTCGTACAAAAAATTATCAAGACATTAAATTTTCCATATCAAAAAGATCTCGTGCATGTATTCAGGACAATGGAGGTATAAAAGTGTATTACTTACCTGATTCATTGCTTACTCGACAAATAAGCGTCGTACAGAAAATTATCAAGAGTGTCATTTTGTTCACGAATGAAAGTAAGATTCAAAAATAAAAAATAAAAAAGAATCATTGGCGTACCCGTTTTTTTCTCGAGGGATAACAAATGACATGTGGGTACGCGCGCCACTGCTGGATTACCCGATTCAATTGTTATGGTAGAATACGTGCCTTCCATAACAGCCTACACATGCGAAGTTTCAGCAAAATATATGTACTACTTTTTAAAAAATTGGGAAATTTTATTTTTTGAAATCAAACTTCAACACACTGTATCTTTTTAATGAAGTATTATAGGAAAAGTTTTTATAGGACATAACCTCTCTAAAATTGTTCAAAGAAGATGGGGTTTTATTTAGGTCGCCACTTATGAATCACCCTGTATAATATATTTGGTGGTTCTGATTGTAAATATTAGTGTAAAAAAAAGAGACGATGAGGAAGTACTTTCTGCCTAAGCGGCCGGAATTTTTCTAGTTCCCCCTTCGTTTATTGAATAAAGAAATCAACCCTTTATAATATAGCATAATATATTCATACGAAACTTGTAAGTTATTCTAGTACTACCTACCCTTACAAAGACATTATTCGGAAATCAATGTGAATATAATAATGTGTAAATATTACAGTAGTTTATTTTATTAAACATTTGAAAAATAGTTTCTGCACATCAAGTATCGGTTACAAGCATATTGTTAAAAGACTTCCATATATAAACCAGCAAACAAATATAATTTGAATTTACACATATCTACAAGACAACATAACTATTAAAAGCTAAATTAAAAAAATAACTGCGCATACTAAATCAGTTAATCAAAGTATAGCGATCTAGAAATGTTCTCGCAAGTGCGGTCACTTGTCATTTCGAAATCTACAGGTACAGAAGTCGCTATCTCGCCTAGAAGCACCGAGGCAGAAAACAATCGCTAAATAAACCTAACTGCTGCAAGCGCATATAACTTTATCTTGATTAGAATGTCTACAATACGACCGTGAAATAGTTCAGGCTAAGAACCTAAAAAAATAAAGAGTACCTAACTAACTAATATATATGGTAGTTTTCAATTTGTATCCGAATAATTATCATTCTAGCACAATTGAAATTTAAAACGAAAGTTTGGTGTAGTAGCAAATTTTCATTATTAGTCTTTAAAGTCGAAAAAAATCCATTTTTTTTACTTTGAAAAAATTAAGTTAAAAACATTGTATATTCTCTATGTGGAAGGCTTAGTTTTAATTGATTAACACCAAAACAGTTATTTTTGTTTTGTGTACACAAATTTGTAGTAACGAAAACAAGTGCTTTACTGTTAAACGATTTAGCATGTTCTTTCATTATGTGTCGGGCGATATAATCAATAACTTTTTTAAATTTAATTTAATAAACTAATTATTTTGGTGCCCCAAAAACGTTTTTACAAAAATATTGTTCTAAAATTTCTGGACGCAGCTAGTGCGTTATGGTAGTGAATTTTCATAAAAATATTTTTAACAGCAAATATGTGTGTGTTTTCAGGAATCAAATTTGATTACCAGTATAACATATATAGTAATAAAAATGTGCCACGTTTCATCACAATTTTTTCTTCTTTGAAAAGGTATAAAAATTTCCGAAAGTAAACTTAAAGTGTAACCGAAAAAATCCGTTTCTTGGTGAACCTTATAGGTTAATAGCAAATTGAGCTTTTCAAATATGAAGTATTTAATCAAAATTCGCTACCATAACGCTTTTTCTGCGTCCAGAATTTCTTTACTTACAAACATGCATTATATTTCGATGGAAAATGCAAAAATGCAATAACATAAGGCATGTTCGACTAAAAAAAATATTTGTATCACCTGTGATTGTAGAAATAGTTTTTTAAGATGTAGCTCAAGACACCCTATAATTAATGTATACATTTTTTTCATATCTCGTACAGTAAGAGACATATTGAGCTTTATTGATTTTTTACGAAGATTCGACAAAAGTTATATACCATTAAACGATAAACTCTATAGCTAAGACTACTGCCAAGCATCAGAGAAAGGGTCTATTTGAAATGAATTTTCTGGAAACATTTTAGTAAAATGAAAGACAATGACTGTTGAAACTAAGACTTCAGGGTTTGTAAAGCATTCTTTTTGAGACATTTTCTTTCCATAGCTCGTATTAGAATCAAGTTCTTTGCCTAAATGTTGCCAATTTTGACATTTTGAATTGTCACTTTGACGTTTTGAGGAAAACCCCAATTTATTTTTCTTTAAATGCCCATAACTTTTTTGTCTTTTGACCTATAGCGCTAAATTTTAATAAGTAATTTACCTATAGTAACGTAAAACGATGTACCAAATTGGTTGCCCTTGCTTTGTTATTTCCGGAGATATGAATTTTTTTCTAAAGAAAACACAAAATTTTCCGCGAAAACCTTGGACGATTTACCTGGGTAACGAACTTATCCGAGCCATTTGCAAAAGGAAGTTATTCACCAAATTTTATCAAAATCGGCCCGTTATTTTTGAGTTAGCGGTGTGATACATACACACACACACACACACACATATATATATATATATATATATATATATATATATATATATATATATATATCTATATATATATATATATATATATATATATATATATATATATATATATATATATATATATATATATATATATATATATGTATATATATATATATATATATATATATATATATATATATATATATATATAAACATATAAAAATTAAAACTGACCCCGGATATGGTTTCTAGGGGTCCTAGTTCGCACTCATTTGCAAAGTTGTTTTCAAAATTAAAAAGTCGGGATCTCCCCATTAGTGAATGTTTTCTTCGAAAATTCACTGGGGTGGGGGTGGCGTGGGGTGTTGGCTTATAAACGATCTCCAGTGAGTTTTGGGGAGTAGGCAGATAAGATCTCGTAATCGAACCACAACATCCCAACCTACTTTTATCCACCGTTCTTAAGTGTAGGTAGATTAAGGCCTTAGATTTTATTTTCTTTCATATTTTCTTAACTGTTTGAAAGTGGCTCCAAAACAGTAGCCGAAACGTAGAGTTAATAACAAATTCTGGACATGGTTCTCCGAGAACCAAATAGTTCTCATACTAATGACCCGGGAAATTGTTCTAGGCATTTAAATATATAATTTTTTTAAATTTCAAAAGGTGCCATCCCCTTGTTGGCGAATATATTTTCTACGAAGATTTGCTAAAAGAAAAATTTACGCTTTCTTGATTTAGCCAAGAAATAGAAGTTTTGTTTAAAATGTAAGCAACATATTAAACAATCTCAAACTCTTTTGACACAAAATATTAGACCAACTTATGAAGTACTCTGTATGAACCCACATGAAACAATTAACATATCATTTCTCATCGAAACACAGCGGCCCGTCAAACCTTATGCCAACAGCTCAAAACTTTCATGTCTAATTTGCATAATGTTCAAACCCATCCGTCTTGTCTTTCTAATTAACAGAATGGGTATAATTTATATCATACATACGGTTTGTCTAGCAATTAACAAATATCCTTCGATAACCTGCATGTAAAACACTTCAAATAATTCATTGTTATTGTTAATTGCTGCTGCTATTCCCGACCGGTTCGTGGTATATTTGCATAACCGAGACTTGTTTTAAATGCATATGCATAAATGCATGTCCGTATTTTACTCTAAACTATGATACAGGTAGGAATTGGCTTGAAATTGCTATTGAAAACAAAACGAAAAATTAACTCTTCAGTGAGATACTACGTGCCTTGACTTTACTAATAATAATACAAAATACAGGCCATTTAAGACAAACTAATAGCAACAAACAACTATAAAAAGTCTGGAGACAGCAAGTGCGTTTTGGTAGTAAATGTTCATCGAAATGTTTTTAACAATAAATATGTATTTTTTTAATGAAAGTAGGCATCAGATTTGGTTATCAGTTTACCCTCCTCTATAGTAAAAAGGTTTGGGACGCAGCAAGGGCGTTATGGTAGTGAATTTTCATTAAAATGCTTTTAAAAAAAATGTTTTTTTAAGAAAGCTTGTATGAAATTTGGTTACCAGTATAACCTATACAGGAGAAACAATGTAGCATATTTTATAAAAATAACTTTATTATTTGACAATATACAAAAATCTTCCGAAAATAAACTTAAAATGTGCCCAAAAAACTGGTTTCCTGGCCAACAAACCTTAGGTTAATAGTAAATTAAGCTATAGAAAGAAACATTTTATGAAAAATCGCTATCATAACGCACTTGCTGAGTCCCGAATTTAAAGTTAAAATGACGAAGAGAACTTTACTCGAGGCACGAGCGTTGTTTCCATTTTTTAATATTAATAACATTTATAGGTAAATTAGCAGATTAGCGTATTGTTCGTCTTTGAAGAAAAAAAAAATCAGAAACATGCTTAGAGGAACCCGTTTATGCATTAACCATCGGACAAATGCTGTGATCTCAACTCCACAATACAGTTAAGAGACCTAAAGTCAATTTGAGGTTCTGTTCAAGGTAAACATGCTACAACAGAGCTAGAAATGCAAACTGTAAAAAATTCACCTTACAGAAGTCCATACAAAGGAGAAACTACTTACCAACAGCGTTTCTCCATAACAAAAATTCACTTTGATCAATTGAAAAAAAAGGCTAAATAATAAGCGTAATCTGATTCCTTAAAATTAAATAAATAACTGAAACTGCTACCAAAGCAAACAATTTAATAAAATAAAGAACAATGAAGATTTAACTGAAACTTAAGGCTTTTTAACTTCTTATGACATTTATGCTGCATAGCCGTTCATGTAGATTCCCAATCTAGAACATGTCAATTTTGACGTTTTGAATCGCGACTTTTTTGACGTTTTAAGAATAAAAACTAAAAAGCTTATAACTTTCCGGGAAAACAAGTCCGATTTCCCTGCCCAACGAACTTATCCAAGCGACTCGCGAAAGGAAGGTATTCATCAAATTTTATCACAAACAGTCGATTATTTTTTGAGTTATTGGTGTGACACACACTCACACAAATATATATATATATATATATATATATATATATATATATATATATATATATATATATATATATATATATATATATATATATATATATATATATATAAACCGTGAAACCGACCTCGGATTTGGGTTCCAGGGGTTCCAAATAGCGCTCATTTGAAGAAATTTTTCAAAATTCAAAAGTTTTGATCTCCTCATTAGTGATTTTTTTAAAAGAAAAATCACTAAAAACAGTGTACCATATTTCACCAAATAAGGTTTTCGACAAAACTTCCACGAATTTTTTTGCGTGAAAATTTCCAAAAAAAAATCACGAAAATCCAAAAACATTTTTTTTTCAATAACTTATTAAAAATTTATTATGATGCCCTCCACTTCTGAAACACAAAATACTGGCTGTTCTATTTAAAGCAATTGAGTTACGAAAGTTCGATTTGTTCAAATTCAGTCACTATTTGAGAGCGCCCTGTATGCGGCATCTCGATTTTTTGCATGCAATAATACAAACGGAAACCACTCTGAATGCTTCATTTACATGGGACTCCGACTTGGTAAACACTCCGTATAACAATTTTTTATATGTACTAAAACTGCGAAAAGTTGCAAAACAAATGAAATAACACGAAAACAAGCATTACGATTCGATGGAAAATGCAAAATGCAATAATATAAAGGTGTTCGAATTAAAAAAGCACATTTGTGCCACCAACAACAAAATGCAATAATATAAGGGCCGGTGTTCGAAAAAAAAAACAATTGTAGGGATCACTAACGACTTATAGACCAGCTTGTGATTGTAAACATAATTTTATAAAATTGTTTCTCGTACCTTGTATAATAACAGTAATATTGAGCTTTGCCGTAGAAATGCGTCACCCTGTATATATGTAAACAAGAAAAAATTGGAACCAACCCTGGATATGGGTCCTAGGGGACCTAATCTACGCTCATTTAAAGAAATATTTTTGAAATTCAAAAGTCCCGGTCTCCTCAGTGCGAATTTCTTCCACAAAAATTTGCTAAAAATTATAGGCAATTAAACCATCAACTTTATGACTGAAGCTACTGCTAAAGCATCAGAGCATCATTTTAGTAAAATAAAGGACAATGACGATTGAAGCTGAAACTTAAGGACCCGTAAAACACACTTCTTGCAACATTTTCTCTACATAGCCCGTATTTGCTTTAGGTTCTTTGCCCAAAAGTTGCTAATTTTGGCGTTTAAAATCGCGACTTTAACGTTTTAAGAGGAAAAGTAATTAAATTTTCAAAGTAATTTTTCTGGCATTTCTTGAGATTGTCTATGCCAAAAAAACTTAGTCTTTGTTATCGACACAAAATATTTTGCTTTTGTACGTTTATCTGGTCATCAGTGGTACAATTTTTTTTTTCTGTAAATGCCTATAACTTTTTTGTCTTTCAACATATAGAGCTAAATTTTGGTACATAGTTTACTTTTTGTAACATAAATCCACGTTGCCCTAACTTTGTTATTTTTGGAAATATAAAGATTTTCCGAATAAAAACATATTTTTTGAGTTATCGGTGTGGCAAAAATTTCCGAAAGTAAACTTAAAATGTTCCCGAAAAAACTCGTTTCTTGGTCAACCTTATAAGGTTAAGCAAGTTGAGCTATTCAAATATGAAGCATTTGATCAAAATTCGCTACCATAATTTATTTTCTTACAAACTTGCATTATATTTCGATGGAAAATGCAAAAGTGCAATAATATAAGGCGTGTTAGACTAAAAAAAAAGAAAATTTCTATCACCAACGACTTATGGGCCACCTTGTGATTGTAGAAGTCATAAGATGTAGCTCAAGACACCCTATAATTAATGTATACAATTTTTTTCATATCTTGCATAATAACGGATATATTGAGCATTATTGATTTTTTACGAAAATTCGACAAAAATTATATACCATTAAATGATAAACTCTATAGCTAAGGCTACTGCCAAGCTTCAGAGAAAGGGTCTATTTGAAATACATTTTCTGGAAATATGTTAGTAAAATAAAGAACAATGACGGTTGAGCCTAAGACTTCAGGGTTTGTAAAACATTCTTCTTGATACATTTTCTTTCCATAGCCCGTATTAGATTCAAGTTCTTTGCCTAAATGTTGCCAATTTTGACGTTTTAAATCGCGACTTTGACATTTTGAGGAAAACCCCAATTTAGTTTTCTTTAAATACCTCTAACTTGTTTGTCTTTTAACTTACACAGCCGGTTTTTTACCTATAATTGTATAAACCAGTGTACCAAATTTGGTTGTCCTCACTTTGTTATTTCCGGAGATATGATTGTTTAAATACCTCTAACTTTTTTGTCTTTTAACTTACAGAGCAGGTTTTTTTAACTATAATTGTATAAACCAGTGTACCAAATTTGATTGTCCTCACTTTGCTATTTCCGGAGATATAATTGTTTTTCGAAGGAAACACAAAATTTTCCGGGAAAACCTGGGCCGATTTTCCTGGATAACGAACTTATCCAAGCAACTTGCAAAGAAAGGTATTCACCAAATGTAATCAAAATCGGCCCATTATGTTTTTAGTTATCGGTGTGATACATATACATATGTATACATATATACATATATACATACATATATATATATATATATATATATATATATATATATATATATATATATATATATATATATATATATGTTCAGAAAGATTTCCGCGGTCTTTAATGTGAGACATTCTTGGTTCTCGGGTTAAACCGCGAGCAGAATTTATGGAAACTCGACGTTTCAGCTCCTGTTTTGGAGCCATTTTCAAGAGGTAAAGGAAATATGTAAGGGCACTCTAAGGCCTCAATCTGCCTACTCCTTAGAGTGATGGACAAAGGTGGGTAAAGGAGATATGTAAGGACACTCTAAGGCCTCAATCTGCCTTCTCCTTAGAGTGGTGGACAAAGATGGGTAAAGAAATTATGTAAGGACAATCTAAGGCCTCAATCTGCCTACTCCTTAGAGTGGTGGACAAAGGTGGGTAAAGGAAATATGTAAGAACACTCTAAGGCCTCAATCTGCCTACTCCTTAGAGTGGTGGACAAACGTAGGTGAAGGAAATATGTAAGGACACTCTAAGGCCTCAATCTGCCTACTCCTTAGAGCGGTGGATAAAGGTAGGTTGGGTTGTTGTAGCTCGATTACGGGGCCTCAATCTGCCTACTCCCCAAATCTCGCCGGAGATCGTCTGTGGGGTCTCAGTGTGTTCAACCCTAGATCTCTCTGAGGCCTAACTACTACTTCTAAAAAGGATCAAGTTTAAAATAGGTGAAAATGACAATGTTTCAGCACCTTAGATGAAGATGACACTAAGATGACGTGAGAGTGTGGTGAGGTAAGTGAAAAATTCTCTGAGTTTGAAGAAAAACTGAAATAATCTGGAGTATAAAGTATTAAATAAAATAGTCCAAACAAGCAAGTAAATATCAAAGACTACGCTGTAGATGATTTTGTTATTCTGACGTACGATGGTGTATAATATCCTGTGTAACGATTACGTTTCGTTACTGCTTTAATTATTCAAGATAAACCCGTAAGAGACTTAATTAAGAGCCGAGAATCCAATATCTGTAAGGCAATTCATGTTTTAATTTCAAAATTATTTTCATGAAAAGTCGCTAAATCTTCAAGTACCGTAAACCCTTTTACTGCATTTCTAATTTGTACGTTAAAGTTCAATATATGTTTGCCATGAGAAACTACCTCGTATTATTACTAAACAAATATTTCGAGGAACGAAATAAGCATTGATAATATACGTTAGGAATATTCGAGAACAAAATATTGTTTATCTGTAATTTTCCGATCGGTGATGTCACCCAAGAAAGACCGTTGGAAACGTTGCATAGAATTGCCGGAAAAACCTTCAACTGTGGACACGGGAGGTGAGACGTCGTGACTTCGCTACCGATTGGAGGTCTCGTTTTAGTGAATTTTCTTAGAAAAAATTCACTAATGAGGAGATCTCGACTTTTGAATTTTGAAAAAATTTCTTCAAATGAACGCGATCTGGGACCCCTAGAACCCATATCCGGGGTCAGTTTCAATTTTTATATGTTTATATATATATATACCGGGTGTCAACGAATTTATTAGACAAGCCATAATTTCTATAGTATTAGGTGTATCAAAATGAGATTCGGTACAGGCAAATGGTACGTGAAGAGGATAGTTTTAGCATATTTTTCACTTTCCGCTCACTTCCGGTTTTACCGGAAATGGTCCAGGTTTTGAATTTTTAAATAGAACACCCTGTATATTTTCACATTTTCGGATTTCTGAGACAATTATTAATCAGAATGTGACATTTTCAAAAGTTTTTACGCCTACTTGATTTTTTTATAGCCACTTAATATTGCATATATCTATATTTTGCCGTTGTTTTCATCGAGACTTCCTTGGTAACCAAAACACTGATTTTCACAATGACAGTGACATACGCTTTTTGAACAGACATAGAAGTTACTTAAGTTTAGTTAAATTTCAGTTTAATTTCTTGTCACAATTATGTATACTCAAAGTGAGAAAGTGGACATGTTATTAATATTTGGAGAGTGTCATAGAAATTCAAGGAATGCTGCCGAGTTGTATGCTCACAGATATCCCAATCGGCAACATCCATCCCATCAATATTTTCCGTATGTTGAGAATCGTTTCAGACAAGGAGGAAATCGAGATGCGGAACAGAGGTTTATCATAAATGAAGACACTGAGATTGACGTTCTTGCCATGGTTGAGGTTGATAAAACGGTTTCTTTAAGAGAAATTAGTCGAGAACTGCAGATAAGTCATGAATCGGCAAGAAAAATACTGAAAAACCACGGGTATCGAGCATTTAAGTATCAGATACATCAACATTTGTATGGTGACGATGGCGATAGACGGGTATTGTTTTGTGATTGGCTGCTTCAAAATCAAAGAGTTAACCCAAATTTTATCAACTTCATTCTATTTTCCGACGAATCCCGATTTACAAATAATGGTATGTTCAATAAGCAAAATACTCGGTACTGGGCCCAACAAAATCAACACCAAATGAGAGAGGGCAATTTTCAAGAAAGGTTTGGCGTCAATGTCTGGGCTGGTATCATTCGAAACAGAATAATTGGGCCAATATTGTTTCAAGGTCAGTTAACAGGGGTTAGGTACTTAGGTTTTCTTCAAAATGAAATCGAAGATCATCTTGATAATCTACCTTTAGCAGTTTTACGGCGAATTTACTTCCAACAAGATGGAGCACCGCCTCACAATGCCAGAGAAGTTCTTAATTACTTAACAGAACATTTTAATAATCAAGTCATTGCAACCAATGGTCCCGTACGGTGGCCTGCACGCTCACCGGATCTCACTGTGCTCGATTTCTTTATTTGGGGGTATGTTAAAGAAAGGGTATACTATGCAACTGCTCCAGCCACTCTTGAAATCTTAGAAGAAAGAATTCTACACGCATTTAGAAGTATAACGCCTCAAATGTTAGAAAACGTGTGTAGAGAAACAATTGAACGGGCTGAAATGTGTCGTGAACAAGAAGGAATGCAGTTTGAACAATTACTGCAGTGAAAATTTTAATAAAATCGGATATTGTAATTTCAAATAATTTAAGTTCGTCGTTGAAGTTATTAGTTAATGTTGCTATTTTTTGTTAACTTTGTTAGTTCTCTTGATTTTTCTTTTCTTAACTTGTTAGTTTGTTAAATTTGTTTATCCAATCGCAAATAAATTATCATCGTTATATTCGTCAAAAATCCTTTTTTCGGAAAATGCTTGTCAAAAAAGTGTCGCCATTTGATAAATAATAATAAAAACGAAAATGTAATTTTGCCAACTTGTCTTATTCATATCTATCATACTAGTCACTAAAACTTTGCGATTGTAGTTTTCTGAGATCACCTAAGGTACTTAGATTAGTTTTGGTCCGATCATGTCCACCTAGATGCAATATTAAAAGTGTCTCAAAATCAAGTAGGCGTAAAAACTTTTGAAAATGTCACATTCTGATTAATAATTGTCTCAGAAATCCGAAAATGTGAAAATATACAGGGTGTTCTATTTAAAAATTCAAAACCTGGACCATTTCCGGTAAAACCGGAAGTGAGCGGAAAGTGAAAAATATGCTAAAACTATCCCCTTCACGTACCATTTGCCTGTACCGAATCTCATTTTGATACACCTAATACTATAGAAATTATGGCTTGTCTAATAAATTCGTTGACACCCGGTATATATATATATATATATATATATATATATATATATATATATATATATATATATATATATATATATATATATATATATATATGTATCACACCGATAACTCAAAAAATAATGGGCCGATTTTGATAAAATTTGGCATGTACCTTTATTTTGTAAATGGCTTGTATAAGTTCGTTAGTCAGGAAAGTCGGACAAGGTTTTCCGGGAAAATTTTGAGTTTTCATTCGAAAAAAATTCTTATCTCAAAAAGTAATTAGCCGATTTTAATAAAATTTGGCATGTATCTTTCTCTTGTAAATGGTTTTGACAAGGTTGTTCGTCAGGAAAATCGGAGGAGGTTTTCCGGGAAAATTTTGAGTTTTCATTCGAAAAAATTTTTTATCTCAAAGAATAATAGGCCGATTTTGATAAAATTTGCCATGTACCTTTCTTTTGTAAATGACTTTGACAAGTTCGTTAATAAAAAAACGGACAAGGTTTTCCGGGAAAATTTTGAGTTTTCATTCGAAAAAAATTCTTATCTCAAAAAGTAATTAGCCAATTTTAATAAAATTTGGCATGTACCTTTCTCTTGTAAATGGCTTTGACAGGTTTGTTAGTCAGGAAAATCGGACGAGGTTTTCCGGGAAAATTTTGAGTTTTCATTCGAAAGAAATTTTTATCTCAAAGAATAATAGGCCGATTTTGATAAAATTTGCCATGTACCTTCCTTTTGTAAATGACTTTGACAAGTTTGTTAATCAAAAAAATCGGACGAGGTTTTACGGGAAAATTTTGAGTTTTCATTTGAAAAAAAATTTTATCTTAAAAAATAAAAAATCTATGATAACCAAATTTGGTAGGTAGGTTTACGATATAAAAAGTAAACTATACACCAAAATTTAGATTTCTATGTTACAAGAAAAAAAAAGTTATAATAAAATATTTTGTGCCAGATCATTTCTATGAAAATTCACTACCATAACGCACTTGCTGCGTCCAGGCTTTTATCTCAATCGAAGAATGGAGGCCCGAAAGAGCTCGCGCACAGCAACCAACGGTCACGGTAAGAATTTTTGCGTGCAGCGAGTAGGAATTGCAGAACCCGACACATTAGCCAGGACTCTCTGCTGAGCGTTCATAGAGTGAACACCCGTCAGTTTCGGTGGCTATTAAATTATCTTAAGACGGGGTTGTCATGTTCTTTCTGTTACATGTACTACCTAATAATTATTGTCAGTGATTGTTCGGAGTAATTCAAGTGATTTTAGAGTTTAAATAAACATCGTATGCAGCATAAAAACGCGAGCTAACTCGTGGCTCTTTGTTCCGAACTGTTGATTTCAATTGGTAGTGAATTTTACTTAAGCAAACTCACGTTTAATAGCGATTTGCAAAGTTTCCATCAAGCAAATTCAAAACATCGACATAGGTGTCAAATAGTCTTGTAGTATTGGAGCAATGGCATTCACCGCTCCAATAATCTCTGATGAAAAATGCCAGTCGTTTTCCCCAGGTTTTCCGCTCTTGTTGGAGTCTGGAATATATGTCAGGCACTCATAATTGATCCCACCTGGAAAGCATCTTCATAGGGTCATCGGGTAACCTAATACTGGAAGACTGGTGAGTCCAAACAAATCTTTTCTCTGAATCAGCAGAATTTTCATGCCGAAATTTAACATCTGAAGTTTTAATAACCTGAACATTCAAAATCACGTAGTCAAGTTTGAGCTTAAACACTGTCAGGGAGATGTCAGCATAACTATAAATTGCCTTTAATCTCTGAGATTTTGTAAATTTTTGCAAATTTAAACACAATTTTTTTTAAATTGTAATTAGAAAATTTTGTTTATAAAATATCTAACCTATACATTCTCTTTAATATCTTTAATTTTTTATAATTAATGTAGAAATTTCACGTAGGATCTATCCTTTTTTGGAGCCTCACTCAAAGAACTGGCCAGTAAAAGTTATTGAAAAATTAATCAAATTGATTGACAAACGTCAAATGATTTACCTAATAATTTGTTGTTGGTTTTTAGCTGTAAAATACCGTATTTCATATTATATATAAAGCTCAGTATTTTAGTAACATGTAACCATCTTTATCTTATTGTTCTGGCATATGTATGTAAATTAATAATTTCTTGTTCTTGAAATTCTTGCTGTTTATTTGATTTCTATTTGTGTGCAATCAATGGTTATTTGAGATTTATCAATCATTTTATTTTAGTGTATTCGCTATTCCAAATTTGATTTATGTGAATAAATTTAATATTTTGTTACATTAACATATCTGTTTAATTGAAAAGAAATTCCTCCCTAGTATCTACTTTCCTTTTGACGTCGGCACAAACAATTTATTCTTACTAACTATTATCTAGATATCTAAATTTCTATGTAACCTGGCACTAGTTTGGAGAGCCCACAAATATAGGAATCTGGGCAGTGCGAAGCAAACAAAGGAAGAGAATGTGAGTATCAAACTACATCCAGATCTGTCAACCTCCTAAAAAGTGCTGCTAATCTTAATAAATTTGATAATCTCATAAATATCTACTTTAGGGTAGGGTGTTATGAGCAATTGTGACCTCACCATTGAGCAGATCCATATCCACCTGAGGTCAATCACAATATACCACGGTTCTTGTACCTTAAGCTTTTGTTTGAAGGAGGTAACACCTGAAAAGCTTTTAGATTTACGGTATGAGACCGACTGTGGAATGTGTAGAAAAAAAATCAAATTTTGGCGTTGACCAGAAAAACAAGACTGCGTAAATTATGAGTGGGAAGAAGTGTCCGGGAAAATAAATCCTCCGAAAATCGCATCAAAGAGGCACCAGTTTCTTGTACCAGAACTGGATTAACATTATTCTCTATAGTTTGGACTGCCAATTCATCAAAGCATATAAGACTGTTTAATCTAATTACTCTTTACTGTTTATTAATTTTTTCTTTTCTTTGAAAATACTCTTTGTAATATAAAAATATAATCAGTTTTTTATAAAAAAATATTGATTTGTTGATATTTTCAAATTAAGCTTGAGACGAACTCGAATTGGATAAGAGATTATTATTATATAGGTAATTTGGCAATACTTCTACCTGGTCTAACGTTAACCCAAGTTATCTGAACAGTCTAAATTTTTGGTTTTTAATAGCTGGGCCAAAGTTGAAATTCAAGCTAACATTAGCCCAAAAATAGCAAAAAATAAATAAAAAAATATTTAAAGTTTGTAAGTGTACTTTAACAATGGTTTATATCACAGTTGAGTATGTTTAAAATAATATAAACCACTTACCATATCAAATTTTAATTGGTTTACAACTATTTGTTTTTTCTGTGAAATGAACCTGAAAATGGGACAAAGTTACCTCAGTTCACGGTACATCGTTTCTTCTATATAGGTTAAACTTGACGCCTTTCATTAAAAAAAGATATTTGTCATTAAAACATTTTTATGAAAATTGCAATTGCCATGTTGTTGAGTTGTTATAGTTAGGGGGTCTGACTTCTAAACTAAATCAAATCTTTTGCGAAAAAATATTGGAAAATCGTAATAAAACTGAAGCAGCCAAATACTTTTAGCTGCCACATATGTTAAGATATATTAGTTCTGAATTTATTCACTTTTTGAGAAGAAGCTTATGGGATATACACAACTACTCCACCCCTGTTGTATTTATTATAGAACATGCACGCATCAATCATCGTGTTAATTAACAGAACAAACCGTGAAACGTAAAATGTAATAAATGATTGTTAACGGATTAGCTAATTGTATGCAGAAATTTCCACATATTTATAACAAATAATGTAAGACGTCAGTGTTAATTTAGCAAATAGTAACAAATGTATCCAGTATTCGTGAGAACTTTAACTTTAAAAAGTTGTCTTTTATGATCACCGGAAATGACAATCTATTGTTACATAATATCATTGGAGTGATACTTGTCAAATCTGAGTTAGCTACCTATATACGCAGCGGATTAAATTGGAAATAGGGCACACATATTTTTTGGGTAACGTGGCAAATTATGTAAGTTTAGTGTCAACATGGTTAAATTAACACGAGGCTAAAGTATATATATATATATATATATATATATATATATATATATATATATATATATATATATATATATATATATACATATATACATATATATATATATATATATATATATATATATATATATATATATATATATAAGGAGAAGAGTTAAGGGCAAAGCCGCAAGGAGACAATCACATACACGTGTTTCAAGCTTATTAGCCATCATCAGTACGATATAGCCAGATGAAGATGGGAACACTCTGAATGAAGATGCAAAAATACACGGAGTCACAACAGGCAACCAGTGCACAATTGCAGCAACATTTGGAAGAGTGTTCCCATCTTCACCTGGCGATACCGTACTGATGATGGCTAATAAGCTTGAAACACGTGTATGCGGTTGTCTCTTTGCAGCTTTGCCCTTAACCATTCTCCTTATATATATATATATATATATATATATATATATATATATATATATATATATATATATATATGGTAGGTGGTAGTGGAATTTTCCTTTACGTGATAGTAAAGGATTTTTTCACGCCCGAGGAGGTACCACCTTTTGCATCAAGGGGCCGGTAAACTCCCAACGGACGTTTCCGGTTCTGGTGTATGAGTCGGTTTCCCTTATAAACAAAAATGATGATGGCTCCTCCTTGTACAAAAGACTCCGGAGGCAAAATACCCCTCCATTCGGATCTCCGGGAGAGGGGTGTACAGGGGGCGCCAGCATCGAGATTTACAATATCCTTTTCGAATATATGTGGCCTAAATTCTAACCTGAACTCCGTACACCATTTCCTACAGGCTAATAGGCCCCAACTCCTCTTCCTGACCGAAACTCAAATCAGTGCCAAAACAGCCACTAATCACCTTAATTTCCCGGGGTATGAGCTCCTTACTTCTCTTAGATTGCATGGAGGCGTGTGCGCGTACGTCCGTAGCAATCTACCCTGCACCAGACTTCCCAATTTAGAAGCTGGAAGAAAAGACATACTATGGATAAAACTCTCTCTCAGGGCTGCAACTAAATTCATCTGTTGCATTTACCGGTCACCTTCTGACAACAACTTTGTCCAGCTCTTTGACTACCTTTCTGAAAAAACTGACCATCTGATTTCTGAATATCCTTCCTCCGAGGTCACTATTCTTGGTGACTTCAATGTCCATAATAAGGAATGGCTAGGATCTTCAAAAACCGATCCACAAGGAAGACCGGACATCTTACAATAGAGGCATATTCCCTAGTAACTGGAAAACTGCTAGAGTACAACCCGTCCCCAAGAAAGGATCGAAAGCTCTTCCTAGAAACTACATGCCTATTTCTTTCCTTTCAGTCATCTCTAAAGTGATGGAAAAGTATATAAACACCGAATTACTAAATTTTCTTGAAAAACACAGTCTAATCCACGACAGGCAATATGGATTCCGTCAGCACAGATCAACTGCCGACCTCCTTTCCTTTGTCACCCATTCTTGGAACAAGTCTATGGAACTACACGGTGAATCCCAGATTGTCGCTCTAGACATATCTAAAGCATTCGACCAGGTCTGGCACGCAGCGCTACTTAATAAACTACCGGCCTATGGCCTACCACCAAAACTCTGTATGTGGACAGCAAATTTCCTCTCCAACCGGAGCATTTCTGTTGTCGTGGATGGCTATTCCTCTAAATTGTATGTAATTAATGCAGGGGTTCCGCAAGGTTCAGCTTTAGCCCCTACATTGTTTCTTCTCCACATCAATGACCTCCTCTCTAGCACATCCAACCCAGTTCACAGTTACGCGGACGACAGCACCCTCCATTCCAATATACAATACACTAAGCCTGTCTCTTTAGCCCAACTAAATAAGGATCACGGACTCATGGAGGGTTCTATCTCCGCGGATCTCCAAAAAAAATATTAGACTGGGGAAGTAGAAATCTTGCACAATTCAATCCAACCAAATCACAGTCTTGCTTTCTTTCTCATAAGAGATACACCAGCCCTAGACCCATCACAATAAACAATCAAGTTATTCAAAGTAATGAGTCCTTTTCACTTGTTGGCATCTCTGTGGATCTACATCTCAATTGGCACCAACATGTCACATCAATCGGAGAAGCGGCTGCTAAGAAATTAGGTTTTCTCTTCCGGGCTCGCAAATATTTTTAACCAGCTAATCTCTATACTTTATATACTTCGCAAATAAGACCAAACCTCGAATACTGCTCCCACATCTGGGGTGCTGCTGCCGCTTCTACACTCTCGATCCTGGACTCCATTCAAAAGAGAGCTATACGTCTCATCGGTGACCCTGCCCTTACCCAAAGGCTGCCATCCCTTGCCCACCGACGTGCCGTTGGTGACCTCTCTCTCTTTTATAGATATCTGCATGGGCACTGCTCAGAGGAGCTCTCTTGCATAGTTCCTCCACCTGCTGCCCCCAACAGATCTACCAGGGGAACAGAGCGAATGCACCCTTTTACTGTCCAGGTCACCAGACATAGAACATCTTGTTATGCCCGCTCTTTTGTCCCGAGGACTTCCAAGTTGTGGAACTCCTTGCCGGCACATGTTTTTCCTTCTCCCCCGAACCTCCAAACCTTCAAGTCCAGAATTAACAAGTTGCCTCTTTCCTCCTTGTCGACACCCACGGTACGATAGTATTTAGGCTGTAAGTCATCGTGGTGTGTTGTTGAAATTAAAAAAAAAATTGAGAGTTTTTCGAAAAAATATTCTGACAAGTCGATTTTGTTTTAAACAAAGACAGTTTTTGACATACGACCCATATTTGTGACGTCATCCTTGTTCGAAATATGAAGTCACCGACAATTTTTTTAAATGGCAACCCCCAATGTCGACCATGATTACATTAGCGTATGTAGGTTAAACAAAAAAAATTAAGAAAAAAGATTTTAAATTACAAAATACCAAATTTAATGATAATAATTATGTAAAAAATTAACCAAAGTAAATGTTCAAATTGTGCACCGTTGGCTACTTGACAGTAGCCAAGACGATTATTACATTCTTCTTGAACATTGTCAGTAACCTCAGGAGGTATACGATGTATCTCTTGGCGAATTCTTGCATTTAAATCTTCTAAGTTCTCCGGTCTATTAACGTATACCTTGCTTTCAAAGTATCCCCTCAAGAAGTAATCTAGGGGTGTCAAATCTGGCGGTCTAGCTGGCCGCTCAATCTGCCTATTCAGTACTTCGGGAGCAACACATCTAAATAAGCACCGAGAGGTGTTGTATAATGGGGAAGTGTACCATCGTGTTGAAAGAAAATGTCATTTCTCGGAAGATTACGTTTCTCTATATCTCGATATAAAGTTATTAGTTCATAAATAAGGTCGTTGCGAAGAAAATTCAAATATTTTGCACCAGTAAGGTTCACGTCAAAGAAATAGGGACCCATAATTTATCCGTCGACTATGCCGCACCACACATTAACTTTTTAAGGACGTTGAGTGTGATACTCCATCATCCATCGGAGATTCTTGGTAGCCCAATAATGGC
Organism: Tillus elongatus; assembly: GCA_964006375.1. Lineage (NCBI taxonomy): Eukaryota > Metazoa > Arthropoda > Insecta > Coleoptera > Cleridae > Tillus > Tillus elongatus. The sequence goes on from OZ023264.1 coordinate 60,613,297, forward strand.
AGTTTTGCCTATTGACATGGCCGTTCCAAACAAACGTAGTCTCGTCATAAAAAAGTAGTTTTTTTACGAAATTATTATCATTAGTGCATAGTTCTTGCATTTTCTCGCAGAATTAATTTCGCCGATCGAAGTGGTCTTCAGATAGCTCATGAACAAGACATACCTAATAAGGATGATAGTTTGTTTTTTTTTTCATAATTTTTTGAACTGTGGACGCTGCTATATTGAAATCAGAAGCCAATTGGTTAAGTGTTGAGTGATGATTTTCCTGTATTGCCAACAAAACATTAAGTTGATCTTCTTCTGATTTTGAAGGTTTAGGAAGATCACGAACATGCCCAAAGCTACGGTATTTAGAATCAATATTAATTACCATGCTTAATAATAATGGCAGTTTTGCCTATTGACATGGCCGTTCCAAACAAACGTAGTCTCGTCATAAAAAAGTAGTTTTTTTACGAAATTATTATCATTAGTGCATAGTTCTTGCATTTTCTCGCAGAATTAATTTCGCCGATCGAAGTGGTCTTCAGATAGCTCATGAACAAGACATACCTAATAAGGATGATAGTTTGTTTTTTTTTCATAATTTTTTGAACTGTGGACGCTGCTATATTGAAATCAGAAGCCAATTGGTTAAGTGTTGAGTGATGATTTTCCTGTATTGCCAACAAAACATTAAGTTGATCTTCTTCTGATTTTGAAGGTTTAGGAAGATCACGAACATGCCCAAAGCTACGGTATTTAGAATCAATATTAATTACCATGCTTTGGCTAATGGGATGCCTATCAGGATGAGTTTCATTGAACAATTTAACTACTTCTATTTGGGTGCGCATCCTGTCTCCAAATCCGATCATGCAAGGAATTTCAAGTCGTTCTCGTCAGTTAATTTAAACATTCTTTTGTAAAATGACAAAGTCGCTACTCAATAAACACTTCAAACACACTACTTTGGTCAAACAAAAGATAATAACTAAAGACATAACTCAAAAACCAAAAAAACTATTTACCGAAGTACGATTTCAAGTTTATATCTGACAGGAATAAAAAAAACATTTCTGGTCTCCTACGATACTATCAGGCAGCCATAATTTTTGACGATGTGTACGTAGTATGATACGCTCTTTCAAATGGAGGGGTCGAAATTGGGGGTTGCCATTTAAAAAAATGTCGATGACGTCATATCTCCAACAACGATGGCGTTACAAATATGGCTCATATGTCAAAGTGTTTTTTCTAAACAAAATCGACGTGTCAGAGAATTTTATCGAACAGCACTCAATTTCAGAAATAATCAATTTATTCGTTACTTTTAGAAAGCACTATATATATATATATATATATATATATATATATATATATATATATATATATATATATATATATATATATATATATATATATATATATATATATATATATATATATATATATATATATATATATATATATATATATATATATATATATATATATATATATATATATATATATATATATATATATACATATAGAGGGTTGATCAAATTCGAGCCTCACCATTGGGATCTTGTAAACCTATGATTTATGGTCTTGTCTTGACGATGGACCAAGAGAGTTATCTTTTTATCCCGTTATCCTGAGCCGGTAGAATAGACTATGCCGCACCACACATTAACTTTTTAAGGACGTTGAGTGTGATACTCCATCATCCATCGGAGATTCTTGGTAGCCCAATAATGGCAGTTTTGCCTATTGACATGGCCGTTCCAAACAAACGTAGTAGTAGTGGTTAAATTATTGTTTTTCGGTCAAGTAGTCTTTGTTATTGATTGAAAATATGTTTAGGCCTCTTGATCTTTGTTGGGTTGTCGGAGTCATAATTGAGGGCCTCAGTTAAAGTTTAGTTCGTGTGTCGAGATGCAATCACAGTTTGTTTATTTTGTCGTATATTTTTGTTATTTTGGTATCTTCAAAGATGTGACTGTAAACCGTAAGAGATACAAGGAAGGTTAAATTGGGGCAAAGTTACACGTTTATATGGTGATAAATCATCTGAAAAACAATTTGAGTTGTCATTTTTAGTTTTTAGTGAATTTTCGTAGACAAAATCACTAACGGGAAGATCCCGAATTTTGAATTTAAAAAAATTCAAATGAACGCGAACTAAGACCCCTAGACCCCACATCCTGTTTTTGAATTTTTATCTCCGAAATGTTTAAAGTTATGGTAACCAAGCTTGGCACATAACTTGGAGAGTAAAATGTATCCCAAAATCTAGAGTTCTATGTTAAATTTAAAAAAGTTATACGCATTTCGTTAAAATAATGTTCGGTGCCAGAATAATTCTATAAAAATTCACTACCATAACGCACTTACTGCGTCTAGACCTTTTTAAGTTATTCAAAAAAAAAACGGTAATTTACAATATTTGGTTTTGGCTTTTCAAGGGAATACTGGAAGTACTATACTCTTAATGAATTTTCTTAAAATAAAAACTAATAGGATTAATGAATTTTCTTAAAATAAAAACTAATAGGAGATCCCGACTTTTTAATTTTGAAAAAATTTCTTCAAATGAGCGCTAATTAGGCCCCCCAGAACACATATCCGGGGTCAGTTTCAATTTTTATATGTTTATATATATATATATATATATATATATATATATATATATATATATATATATATATATATATATATATATATATATATATATATATATATATTTGTGTGTGTGTGTGTGTGTGTGTGTGTGTGTGTGTGTGTGTGTGTGTGTGTGTGTGTGTGTGTGTGTGTGTGTGTGTGTGTGTGTGTGTGTGTGTATCACACCGATAATGGGCCGATTTTGATTAAATTCGATGAGTACCTTCCTTTTGCAAATGGCTTCGATAAATTCGTTAGTCAGGAAAATCTTCCCAGGATTTCCCGGAAAATGTTGTGTTTTCTTTCAAAAAAAGTTTATATCTCCGGAATTAACACAGTAAGGGCAACCAAATTTGGTACGCTCGTTTATGTCGTTATAGGTGAGCTACTTACCAAAATTTAGCTTTGCAGGTCAAAAGATAAAAAAAAGTTATGGGCATTAAAAAAAGGGGTTTTCCTCAAAACGTCAAAGTGACAATTTAAAACGTCAAAATTCGCAACATTTAGGCAAAGAACTTGAATCTAATATGGGCTATGGAAAGAAAATGTCTCAAGAAGGATGTTTTACAAACCCTGAAGTCTTAGTTTTTTGATTTATTAGTGAATTTTCTTAAAAAAAAAATCACAAATGAGGAGATCCCGACTTTCGAATTTTGAAAAAATATATATTTATATATTTATGTGTCACACCTATAACTAAAAAAATAATGGACCGATTTTGATAAAACTTGGTGAGTACCTTCCTTTCACAAGTGGCTTGGATAAGTTCGTTATCCAGAAAAATCCGCCGAGATTTTCCCGGAAAATTTTGTGTTTTCTTTCGAAAAAAATCGGAGAAATTTATTTCTCCGGAATTAACAAAGTAGGGGCAACCAAATGCGGGTTTATATTATTATGGATAGGTTACCTACCAAAATTTAGCTCTGTATGTTGAAGAACAAAAAAGTTACAGGCATTTAAAGAACAATAAATTTGGGTGTTCCTCAAAACGTCAAAGTCGCAATTTGAAACGTCAAAATTCATCATATTTAGGCAATGAACCTGAAACTAATATGAGCTATTGAAGGAAAGTGTCTCAAGAATAATGTTTTACAAACCCGGAAGTCTTAGTTTCAACTGTCATTGTCCTTCATTTTACTAAAATATTTCCAGAAAATTCATTTCAAATAGACCCTTTCTCTGATGCTTGGCAGTAGCCTTAGCTGTAGAGTTTATCGCCTAATGGTATATAATTTTTGTCGACTTTTCGTAAAAAATTAATAAAGCTCAATATATCCGTTATTATAAAAGATATGAAAAAATATTGTATACACTATTTATACGGTGTCTTGAGCTACATCTTAAAAAATATTGCTACAATCATAGGGTGGCCCATAAGTCGTTGGTGATACAAATACATTTTTTTTAGTCGAAAACGCCTTATGTTTTTGCATTTTCCATCGAAATATAATGCATGTTTGTAAGTTAAGAAATTCTGGACGCAGCAAGTGCGTTGTGGTAGCGAATTTTGATTAAATGCTTCATATTTGAATATCTCAATTTCTATTAACCTATAAGGTTGACCAAGAAACGGATTTTTTCGGTTACACTTTAAGTTTACTTTCGGAAATTTCTATACCTTTTCAAACAATAAAGTTATTTTGATGAAACATGGCACATTGTTTTTACAATATATGTTATACTGGTAATCAAATTGGATGCCTGCTTTCTGAAGAAAAAACACACATGTTTGCTATTAAAAACATTTTTATGAAAATTTACTACCATAACGCACTTCCTGCGTCCCGAACCTTTTAACTATGACATTGCTAGGACAGTTTTATATGGACAATCTAAATCTGTCATCATATTTTCCAAGGTGTTACTGCTGCAAGAGTTACTTAAGTTTGATTTTTCCTTATGGGCGCCATATTGGATTTTTTCATTTCTAAAGAGCCTCTTTTATGATTGCAATGATATATCACACGATACAATCACAGCTTACTTGCTATCAAAATTTGAAAAAAAATTCTACACTAGATTCTTTAATACGTAGCAGAAGGCTAGAAGGTTTTCAAATTGGTCCTGGAATTTTACACGAAGTTGTAGAGTTCTTGATGCTCAAAATTATGCATTTAAAAACAGATCAGGAGAAAGACTGTGTGCTAATCATTGATGAAATGGGGATAGCTTCTGCTGAAGTGTACGATACCTCAACATGCAAACTTAGTGTTACACAATGAATGTTACACTTCTTGAGCACACGGACTCGCCACACATGCTTTCGTCTTTATGATAGGTAAACATAAATAGTATAATACTGTAAATAGTTATTCAGCTAATTAATTATGCCGTATTTTAGGTCGCATATCCTGAAGTGGTTAAAACGGAACCACATAGTTTATGGACGCTCCCTAAGTTGTTTGGCAGTATTACGCTTGTCACAGATACGATATGCTCAATACGCCATTTCAAATACAGTGTTTTACTTTTGAATTAAACTTGCTCTAAAATCAGAATTAATGCACAATTTTATATATTTCTTTTTTCACAATATTATTTCGTATGTTGATTTTATTTTATGTTGCATATGTTACCACCTTTTTTGAAAGGTAAAAAAATTCTCGCTGCTCAAAAAATAATAATGCAGCAGAAGGCCTATTTTTGTTATTTATGTTTTACACGTTTCCCTAGACAACTAAGAGTTATTTAGTAAAACAATATCAAAAACAATTAATTGGTACTCATTTAGAAAAAATAATGTTTTATATCGGTCAATTAATAAGGATGATGTCACGAGTTCAAGTCATCTATTTTGTCGCCGAGTTTGGCATAGAACTGCATTTTAGCCTAAACATGCACGCTCTCGCTATATGTCTTAACTATCTCTATCTAGTAACTATAGCTATACCTATTTAAAACCATGGCTAACGCCGTTTATTGGAAGCATTTTGATATTTCTTTCTTCTAAAAATAGTAATTTCCCTTATTTCCAAAACTATAGAATACACTTTTGTAAAAGACACGACATTTCCTTTTGTTTAAAACAATTAAAAACAATGAATTTTGAATTAGGTGGTATAACATGACGACGCTGTAAATTCGATCACAGTTAAAATCAAAATTAGAAAATATTTCCAAACTTATGTGTGCAAACAAAAACTCTTACAATTTTTAGTACTTATTAAGTACATCAGGTACTTAATACTGGCTACTGATTTCATTGCCATTCTGATATAAAAAGGCCATAACTTTTGAAACACTTAGTATAACAAAATTAAACTTTTTATAAGTACAATTTTTAGTTTATTTCTCCCTCTGATGACGCTAACTTTGTTAGAGAAACGATCGTCAGGTCTAAAAATGGTATTGTGATAAATTGGTTTCTCCAAATTATACTTGTCAGTGCTCATCACAGGTCCCAATCCTCACTCGTTAAACTTTTTATCCTAAATATAGAATAAAATGAGCTGAACTTGTGTGTAAAATGGCATATTATGTGGTATTCTATTTCAAAGATGTATATTTGGTTTGCACAAAAATTATGAAACACCGTGTGTAGCTGATAATAATTTGAAAATATGAAGTTTAAGACTCTATAATTTTTGGGTACTTGGAATTCCTTCTGCATAATAATGGATATGGCTTTATCAAATGAACTCCAGCATGTGTATATGAAAATATTTGATATCAAAATCCCCTCATTATCAAATTCAAAATATTTAATTCTTGTATTACAATGAAAAATATATGTTAAAAAACTAGAGCCGGTACCTTATATACTCTGTCAATCCGTCTTCAATATCGCTCGTAAGAGGTATGGCCATCACCTTTAATTTGGGCATGACATATGTAATTCTATGTCGAAAACACACCAATTTCAATTTTAGAAACAGTCTGCACATTTAATAAAGCTCGCACGTATACTACCACGATAAACACTGACCAATGATTAACTACCTCAATAAACAAAATAAAACGTAACGACCTTTCGATAAGTTTTTATGTAGCTTTATCTACATTTGCAGATAATTTATATTGAATACAATATTCTTTGCCTGAATCGAACTATGCAGGTTTCTGCTTTGTTATCACAGGTATGAGTAATTTTCATAAAGTTTTATTTTAGAGTCTTTATCCATCTCTCGTAATGAATTAATAAATAAAAAAGTCTAGATTCAGCAAGTGCGTTATGTTAGTGAATTTTCATATAAATGGTCAGGCACCAAATATTTTTATAACTTTTTTCGTGTAACGTAAAGCTATGAATTTTGGTATGTACTTTTCTTTTAATATTGTAAATTTACGTACCAATTTTAGTTACCATAGCTTTTCTATTTTTTGATAAATTTTTTTTTTCGAAAGAAAACCGCAAAATTTAGCGGAAAACCTGTGTATATATATATATATACCGCTCATTTGAAGAAATTTTCTCAAAATTGAAAAGTCGGGATCTCTCCATTAGTGAGTTTTTTCTAAGAAAATTCACTAAAAGTTCGGCACACAGCAAGTGAGTTATGGTAGTAAATTTGAATAAAAAGGTTTTTAATAGGATATATGTCTTTTTAGTGAATATTCTTTAAAAAATTCAGTAATAAGGAGATCGAGACTTGTGATGTCAAAAGTCGCGAAAGAAAATTCACACATATATATATATATATATATATATATATATATATATATATATATATATATATATATATATATATATATATATATATATATATATATACTTTAGACTTACACAGATCTTGAAGATCGAGAGGTACGTGAGGCATGTAGGGGAACCCAAAATACTGTGATTTAACGCAACTTACTCCTATACTAAGTTGCACCCCTGAGAAGTTATAGGCCTTCAAAATGGGGTTTCTAATTTAGAAAAAATCAATATCCCAGTTATGCCTGAATTTAAAAGATTTAAATTTGGCGCACATTTTGATTGTACCACGATCAATAATTTACAGGAATAAGAGGTCAACTGAAGCACTTTAAAGTGTTGATAAGGGATGATTCATCCTTGACATGTGACTGAATTTTTAACCTTTCGGCGGATTTAACAAGATATTATTTTAATTTATGGGGAATTTAATTCTAAAACTTTTATTACACTTACTAATTTTCAAAAAACGTTGTCGTTTTAAAAAAAATTCTGATTAACTAAATACACGTAGACCTCTTCAATTCATTGATTGTTGTTGCCCTTACTTGGTGAAACTTGTCCATAGTACATACAGACTTGTAGACTACTTCTCTGGCTTCACTGTTGGTTTTCGTTGGTGAAGGATGTAGCCAGCGCGTAAGCTAACTGGAGCAAGTGGCCCTCACGAATTGATGTTCTTCAAACTGTAATGTGCTTTTTAAATGGGAAAACAAACATTCTGGCTTAAATAAGGTATTAAATGTGATTGCCATTCTGTTCTAAAGACTTTGTAATTCTGTAAATCGTCACTTACTTCAGCTGATTGACAGCAAAGCTATTTATACAGGACACTACCCTGTTGAGTAAACTATCTTTAGTATCAACTGGACGAGCACATCCATTATTTTTTATGTAGTTCCACAGGTATGAATCTATTGGAGATCAGGCGATCTTGGTGGCATTCTTCAAAAACGCTTACGCCCAAACCATCAATCCTCAAACTAAACTAAAGTATTTGAATGAAAAGGAGCCCCATGCATTTGATACCAGCAATCTCTAAAAGCGCTGCGTCGCAACCTTTCTAAGGAAGTCGTTACAGTACCTCTCAGTAAGTGCAAGTATCCTTCACTGTTTAAATTTTGTTTTTATATTCCAAATGCGACTTTATCAAGCATTCACTTGAAAATGTGAATATCGTGTGATATGAGGATTTTTATCTGCCCAGTGGTGCACATTCCTTCGGCTACAAACTCCATGACGTGAAATTTTTAACTTATCTGTCCATATGATTTTTGAGAGGAAAGTCCGGTGTTCTTGGAGTTGAGTGACTACGAACTCGCAAAACTCCATACGCTTCTCATTATCGCTTGCATGAAGTTCTCGCACAGGTATGTACGAGTATGGATTATATTTATGACTATTTAGGACCCCCTGTAATGACGAATAGCTTGTTCCTATGTCAGAGTAGGCTGCTCGTATTGATAATTGCGGATGAGCTTCAAAATAAGCGAGAACAGTGAGTTCATTGGTTTCATCTATTGAGATTCAAACATAGAAACTTTGCTATAATACGTTTGAATTAAGTCTCGTAAGCTGGTAAGCCTGGGTATGTGTTGTTAAAAGTACGGCCAGTTTTACATATTCGCCATGCATATAAAGTAAATCCAAAAGTACTGAATATGTGTAACTGTCCATTTTCGACAATAATATTTTACAATAATTTGACATTCAGAATTTAATATAACGCCATTATATGACAGTGTCTTTATAACTTTTTCACAGAAATCTCATCGGAAGTTTTTATGGAAGATGATAAACTTATTTATTGTGTGTTTGTTTTTGTTTCTTTAACGTCGCCCTATTTCCGCGACAATCACCGACGCCAAGGAGCAGTTTCACCTCACTATCCTGGAAATTTTGCCGAACCCCTGTCTGTCTGTAAGGAGGGTAGGGATCTTTAACGTGCCCAATATCGCATGGACACGAGACCGATGGCTTTACGCCCCTTCCGAAGGGCGGAACATGCAGACATTCAACTTGCTTAAATACAATGCCAGAATCTCGGTTGATGTTAATTTTAACAGTTTGTACTGAAAAAGTGAAAAGAGTACCCCGGGATCGAACCCAGTACCCTTCGGTTCAGAGGTACACGTTCTTACCCCTGAACCACCGAGGTTCTAAGTTATTAATTCAAAAACTAAATTAAGTAGGTATAGTTAGTAGGGAATATAATTTAAGGAAGGTCTGTCCGATAATTTTCTCTGTGAGAAACTCGCGTATTGAAGTTATAAGTGGTGAAATTTACATAAACTGTATTTATAGAAAAACTTTGGGAAACTTAAGTGAAGTACTTAAATCGGTAAAATCTATAAAAGCATGATTCATTTGAAGACTGAGCTTGATAGCTATAGGGAAACCTAATACGGTTCAATACGCATTTCATTTTACCATCAAATGATGTTATAAAATACAGAATGTTGTATTTGGGAATTGTGAGATTTTCGAGATTTTCTAGTACCAAATTCAAGGTCAAGTTATGAAAATCCTGTATATATATCTACGCAAGAATTACTATTAAAGTAGATACCTTGATGGTTTTATAATAATGTCAGCAAGTTTAAGATGTATAGCAATTATCATTTGGTAGATACAGTAGTCTCTATGCAGTTGTTGATAGGTCAAAAATAACGGAAATTCACAAATATCTCAGAAATGGTTAAAAATGAGACCGTTGTGGTCCAGACAAAGTTGAGTTGAAATTTAAGGGAGAATCCGGATAAACAATAACTTATATGGTGTTCTATTTCAAATAAATGAGTTGGTTGCGGTTTCCGGTATAACTGGATCTGCCGCCATCTTGGAAATATTTTGACTTGAGAGATAGACATTGACTAGGTCTATGCTGAAAATTTCAGATCGAAATTCCTATTTCAAGTTCGAAACGAGCTGCGTAAATCACTCTATATATACACATATATATATATATATATATATATATATATATATATATATATATATATATATATATATATATATATATATATATATATATACAAATTTTTACTCGCCTTTTAGATGGGTTCTGGAGACCCTAGCTCAGGCACATGTAGAGAAATTATTTCACAATTGTATACTTGCAATCTCCACATAAGCAAACTGTGCTACGAAATTTCAATAAAAAGTATTATTTTAAACTTAATTTACAAGCTGTAAAAGTAGCTAAAAATAATGTTTAGATTTTACGACGTTTAAAAGCACTGAACGCAATATCGTTAGATTTGAAAGATTCTGTATGTAACTGGCAACACTTGATATACGTTTTGTATCGCCACATTAGCCTACGACTGTACTATACAATACAGTAGCCTAGAGAGAAACAACGCTTTATTCGTAATCAATCAAAATCAGTGTCAGAGCGAGGGCGATTTCGAAGATTAAATGGAATTCCATCACCTATACGAGTGAGAAGTTGCAGGTCATCTTGCGACCATGGAGGGAACAAATGATGAATCCGAATTGGTTTCGGAGCTTTCATTTCATGCTTGTTTGGAGGTGTTGTTATCGGAAAGATGTCAGATTTTGTTTTGTTTCACACTTTTCGGAAACGAAATTATATTAGATACCGTTGGCTTTTCTTTGTTCGCTCGTATTGATCCATAGCATTCACATTTAAAGGATTTTTGTGCAGAAAACATTTTAAGTTTCGAATTTAAAAAAAAAAACTAATTTTAAGGTTGTCTCTGTATACCTAGAAGCATATTTATACAATGCATTTGGTAACTGCTGTCGGTACTAAAGATTTTCCCCCGTAGGATATATTTTCAGACATAAAATAACTTTTAAATGTGACAACAAACAATAAAAAGATGCCCATCTGAATAAGCGCCCTTAGATAAAAATCCAGCTTGTCGCACATCAAGAAATATAATAAGTTTGTTCACGACGGGACAGTTAGAAGCAGGGCTCGGACTTATATGCAAACTTTGTAGGTGAAATATGCGCATATATAAATTTGAAAAAATATGCACCAACTTAAAAAAATATGCACAAAAATATCGATGTATGCAATGCATAAATAATCATAGTATACCAATAAAACAAGTTTTTAAAGGTCTAAGCTATTAATTTTATTCACAATCAATACCACATAGGATCCTAATTATATTATTAATTAATTATTCATTAATATTATTATTGCAATTATTACTATTAACAGATATTATCAAGTGGCGCTCTAAATTATCTATTTTGAAAGATTGTCTTCTCTCAGTTAGCAAGTTTTTATACGAAGAAAAACTCCGTTCTACGCCGACTGAGGTAATTGGGGCTTATTTTAAGCTTGACGATATGGTAGGGTCTACATTGTTCAAATCGTCTGAAAGATCTTCATCCAGAACATTTGCAATCTGCGTTAACTTGGTAGAACCCTCATTTTTCTGGTATTGTTTTTGTAATTTGTTTTACAACAGTAATTTGTTTTACAACAGGCACATTTTCTATATCAATAGTTTCTTTAAAATGTTCTATTAATTTAACTGATTCAGTTAGCAAAACATTTTGCTGTTGAAATTTTTTTATAGTTTCTGTAACTATTTTATAATTACTGTTTATAAAACATAATTGCTGGCTCAATTTGGTGCCCTTTAAAATAATTTTTGTTTCACTGACGCACCTATTTCATCTGAAAATTCAAGCATTACATCCGTGATTTCTCTAAAATGTTCAAAATAAAATAAAAAAGCCTCGATCCAGGTTCCCCATCGCGTGATTACAGGTCTAGGAGGTAATGATATTCCAGGCAGAACTTCTCTATATCTTTGAACACTTAGATGAGCTTTGACGAACACTTTTTTCATATTAATAATAAATTTATTGACTAAAGGAAATTGCTGTCTCATTTCTTCTGCTACCTTCTTTATCCCGTGAGTCAGGCACGTACAATTAATTAAGTTGGGATAAAATATTTTTTAATTGAATTCCAACTTTGACAATATATGAAGCAGCATCGCTAAGCAGTAATAAAACTTTATCAACTGGTACAGCATTTGGTAAAAACACGTTTGACAGACCCTCTTGAATAAATCTTGTTATAGTAGTATTATTTGTTTTTCTAATTTTTGACTGCAATTAAATAAGATATAAATGAAGAAATTTCAGTTAAGGTGCCTTTCATTAAATTAGCAATATATCTACTACAAACATCTTGAGTTTCATCTACTACAACGTAACAAAAAATATTTTTTATAAGACTTTTTACTTCGGAAAAAGTTTCTAAATAGCATTTTTCAACCATATTTTTTCTCAAAGTACTTTCATCTGGTATAGACTGTTTACAATATTTTACCAAAAATGACTTGAAGACAGTGTTATTTAATTTATTCAGTGGAATGTTAGGAGCAACCATTACCTTGCATAAGTCAAATTTAAAGGTATCCTCTTCTGCTTTCTTTGTTTGGTTTCCCAAACATTTGCGTATTGTTGCTTGGGATGTATTATTTGAATTTCGTTTTTCACGATTTCTTTGATGCAGATGTGTCTTACAGTGTTGGTCTATAAGATATTTCCTTGTGCTTCAAATCTGTTCGAAAAGAAATCAAAATTACTACAGGCATCTACATTTTTTTCGAGTAAATTGAAATTTAGTATTGTTTTTATACAATATCAGTGAATTAATTTTAAAGTAATAAAAATAAAGAAGTATATTTTTAATTTGTATTTCAGTACTTTTTTTTAAGAACTGCAATGTATTTTTTAATACTTTATTTAATTTTTTATTTCGATTAAATTTTATAATTTTCGATTATAAAAATCATGTGTCGGAAAATTTAGCAAATAGATACTGGGCTGATTAATGGCGAAGGTTATAAAAACAAAGAAAATAGATCAGTTGCTTAAAAAAAAGTAACTTACCACTTTCCCGCATGGTTTGCAAAAAACCTTGTCACTATCTACGGAAAGCCCCGAGTGTGGCCGTATCCAGCTTGGCAATTTAGAGCACATTTTTTACAGTATAAAATAATGAAAACAACCATACACTAACACTATCTAAAGATGAAGTAAATTCACTCTACGTGCAACTAAGCACAAGCAGCACAAGCAAACTAAATAAGGAAAACAAATTATTACAATTCTAGACACTACTGGCGTGTAAATAAATCAGCCCTAATCCCATTCAATGTCTTCTTACGAGACTTAAGATACGAATAAAAATACCTGACGGTCAGTCCTTTCAATACATTCTGCAGTTATTATTGGGAATTCCAGACACAGTTATTATGATAGGCGAGCGTAAAACCCTAGTTCTTACAAATTTTAGATTGATACAGTACCTACAAATTGCATTTTGCTATTTATGTCACGTTGATGTACAAAGAAAAGAGCGCCATTACCGACAATCCTTGCAAGAATTTGTTTTTATACTCTCACCTACTAGCTACTAGTTTCATTTAGATATAGCATGTACAAAGCTAGGAGGCGGTAAATTATAAGAACCCAGAGGTAGCTCACCCTGTCGAGCGCACTGTCTTATATCTGAGTGAAGAGCTCGAACTATACAATCAGGGGCATGCGATGGCATTTGAAATAAGGGAAGCAATTCACAGAAACTTACCTATTTATAGTGTAACTCAATTCTTCTGTCGTTTTTGGAAAATTCGTTAACAATGTCGTCATGTAACTGTGGATTCTGGGACATTTCCTGGACGAGTTTATTTTCAACTGACAAAATTGAAATTTGGGAAAGTCTTTCCTATCCTGTTGAATTTCTAACAAAACTCTTGATACGTTTCAATGTAGAAAAATTTTGTTCTACAGACGCACTAGTAGCAGCACTTGTTAATACTAATTCACATAATTTGAACACTTCAGAATATGCATTTTCCAATTTTGATTGTTTTGAGAAAGTTAAAAGTTCAATCGCGTTAGTTTTTGTGTCAATAATATCGGGTTCATAAATTACTGTAAGTTCTGATCGTAATAAGGCTTTGTCAAAATAATGTCCATAGTGGTGAAATAATGATTTGAATGAATCTTCTGGGAAAGGTATCCCTTTAAATCCTCCAAAATTACACAATTCAAGAAATTTCAGGTCACTGAGATGATCAAATCTGCAGTTAATTTGCTGCTGAATTTGATCTATAATTTCGTAGAAAAGGCGGCGGTAAGAAGTTTAAAGGTCTGCCACATTATCAGTGCGCAGACGTTTTCTTCGTAGCTCCACTTCTCCTAATTCAATTGTTTTTCCTAGAACATATCAAATTCATTCCTTTTTTGAATTATAATGGATTTAAATTCACTAATTTTTTTCAGGCAAAAACCAATGTCATTTATTTGACATTGCAATATGTTAAATACATTATCTGAAAACGGAAATATTTCCGAAAATATATTAAGTAAAAAATTAAAATTAAAGTCTCCTTTCAAACCATCCAAAAATCCTCTAGAACTATTTATTGTTTCTGCGTCCCAATTTTTGCTATTTTCCATTATGTTTTCAAAAAGTTCAATTAACGATTTACGGTGTTCAAATATAGTTAACACAACCCTGTCGTTGTAGTTCCATCGGGTTGCAACTACTTTGGGTAAACGTTTTTTAACAATTGGGTCTAAGGCTTGTGTTCGCTTCGTAGATTTGGAAAAAAGCAGCCATTTAACACTTTACATTCTTTAATATGATTTATAGATTGGGATAAAACTAAATTTAATTTATGAGCACAACAGTGTACAAATAGAGCAATGGAGAACGTTTCCCGCACTTTAGCTTGAAGACCTCCTAAACGTCCGGCCATAACAGCAGCCCCATCATAGATTTGGGCAATTAATTTATTATCAGCCTCCTCAATATATTTCATAATATTAAGCACAATTTTATATAGAGCGTTTTCGGTACGATCTTCTGTCAGATTTTTAAAAATCATTCTTGTACACTCCCATCCGTTTTTACGTAGCGTATTACTACAGATAGTTGACTTAAATTAGTTACATCGATTGTTTCATCTAGAACAATAGCAATGAAACGAATCTGTTTAATTTATGTTTTATTTCTGTTCAAAATAATAGTGGGGGGCAGCCGAAATTAAGTCATTCTGAATGCGATTTTATGTTCCGCGAAAAAAGTTAGACTGTTCCAAGTGATTTTTTAAACAAATGTCGTATTTGGCTATTAAAGAAACTAGGTCTTGAAAGTTTCCTCTATTTGCAGATGTAGTTGTTTCGTCATGACCCCTAAAGCCCAATTCATGCTGCCGAGGTTTCTTTTATAAAGTTGCCTGCTGACTACGTGTATTTAACTGAAGCCATTGCATGCATCCACTCGTAGTATCAGATCAGGTTCATGCTGTCCGCATGCGGTCGCATTTACTGCGACGAACGACGTTCTTGCTAGGAGCGTATATACAAATACAGTATGATGCATAATAAATAATTATGTGTGTGAGCTTGCGAAATAACAATTTCAATAATTAAATTAGTTTCAGAGTTTGAAATTTAATATTTAAAATACAAAAGGGATTTTAAATAATGCTATTTAGGTATGTAGTCGTTATTTTAAGGGAAGCTTCCCTTGCTTCCATGAACCGCACGCCACTATATACAATACAGTAATTTTGAATCTCCTTTCCTCCAGCTACACTTGAACGGCCTATAAATTTACCTTAGCAGTTGCTTACAAGCATATGGCGTTTGTTATATACGGTAACCGCTAGAAATTGTAAAATATGCAAATAATGGAAAATATATGGAAATATGCAATTTAGACAAAATACACTAAAATATGCAACTTATGCAAAAAATATGCGAATTGCATATAATACGAGCCCTGTTTATAAGCTACGAAAATTAATTAGCCTTAATTTTTAATGTACAGAATGTCCCATTTTGGTTGCAATTGCTGCGTTTCTCGGTTATTAGTAATAATAGAACCTTGCGGTTTTCGCAAAGTTTAGCTATTTTTTGTGAAACGACAGATGCCGCAAACAAAATTGTCATAGCCCTTTTAGTTTCCGTGCTACAGAGCGATACTGAAGTATTGCATTTTCAGGTACTCCTTGTATTTAAGTTGTCTTTAAACTTGTCAAAAAGCTAAAAACCAATACTTTTAGAATTGTTTGCGTGGAATCTAGTGGCGTAGCTAGTTTTTTCTAAATATTATTGTTTTCGAAATACTGACCAATGTTTTTTTGACAGCCTGTATATTTATCAAGAAATTAATTTGCATTTTCCCAAGCTTCTCAAAAATATAAAACACTATGGGTCTACTTTAATCAAAAACGAAACAATCCTAATTTTCATAGTTCGCAATCAAAATTTATATCTTGTTACATAATATAAACACAAAAACATCACTTTTTTCATCTAATTAAGCTAGATTAATCACTTGTACTCCAATGAATTTCAGTGTCTTGCAAAAGACAATTTGCATGGATTTTTTATTACATGAATTTAACATTTACCTCATAGTTTTTCATACATAGAACATTAATACATGTACGAAAATACCCAGAAACTTATATAGTGGACAGAAAAAGACTTTTAAAAACAAAAAATTTTGAATAGTTATCATGTGACCGCGAACGTTCTGCTATCGTGACGTAGTTGGATAGTAAATAGACATCGTGTTTTCATTTGCCTTATAGTATGATGAGCGTATAGTCGCTTGTTTTTCAACATCGTGGTGAATTTTATTCGTTTATTGTGTTTCTTCTAGTTGAATAGTGTAAAGTGTGCGTAATAAAATGGGAGACAAAGGTTTGCAACAGGCGCAATCAGACAATTTGCCAATAATTGACTAATTTATGATGACATCATTCTTTGGTGAAAATCCAGACTTCATAAGTGCTGAAATAAAATTAGGAAAAGCTGTAAAGTATGTGTAAATAAGACAATACTAGTTGAACACATATTTAATCAAGTATCTCATGTACTTATTAATGTTATTTGTAATATATTTTGCTTAGAGTGAAGTCGACATGACATGACAACCACATAACCTCAAATCTACCACATGCTTCCAATAGAACAATGTTATCTGAATTAACTACAGATAATTAATGGAAGCAAACCCAATAATTTTACTAATTAATAACCATGATTTTTGCCGGTTGTGAATAAATACTAAGACTAACATGTAAAGTTAATACTTAATATGTATAGATAAACATACCGTGACCACATGAAAATTACAACCTACCTTAATAACGTATGATAAGACTTTTAACCGTATTAACTAATATTCATTCTGAAAATGAGGAGATACTGACATTAAAATGGTCTTCACAACAATATAAGGTGTTTTTTTCAGATAATTGTGGATTTTTCCTTTCATCCCACTTTATAACTTTGCACCATTGCTTTCTAATTTGAGCCAATTATAGTACAATAAAAAATAGTTTCTCTGGAGTTTTATATTTGCACACATTGGTACTATACAGTATTTATATAAGATTTATTATTCATATTATCAAATAAAATTACGTGCAGAGGCCAAGATTCAATCAATAGCTTGCAACACAAGGTGCAAACACAAAGAATCAAGTGCATTGTTGACTATTGTATTGCCCCGTGACGTCACAGATCATGTCGGCAAAATAGTGGTGTTTGAAATAAATTATGAAATTCCCATTTACAAATATTTTTGTGCATCGTTGTTTTTGTGGTATATTGAATGAAAAAATTTTTTAAAAATCACTTTTGTGGGATGTCTATAAGATGTGATGAGAAGAAAAAGAACATGCAAAATGTCTATTTAATCACATGAAATAGAATATGATTTCTTTCATTTTCAAAGTACTGTGTGATGTTAGCTGAAATCACGGGAAACACAATTAATGCGTAATGACTTAATTACATGAAATAAGTCTTAATAGGCACAAAATCTTAAGAGCATGGTTGAATATTATTAACCGTGGCTCAGTAGATGCTCTTCAAAGCTTACATCTAGTATGATTATATATTATACTTTAACTAGACAAGTTTCTTGTTCTAAGAGAAAAAAGTATCTTTCGTGCAGCAACTCCTTTTAAACTTCCATTTATTTACTTCCATCCAGAACTTATATTTAGTTAAAAATTCATGGATATAAACTTACAAAATAGCTCCAGACAAAATTAGAGGAGATAAAAAATTTCTCAATCGAAGTTGGCTTGTTTCAATCCTAATCTTCATCGTTATTCCGAAGGCTTATCACTCGTCCCCCTTTACTTCTTATTCTCTTGCAAGAGCGACTAGCGGAGACATCTGTAATCCTGGCCACGCCTGATCATCAATGCGCTACCGCGTGAGCGGAATTCTGAACGGGATCACACACACAAAGGATCAAGAGTGTCATGAGCTGGCGTAGATTACTGCTCGGCATGCTTGGATTTTCCTCATTATTCATACATTCCGAGATAAATGTTTTTGTAATTGTTGATTTGAAGAGAATATTTGGATTCCTCAGCTTTGTTGCAAGCGTAATTGTGATGCTCTTATATCTACTATTATAAAATGTAAACAAAATAATTTTATCACACAAGTTTTTTGTACCTTATTTCATTATTGGTTTATTTCCGTGACTCATGCCAGTCACCCACGCTAGGGGACAATACAGTTTTACATAACTATCCTGAAACGTTTGCCGAACTCCTTTCTTTCTGCAAGAAGAGTAGGGATCTTTAACGTGCCTAGAATAGCATGGTACACGGGACCAACTATCTTACTCTTCTTTGAATGGTAAAACGTGAACACATTCAACTTGCCCTAGCACAATGGCGCAACCTAAGTTTTGGTTAATTTTAAAGTACGCACTCAAAAGAAAGTGACGCTTCTACTGGGAATCGAACCTATGGCGTTTGGGAGACGCAAATTTTTAACACTTGACACCGAGACTTCTCACACGAGGGCTATTTATTTATTAAAAATGCTTATGAGAAAATATATTTCTTAAGAAGTGAGGTACAATTTGTGGCTAATGAGAAACAGTCTTGATGCTAGTAACAAGCACACACACACACACACACACACACACACAAGAAGTGAGGTATTCAAAACAGTGATGATCACCATATAGTAGGGTTTTATTTTATTAGCACATTTTGTTGGTCATTGTTAAATTGTAAAAAAGTCATGTCGTAGCAAGTGCGTTATAGTACCTACTGAAATAAAAGAACTTCTAAAAAAACATAATTTTACATCTGGTTTGATTTTACTGGATTACGAACTTATCCGAGCCATGTACAAAAAAAAACTACTCAGCAAATTTCATCAAAATAGTTCTATTATTTTTTGAGTTACTGGTGTTACATACACACATCTACACACACACACACACAAGCAAACACACCCGTACCGGCACACACAGCTATATGTGCCTTTCTTGACGAATTTACGCGATTTATCACTTTGAGAGGTCGCTGCATTAGCATACATTCAGACCGGTGAACTTGTTTTGTCGGCGGACGTCGACATATCGACAGATCGTTGATGATTGAAAGATGTTGTAGAGCCTGAAAAAATTAAGTGGCATTTTGGACCTCCCTCGGGTCCTAATTTTACTGGCTTGGCCGAGGCCGGTGTTAAAAGCTTTAAAGCTCATTTGTTTAGGGTTATCGAACAGCAACTTTAGACCTTCGAAGAATTTTTTGTGATCCTCGTTCAGATCAAAGCAGTGCTTAATTCAAGGCCACTTCATCCTCTTAGAACTGATCCAAATGGCCTAAGTGTTTTGTCGCCTAGTCATTTTTTAACATTACAACCACTCGCACCTTTGCTCTCGAGGGATTTTGTTAAGTTGAAGCTTAACAGGTTGAGTCGCTGGCAACTGTTGCAGCGTTTGCAGAATGATTTTTGGTCTCGTTGGCATCATGACTATTTGAGCACATGGTAGCAACGCAATAAATGGACAATCCAAAATAAAGCGTTAAAGGCAGGAGGCACGGTTGTTTAAAAAAAAATAAGCCACGCACATCCTTGACATGACTATTAACTCGTGTAACAGCGATTTTTCGAGGCGCAGATGGAATCTGTCGAGTTGCAACGGTTAAGACTGCAAGGGGTGTCCCACAGAGACCCGTATGCAAATTGTGTCCAATTGCTTCCAGTTCAATATTAGTATTGTTATAATATTTGCATATTACTTGGTAATTAGTTTCATTAAATATTTTGGTTAGTTCGAGTAAAATAATTATTTTAGGCTCGGCGGTATGGTCAATACTGCGTTTTGAATTGTTATTCTTTATTCTTAATTGATACATATTAAGCAATTTTGTAAATAGGACATACAAGTTTTTCGTTTTCGGTATCTTTGTATTAATATATTTTCTAGTCTTGAAATTCTGCGATATGTTACGTAAAAGGCACATGACAGCGATACGCGCCTCAAGAAGATAAGAGGAGTCAAATGGGGAAATGACCATAAGGGTTATAACTGTAGTTCGTAATAATTTTAATTGTATCGAAATAATCGTATACAATCCAATTGAAGTTAGCAAATAATTAGGGGTACGTCGTGACTGAATATATATATATATATATATATATATATATATATATATATATATATATATATATATATATATATATATATATATATCCATAAACATGTAAAAATTTAAACTGACCCTAGGGATCATAGTTCATGCTTATTTAAAAGAAGATTTTTTTTTCAAAATATAAAAGTGACGAAAATAGTTATGGTTGCGAATTTTATGAGTACGGATTTCCATCTAAAAATTCTTAAGATAAATATTAACTAAAGTTGAAAAAATAATAATCGATTTAACTCAAAATATTAAAAAGTAGTTAACCTCCAATAGGAAACAAAATATTTCTAAATCATACTTCACTAATTCAACATAGTTTCCTTTAAGCGATTTACTCATTTTAAAGAACGTTTATAAAGTAACTATAAGCTCTTAAACAATTCTTTATCTTGGTCTTTTAACCACTTTTTATTATAACTTTGTTGTTTGTCGAAGATATTTTACCTTTCCAAAATTTCTTGAGCTTTGGGAATGAATAATGTCCAATGATGCTGAATCTGGTGAACAAAGTGGGTGGTCAACCTATTTAAAATCAAATTTCTCAATTGTTTGTAGTGCAGGGGCTTGAGGACAGGGGAGCTGCGTCGCAAAAAGAGCACACTTTTGGCAGGTCTCCACTGCATATTTTTTCCGCGTAAATTTGTCAGCAGGTACTTATAATGTGCTAGAACTCTACCTTGTTTAAGAAAATCTAGCAGAATTGTCTCACCTTTTTGAAGAAAAAAAAACTGAGGCTTAAACCTTCCCAGCCGACTTTTGGACGCGGAAACTTTGAGTTGTGGAGAACCGAAATACTTCCACTCATTTGGTCCTCTTTAGCATCTGGATCATAGCGATGAACCTGTGTTTCATCCATAATGGCAAGGCAAGCTGTGATGCTTGAGTAGATCTTGAGAAATCAAAACGGTGGCATATTTACTTCTACATTGTCAAACGAGCGCGCTTCTAATCAGAATTTAATAACTTTGGAGCCCAGATTTTCATTCCCAAGGTGTAACACACGTTCATCAGAGATGTGCAACGTCTCGGGCATAGATTTCGGGCCAACCCGTCGATCTTCCAAGATCATTTAATGGACAAAATTAATGGTTTGTTCAGTGGTCACAGAAATTGGTCTTCTAGACCGCTGCTGACTTTTGCCATTTGATTACCCTCTTTCGAATTTCGCAACCCAGTGTGCAACAATAGGATACCATGGAAATCGATCACACGAGGTTTCTACCAAATCAGCAAAAATATAGAATATCAAAAATTAATACTTAATAACACACATAAACTTCATCAAAATATAACTTTTTCAAAGATATGCAGTTTTTTAAATTTTTAAGATTTTTCTCTATTCAACTTTTGGACGCCAAACTTCAACAGCTTATTTATAAAACATCATAGCTGTTACTGTAGCAACTAAATATAATCTTGCCTACTGAGAAGTTTCCAGGCCAACTAAATATCAATATACCCTTGTAAATACAGCTAGCCTTCGTCAGAAAACAAAGAAAGACTGAGAGTTTGTTATGTTTAAAGTCGTACTTTGCGTCACTCTTAACAGATGCCGCGTCGTGTTCTGTGGGAGCCTAAAAATCAAGTGATCCAATTCATGCAACCTTACCCTAAACGATTTCTTAAATTTCTTAGGGATGTACAAGATTATAAATTTTAAATATGAGAGGTGTTCCTAACTTAATAGGTCCTTCGAAACAACCAATAAAAATTAGGATTGACATTAGAACAAATGATCGAGGACGTCGTATTTCTAATTTATGAAACCTTGTCCTAAACCATTTTAAAAATTTCTTTGAGATGTATGAGAATAAAAACTTTAAATGTGGTAGTTGTTCATAATCTAATAAGTCCTTCCAACAGCCAATATAATAATAATAATAACACCACAGTAGAAGTCTTAAACTTGTGCGGGGGGAGTTTACATACACATATAAACAAAGGACACCATAACTCATCAGAAGCCGGCCTTTCCACATTTGAGTGCAAAAGGCCGACTATCTGAATACGGGACTCGAACGCGCGACCTCCTGATCCGATTCTAAAGGCTACTCACCTCGCGAACCGGGCTATTCGGCCCATAACAATTAGGATTACCATTGAAACAAATGATGCAACTTTGCCCTTAACCATTTGTGAAATTTTTGAGGTATGTTTGAGAATAAAACATTTAAATATGGTAGTTGTTCATAAGTTAATAAGTCCTTCGAAACATCCAATAAAAATTAAGAATTGCCATTGGAACAAATGATCAAGGGCGTCGTATTTCCAATTTATGCAACCTTACCCTAAACCATTTTTTTTATAATTTTTTTAGCGATGTATGAGAATACAACATTTAAATATGGTAGTTTTTCACAGCTCACTAAATTCTTCGAAACATACAACAAAAATTAGGATTACCATTTGGACAAATGATCGAGGACGTCGCATTTCCAATTTATGCAACCTTACCCTAAATCATTTTTTAAAAATTTTTTTAGCGTAGTATGAGAATACAACATTTAAATATGGTAGTTTTTCACAGCTCAATAAATTCTTCGAAACATACAACAAAAATTAAGATTACCATTTGGACAAATGATCGAGGACGTCGTATTTCCAATTTATGCAACCTTACCCTAAACCATTTTTGACATTTCTTAGGGATGTGTGAAAATAAAAATTTTAAGTGTGGTAGTTGTTCATAATTAAATAAGTCGTTCAAATCATAGAATAAAAATTAAGATCAACATTGGAACACATGATCGAGGACGACGTATTTCCAATTTATGCAACCTTACCCTAACTATTTTGGAAATTGCTTAGGAATCTATGAGATTAAAAATTTATTTGGTAGTTGCTCATAACTTAATAAGTCCTTCGAAGCAGCTAATAAAAATTAGGATTTCCATTTGAACAAATGATCGAGGACGTCGTATTTTCAATTTATGCAACCTTACATTAAACCATTTTTGAAATTTCCCAGCGATGTATAAGAAAAATAAATAAATGTGACAGTTGTTCATAACTTAATTAGTCCCTAGAAAAAGCCAATAAAAATTAGGATTGCCATTCGAAGAAATTGTCGAGGATGTTATAATATTTCCCAGTTAGAATAATGCGTTAATATTTTTTTACAGAAAGGTGCGCAACTCCTAATACTATTCGACGTGTCCGGGCACTTTCTGGGAAAGTGTATATGGTATAGTGAATTTATCCCAAGATAGTGACTCGTACTGTATTTAAAAGTTAAGTTAATGCTATAAAAACATTTCCCATTTTCCGTCATCATTTTCTAATATAGCACATTTACGTCGAGTCATGAATATAATATTTGCCCCTTGACGCCAGAAAAAGCTGATATTATGATAATAAGTTTAAGATTTGCGTTGAAAAACTGCATTCTCTTTTATATAACTGGAGGCAAGAAGCCGTGAAAGTTGAGTGGGAAAACTTATGACAATAATAAAGTTGAAACTTTTAAGTTATATTAAAGCAGGGTATGGCATAATGCTCGCTAAGAGGCTAGAAGCCTTATATATTGGGATACGTTTACAAAGAATATTAGTTGTCAACGTTTCATATAGTGGAAACTTTTGTAATAAAGTCAAAAGAACTGCTTTAATCGAAATGCATTTAAGAAATGTATAACTTTTTTCTGGTTTGTCATTTTAACCACTGATAACTACATGTTTATGTGCTAGGCTTTTACACCACTTGTTAATTAACTAATTAACTAATTTATAAAATTTAGAAAGATAGATACTTTTAAGAACTGTTTTAATCGAAATTCATTTAAAAATGTTTATATTTTTTTTGTGCTAAGTGTTTATACCTGCTGTAAAAAATAAAGAAAATAAAACCAAAAGCACAATTTTACGGTTTTCCTGAGAACTACTGATCATTTTGTAAAATCCCAAAATATGACGATTTTGCATGCGAAGAAGAGACTTTTTAGTGAATTTTCTTAAAAAAATGTGTGTGATACCTACATATATATATATATATATATATATATATATATATATATATATATATATATATATATATATATATATATATATATGTATCACACCGATAACTCAAAAAATTATACGCCGATTTTCATTAAATTCGGTGAATAAATTGCTTTTGCAAATGGCTTGGATAAGTTCGTTAGCCAGGAAAATCTGCCCAGGTTTTCCCGGAAAATTTTGTGTTTTCTTTTGAAAAAAATTTATATCTCCGTAATTAACAAAGTAAGGGCAACCAAATTTGGTACGCGGGTTTACATCCTCATAGGTAAGTTACCTACCGAAATTTAGCTATGTAGGTCAGGTCAGAGAAAAAAGTTATAGGCATTTAAAGAAAAATAAATTGGGATTTTCCTCAAAACGTCAAAGTTGCGATTTAAAACGTCAAAATCGGCAAAATTTAGGCAAATAACTTGAATCTAATACAGGCTATGGAAATCAAATGTCTCAAGAAGGATGTTTTACAAGCCCTGAAGTCTTAGTTTCAGCCGTCACTGTCCTTCATTTTACTAAAATGTTTCCAGAAAAATCATTTCAATTAGACCCTTTCTCTGATGCTTGGCAGTAGTCTTAGCTATAGAGTTTATAGTTTAATGGTATATATTTTTGTCCAATTTTCGTAAAAAATCAATAAAGCTCAATATATCCGTTATTATACAAGATATGAAAAAAATTGTATATATTAATTATAGGGTGTCTTGAGCTACATCTTAAAAAATATTTCTACAATCACAGGCTGGCCCATAACTCGTTGGTGATACAAATTCTCTTTTTTTTTAATCAAACACGCCTTATGTTATTGCATTTTGGCATTTTCCATCGAAATATAATGCATGTTTGTAAGAAAAGAAATTCTGGATGTAGCAAGTGCGTTAGGGTAGCGAATTTTGATCAAATGCTTCATATTTGAATAGCGTAATTTGCTTTTAACCTATAAGGCTGAGCAAGAAACGAGTTTGTCCGGGAACACTTTAAGTTTACTTTTGGAAATTATTGTACATTTTCACACAATAAAGTTTTTTTTATGAACCATGGCACATTGTTTTTACTATATAGGTTATACTGGTAACCAAAATTGATACCTACTTTCTTAAAAAGAAAACACACATATTTGCAATAAAAACATTTTAATGAAAATTCACTACCATAACGCACTTACTGCGTCCAGAGTTTTTGAATTTTAACAGAATTTGTACCATTCAACTTATAGGCAGATTGACGTTCAATCGCCTTAATTTCAACAGAAAAGGTAGGTCGAGTGGCACCTTTACAGAAAGCTCTTTTGATTTTAAGGCTGCAATTTTAAAATCGACCACCCGTTTTTTTTTAGATATTTGCTTTCAAAACTTGGGCTGCAATTTCAAAATTTAATGATTCGTTGTTTAGATATTTCCTTTCAAAATTTCTAAATAAAACGTATAAAATTTTAGTTTCGCTTTTGCTGATATTATTTTAGAAGTTTCGTTTTGAAGTTATAAAAGCAACCACATGAGAACTCTCAAATACTATTCAAGAGAAACTAAACGTAGCGAGTGATTGGTACCAGAGGGGGCAGATGTCTGCCAACACTCACAAAACCACCTGAAGAAGAAGAAGGTTTGATAAATTAAAAACACCTACTTTTTTGGGTGAAATACTTTTATTTGCGGAAGAGGCGGATTATCTCCGAGTCGGGCGGAGCGGACTATATTGGACTTGAACCTGCGCTGGGCATATCCTAATGCAGAGTGATCTGGATCCACTTTGGTACTTAAAAATTGTTTACTTCTGCAAGAATCTGGACTTGATGGATGAAATATAACACAATTAGGTGTGAGCCACAGTAGACTCAAGGTCGCAGTGGATGGGCTGAAATGGCCCACTGGCAACATAATCTAACCTAACCTAGCTACTTACACTGCACAGTCGCCTCAAGCGGCACGAAATTTGTTTGTAAGACCCACAAACGGGGCCAGTGAATTACGGACACCGAATAGCATATGTGACTCTTAAAATCTTCCAACCATTGCGAGGAGACATGTCTTGTCTTTCTCCTTCGGTGTTATTTATACTTGCCAGATAGTACAGGCAATAGAGGGGCCTGTTACTCTTGTCCATAATGCACTAAACTACAGGATGTTTTTTTTGATATATAGGTTCGTACTGAATGTAAAAACACAAAATCCTTACAAATTAGGAGGGCGGAAGTGCCGCCATTTTGAGAAAAACCGTTTTGGCCTATATCTCCATAACCGTACACTTTAGGCCAAAAATTGTAATGACCGTTATTGTAGATAATTGGATTTCTCATCTTTTTTGTAAAATTTTCTTCCATCACTCACCATTTACAACTTATACGACTATTAGCATTCATTGATTGACTTTTTTACCTATATCTTGGTTAATAATTGTTTAAAAAATAAAATGCTTATAACTTAACCTTTCAATAGACAAATTTCCTACAATTTTTACAAAAACCTTTTTTTTTCTCAAATCAATATTTTCAAAGTTATAACGCGTTAAATGTTGCACTTTTCAATCGACAAATTTTTCTGGAAATATTTTAGTAAAATGAAGGACAATGACGGTTGAAGCTAAGACTTCAGGCTTTGTAAAACATTCTTCTTGAGACATTTTCTTTCCATAGCTTATATTAGTTTCAGGTTCTTTGCGTAAATGTTGCCAATTTTGACGTTTTAATTCGCGACTTTGACGTTTTGAGGAAAACCCCAATTTATTTTTCTTTAAATCCCTATAACTTTTTTGTCTTTAAACCTACAGCCCTAAATTTTGGTAGGTAATTTACCTATAATGACGTAAAATCGTGTACCAAATTCAGTTGCCATCGCTGTGTTATTTCCGGAGATATGATTTTTTTCGAAAGAAAACAACATTTTCCGGGAAAACCTGGGCCGATTTTCTTGGCTAACGCAATTATCCAAGCTACTTAGAAGACGAAGGTATTCACTAAATTTAGTTAAAATCGGCCCATTATTTTTTGAGTTATCGGTGTGATACATATATATATATATATATATATATATATATATATATATATATATATATATATATATATATATATATATATATATATATATATATATATATATATATATAAACATATAAAAATTGAAACTGATCCCGGATATTGGCTCTATGGGGCATAATTAGCGCATATTTCAAAAGTTTTTTTCTAAATTTAAAAGTAGGGATCTCCTCATTAGTGAATTTTTTAAAAGAAAATGCACTAATAACAATTTGAGAAAAAAAAGTTTTAAGTAGAAGTTCTAGAAAATTTGTCGATTGAAATGTTAGGTTATAAGCATTTTATTTCTTAAACAATTATTAACAAAGATATAGGTAAAAAAGTCAATAAATAAATGCTAATAGTCGTATAAGTTGTAAACGGTGAGTGATACAAAAAAAAAGAGTTAACAAAAAAGATTTAAAATGCAATTATCTACAATAAAGGTCGTTACCATTTTTGGTCGAAAGTAGACGGTTACGGAGATATAGGTCGAAACGGTTTTACTCAAAATGGCGGCACTTCCGCCCTCCTAATTTGTAAGGATTTTGTGTTTTTACATTCAGTACGTAATTCTGAACCTATCTATCAAAAAAAAACCTCCTGTAGTTTAATGCAGAAAAAAATTCTCTATTGCCTGTACTAAGAAACCACTTTGCAACTTGGTTTAACACATAAATAGCGTTTCTTTCATTACATCTCTAAGAAATGTGGAAAACCAGAAATCAACTTTGATCAAGAACACAAAATCTGTATCTAATTCGCTCAAACTGCATTGAAGCATCGTCAAACTTTAACGTAATTACCTATTAGCGATTGTACGATCTACAAACCGCGTGCCAAACCAGCGTCTACCGTACAAGCTACTCAAGATTGAGATTTGCACTTCTCAGTAGCTACGACACCTCCATAGTTTCAAGGTTTTCCGTTATTATGTATCCAACTAATTAAATTGTCGGCAGCGTTATATTTTAAGATGTCAGTTATCATTCAAGGACACTTGAATAAAAGTCTGGACGCAACAAGTGCGTTATAGTAGCGAATTTTCATAAAACATATTCCAAACAGTCCTATACAGTTTTTGTTAGATTTCCTAGTTGTATTCCGTTGATTGAGAGAAAATTAGTGTATTAAAATTTTATCGTTGCGCTACCATAACGCACTTGTTGCATCTGAACTATTCCCACCAGACTCTGTTAAGCATCGTTCTTGCAATGTTCATTGTCCAAAACCCGCCTTTGTTTTATAATGGTTTTTTTTAAATCACAAATTTTGAAGCTTCAAATCGCAAGCTCGACTTTTCTAGTAGTGGATAATGACAATTCTGTCGAGGCCATACCACCTCTTTCACCACCACTTTTCTAGTAAAAAAAAAAACATAAAATTTGGAAGCATATTTTTTGGAATTTTTGATCTCTCTGCAACAAAAAAACTTAATCTTCCTCTATAATATGCAATACATTTTGTTAATCACAAACATTATGTTCGTATTTTGACTTTCTTTGACCTACATTGCGACCGATTTTTCTTCTTTACATTCTTTTAACCTAAGTTCTTTAGAGCTAGAGAGCTAAATTTTGGTACATGGTATACGCTATACGCTATACATCTCACGGTAACGGCCTATTAGAATTATTTCAGAAACTACCTCGATTGGGTATATCCTACTTAAGTAAAATAATCGCGTCCACGTATCACTTCCGGTTATACCGGAAGTTGGCGTCATCTTCGTTATTTTAAATGACACATCCTGTACATGATTGCATTTTTGGATTCTGCGTAACGTTTTGGGTGGACTCTCATCAAGTTTCCCTATTCTTAAAACTAATCGCTTTTAAGATATTTAATTTTTTTCAAAAAAAAAAATCAAAAGAAACAGTAAGTAATTTAAAACCATGTGTATTTTACAGTAACAAAGATAGAGCGACATACTCACAGGGGGAGTCCCTGGTCCTCTAAGCTTTTCATCTGTACTTTCAAAGTAGCTTAGTTACATACAAGGTGGTGGAAATTTAATGCAGAGTTTAGTAAAATTCCAAACTTCATAAGTCGGTTTTCCCAAATTGAACAGCCTGAATGTTTTTCCATATTATGTGTATGTATTCCCTTTCGAACGATATAAGGTTCTGTATACCTATCTGTACAATTTTTAAAGTTATATACTGTTTTTTATGTAACTATCTGAAATCATGTAATTTCTTGCGAGAATGTCTGTGAACTTCTTAGCAAAACCTTAAAATAAATAACTAAGCTGACATCAGTTATTTGTTGTTAGTTTCTCTGCAGTGCCAGTTTAGTTTAGTGTTTATAAGAAATGGAACATAATACAGATTCAAATGCTGATATTTTAAATTTATTATTTATTCACATACGTTGCAATGGGTTTAAAAACAGAGCATATACAGTTTTTAATGCGACATTTCCAAATTGGCCACTAATGACCAGAAAAATGTTACGAAGGATTCTAAAAAAACTACTTATTGTTTAGTAATATACAATTTTAATTACATATGTTGAAATAACAATGTCCTTAGCTATAAACTAGAAAAGTCATAAGTGTTTAATACGAACTCCATTAGCAGTTACACACTTGTGGATTCTAGAGATAACACCACCAGTCACCGTTTTTGCTATTTCATCTGCAGGCAGTTCCTGGAACAATCTTTGTAATGGAGCCATCAAATTATCTTTTGAAACTACGGTTGTAGAATAAACTCTTTGCTTCATTACTCCCCAAACGTAAAAATCTAATGGCGTCAGGTCGGCTGTTCTCACTGGCCAATTCCACGGTTCTAGACGTCTCATCCATCTATATTGAAACATTTGAGTCAGCTCTTGATCGATTTGATTGTGACAGTGAGTTGGATCCCCGTCTAATTGGTAGCAACACTTCCTTAGTTGGCCTAAAGTTATATCATCCAGAAAATCTGCCACAACCGTTTGCAAAATGTTAGCATTTAAATTTTCCTCGTATATATGGTAAACAATCTGGTTATCTTTAATTAGACAGAAAGCATTTACACAAAATTCATTTTGAAAGTTTCTTTCCCGGATAATATTAGGATTTCCAAATGACCAATAATGAGTATTATTTCTATTAAAAATACCATCCCTCGTCAATTTTGCCTGTCCATATAATATATTGCAAAAATTGTGAATCTTCTCGGTATCGCACTAATATCATTTCACAAAATTGTACACGTTCGACGGCGTCACTCGGATGAAGAACAGAGGGTAGTCTATATTTGTCTGGATGCAAACCATAAGTTCTTAATATTCTCTGAAAGGACGCTCGTGAAATGCCAAAATCATATTCTGCTGCACTAGTTGAGGAGTCTGGAGTAACATTAAAATAGGCCAGCACATTTATTAGCTTATCTTCATTTGAAGTAATTGGCTTTGGTAAAATACTTTTTGCACTAATTCGACCATACTACTCTAGTTGATTTTTTTATAATCCTCGTAACTGTTTTCTGGTCATTGGTGGCAAATTCGGATATCTCTCATTAAAAACTGTACATGTTCTGTTTATAATATCATCGTAACGTCGGTGAATCAATAATAAATTTAAATTATCATTTGAATATGTATTAAGTTCCATTTCTTATAGACACCAAATTCAACTGGAACTGAAGAGAAACTAACAACAAATAACCTTATGTCGTTCGTAAAGGAATACATACGCAGAATATGAGAAAACCGACTTAGGAAGGTTAGAATTTAACTAAACTCAGCATTACATTTCCATCACCCTGTAAGCAATTAAGCAACTTTGAAAGCACAGATGTAAAGCTTAGGGATCCATCTACTGCTCCTGTGAATATGTTGCTCTATCTTTCCTGCTGTAAAATACACATGGTTTTAAATTAGTTACTGTTTCTTTTAATTTTTTGAAAAAATTTAAACATCTCGAAAACGGTTAGTTTTGAGAATAGGGAAACTTGATGAGATAACACGTTAGGTAGAATCCAAAAATGCAACAATGTACAGGATGTTTCATTTAAAATAATGAAGACTACGTCAACTTCCGGTATAACCTGAAGTGATACGTGAACCCCATTATTTTACTTAAGTAGCGCATGACTAAAAATATTGTCGTCTAAAGTTTCAAAATTTCAATCAAAGTAGTTTTTGAAATAACTCTAATGGGGCGTCACCATGATATACCCTGTATATAAGTAACTTGCGTGCCCAATTTGGTTAAAATATCTTTGCTTTTTTTCAAAGAAACAAAAATTTTCCGAAAGAAAACTCAACATTTTTCTAGAAAAACTATGCGGATTTTTCGGCTAACCACATTGTTTTACCAAAGGAAAACGGGTGGCAAGTTTTATTAATCTCAGTTTATTATTTTATAAGCTATCTTGGTGACTCGCGAATATACAGGGTGGTTCCCTTTTTATACGAGGACTTATTATAATAAGAAAATGTCATATTAACACAAACCCAGAAACGTTTCCTTGAAAAGATAAAAGTAGTTAAACTTTTCGAAAAAATATAGATTTATTTTAACACTTTCCGAACAGTGGAGATAATAAAACCACACATTGTCACTGTATAGGGTGACATATTCAATCATAATATCAGGTTCCACAAGTAACCAGTGACGGAGTTGTGCGGTTTCGGTGGTATTAAATTAGAAAAATTATTAATACGGGCCAGTCAAAAATCAAATTGATAGTTTTTTTCTAAAGAAGAGGTTTATTCTCCACAAAAAGTGTCTTGACAGTTAAGTGGTAAATGAGCTATCTAGTTCCTAACTCTCAAATATTCCTGGTAAAAAATTGTTGCGCACTTAAATTTTTTATCAAACGGTATTTACAGGGAATATTCGCGAGTTATGAACTAAACAGCACATTTACCACGCAATTGTGGGACATACGGAAAAAATAAGGAGACAATTTTTGTGGAGAAAAGACCTCTTCTTCAGAAAGCAATTAATAAACTTGTCTTTTTAAAGGGCCGTGTTAATAATTTTTCTAATTTATTACCAGTGAAACACCATAAATGCGTCAGTTGTTGCTCGTGGAACCTGATATTATGATTGAGTTAGGCCCAGCGACCCGTCAAGGCTTAAGCCACAGACTAAGATGGGCCACGGATAATGAGGTTTGAACATTAGAACAGGCAGAAGGATACTAAAGGCTAGTTACATCAAACTATTACACACAAAACTTTTGTACTTATCTAATGGGACCACAATCTATTAAAATTGTCTAAGTTGTTCTTATTATTAGGCATTAATATTCAAATATATGGGTACTTATATTGTCTTACATTTATATGCTTAAATCTATATCTTTAAAAAATTTGCAAATTGCGATATCTATAAGGTATGTGTATTCACGCTCAGTAAATTCGTAACATTTGTTGGAAATTCTTCATATTGGTTGATAATTATGAGAATGTTTGATCGTTGTAGAGAGCATTTTGGAGATGAGAAATATATGTGATTTAAGTCTCCTACCGAGTTTCCATCGCAGTTACAATACTTAAGCCAATTTTGTTAAAATGGGCCGGGTATCATCCATGGTTAGTTTTCAATCTAGTCAACGTACTATAGTAAAATCTGTTGTCGCTATGTAACTGTCTTATTTCCAATGAAAGTGAAGTATGACTTAAGGTGTAGGGGTTTGATGAGTTATTGACAAAATGTTTCCATTCTCTTTCTCATAGTAAAGTGACGCGCTGGTTAACTTGCTTCTTTAGATGAGTGTAATGGCTTTAAAAATGTGGAACGCTTCACTATTTTGCGTGTCATCTTTGCTCAGGGCACATGCTAATCGTCTCTGTATCGTTCCAATTTTAGTATATGTACCGCCGAAGCGAGTAATATTATGATTGAGTATGGCAGCCTATACGGTAATAATGATCACTAAATTTGGTTTAATTATCTCCCCTAGTTTGCGATGATGCGGTGCGATTCGAAATTTAGCCTTGAAAGTGATCTTTCATAAGCTACAGATTTTTGAAAAACTCTGGACGAGGCAAGTGCGTTATGGTAGTGAATTTTTATAAAAATGTTTTTAATAGCAAATATGTGTTTTTTTTTAAGAGAGCAGGCATAAAATTTGGTCACCAGTATAACGTATATAGTAAAAACAATGTGCCATGTTTCATCAAAATAACTTTATTGTCTGAAAATGTACAAAAATTTCTGAAAGTAAACTTAATGTGTTCCCGAAAAAACTCGTTTCTTGGTCAACCTTATAGGGTTATAGCAAATTGAGCTATTCAAATATGAAGCATTTGATCAAAATTCGCTACCATAACGCATTTGCTGCGTCCAGAATTTCTCTTCTTACAAACATGCATTA
Source organism: Tillus elongatus (assembly GCA_964006375.1). Lineage (NCBI taxonomy): Eukaryota > Metazoa > Arthropoda > Insecta > Coleoptera > Cleridae > Tillus > Tillus elongatus. Next base: position 60,647,373 of record OZ023264.1, read on the forward strand.
TATTTCGATGGAAAATGCAAAACGCAATAACAGAAAATTTGTATCACCAACGACTTATGGGCCACCGTGTGATCGTAGAAATAATTTTTTAAGATGTAGCTCAAGACACCCTATAATTAATATATACAATTTTTTTCCATATCTTGTATAATAACGGATCTATTAAGCTTTATTGATTTTTGACGAAAATTCGACAAAAATTATATATACCATTAAACGTTAAACTCTATATCTAAGGCTACTGCCAAGCATCAGAGAAAGGGTCTATTTGAAATGAATTTTCTGTAAATATTTTAGTAAAATGAAGGACAGTGACGGTTGAAACTAAGACTTCAGGGTTTGTAAAACATTCTTCTTGAGACATTTTATTTCCATAGCCCTTATTACATTCAAGTTCTTTGCCTAAATTTTGCCAATTTTGACGTTTTAAATCGCAACTTTGACGTTTTGAGGAAAACCCCAATTTATTTTTCTTTAAATGCCTATAACTTTTTTGTCTTTTGATCTCAGAGCTAAGTTTTAGTACGTGACTTACCTATAAGGATATAAACCCGCGTACCAACTTGGTTGCCCCTACTTTGTTAATTCTAGAGATATAATTTTTTTCGAAAGGAAACACAAAATTCCTGGAAAAACCTGGGCCGATTTTCCTGGCTAACGAACTTGTCCAAGCCATTTGTAAAAGATAGGTATTCACTAAATTTAATCAAAATTGGCCCATTATTTTTTGAGTTATCGGTGTGATACACATATACATATATATGAATATATATATATATATATATATATATATATATATATATATATATATATATATATATATATATAAACATATAAAAATTGAAACTGACACTGGATATGTGTTCTGGGGGGCCTAATTAGCGCTTATTTGAAGAAATTTTTTAAAATTCAAAAGTCGCGATATCTTCATTAGTTAATTTTTTTTAAAGAAAATTCACTAAAAAGGAAGTCAGAATATTTGTATTGTCCACCGTTACAAGGTTTTCCCCAATTTGGAAAGTGTTACTCTAACTATCGCTATTTTTTCGAAAATTTTAATGTATTTTTGTATCTTTGAAACGAAGATGGGTTTATGTTGATACATTTTCGTCTTAGAATACGTTTTTCTATCACCTGTTAAAGTCCTGCTACAAAAAATTGGACCAGCCTGTATAAGTATCTATACGTATATATATATATATATATATATATATATATATATATATATATATATATATATATATATATATATATATATATATATATACATATGTATATATATATATATATATATATATATATATATATATATATATATATATATATATATATATATATATATATATATATATATAAGGTGTGCGATGCTTCGAAATTTAGAACCGAACGCGGACTCAAACCGAGCCTTAGGTTCGAAAAATTGTTCGCGCTAGGCGATGTTAAAGTAGTTACCAGTTCGAAATACGTGATTCTCGAAAATAGTAAAAAGTTGTAACTCGGTAGCGGCGTAATTTTAGGAGATTTGACTCATGCATATTGTCGACAGTATGTGGGAAACTGAGACATGACATAGCCATTTAACAATCACAGAATTAATTTTTTATTTATATCCTAGCTTTCCAAGGTCTTTTTCGGTTATAACATTATAATGGCAGGGTTCGAAACAGATCGGTAAAGTAAATTTTCACAATTTATGCAGATAATTGCAGATTGCCTTCCGGAAACACTAGATTAAACATGCTTTATTTCACAATGAGCCAAGATTCACAATTGAGAGACAGTTAAAATTTTAAGTGGTTACTATATCCTCACTTTCATCCCCCTCAATCAAACTGTTTGCTAAAACTGACCAGCTAATACCGAACAACAACAAAAAATTTATAATTGAGTTTAGCTATAGATGTAGAGGTCTAAAAAAGTTTTCAATATGCCTTTTTGTATTTTTGATTCAATGTTGACCGATCTTCACAACTAACCTCTGCAGGGAAGGACAGTTTTACCGGGTCAACCTGCAAATTTTCTTAAATCTTTTCTTCTTCTTCTACCTGCCAAATATTGTATGCAACGATATAAACTTTGTATTTAAAGAAATTCTATGTCAACATTAAAGACTTTTGGTTAGTTCGATTTAAAATTTTTAAGAAGTTCGAAGCTCGACTTTTAACCTTACACAAACCAATTCAGAGGTGCGAAGTTCGAGGCAACATATTTGCTTGAGTTCGCTTATAGTTAGGTTCGAAAATGACATGGGTTCGCACACCTCTTTCTCTCTCTCTCTCTCTATATATATATATATATATATATATATATATATATATATATATATATATATATATATATATATATATATATATATACATTGATAAACTGATCCCGGATATGGATTCCAGGGGGCATAGTTTGTACACATCACATCATTTAGAGAAATGTTTATAAAGTTGGTATCTCTTCATAAAAAAAATTTTTCTGAGAAAATTCGCTAAAATGTGAAGGCCTGTGCGACTATCAAAGTAATACTATTCATGTCATTATAAGTACTGTAAAGAAAATATGAGTTTGGGGGCTTATGTACACAATAAAACTCAGTCGTGGACTGACAGTGTTGACTTTCATTGTCAAATATATATATATATATATATATATATATATATATATATATATATATATATATATATATATATATATATATATATATATATATATAAGAAACTAGTTTTCTTTGACAGATTTTTATAATGACAAGCTTATAAATATTTTTCATTTAATAAACAACCAGCTCAGTTTATTCAGCATATGATACCTAATATGTGGTCTTTGATCAGCGTAATATTTTAATTGTTCAGCAGACTGAAAATAATGTATTCCCGATCTTTTGTCAAATATGCATTTTTGTATGAAACACTAAACGCCCTATCAAACCGTTTTGTCTGTTGAGCTTACTTTGCCCGAACGATTTTTATACCAACAGTAATTAATAATTGGTCTCCTAAAATTTCACTACATGGATTTTACGTTGTAAAGCTTTGATGTCGGCTAATTTACATAGAAGCTGTGCAAATTTAAACTAAATTCTAACACAAACAAGGCATATGCCTATTTGCGTAGTTAATTGTCCATGATGATGATTTTCAAGCCAATCGATACATTTAGATATGACACCATAGTAAAAATTTAACTATATTCTATAAGACTTCTGGCAGGAAGTATAATAAAAATTCTGGACGCAACAAGTGCGTTATGGTGGTGAATGTTCATAGAAATAATGCGGCACCAAACATTTTTTGAAATTAAATGCTTATCTAACTTTTTTTCTTGTAATATAGAGATCTAAACTTTGGCATATAGTTCACTTTTTATAACATGAACATGACAAATTTGGTTACCATTTCTTTATTATTTTTGGAGATAAAAATGTTTCCTAAGGAAAAACAAAATTTTCCCAGAAAAGCTAGTCTCATTTTCCTAGCTAGGCGTTCCAAAAAGAGTGGTGTAAATATAACATTCCTAGGGCGACCTTGCAATTTTGACTTTCAAACAAAATTTCAAAAGTGACACATGAACCTTAACCAATTTTGACCCTTCAGGAAGAAGAGATGTTAGTGCCGTGGATAAAAGAGTGCCACAGAAAAGGAGTCCCCCGCCGTAAAGAGGATGTACAAATGTCAGTGAAACAATTTTTAGACGTCAACCCTCGAAAAAATCCGTTTGCTAATAACTGTCCTGGAGATGGCCGGTATAAATCTTTCATGAATAGGCACCCGGAAATAGCGGTACGAAAATCGGAGGCTGTGTCGGCAGCCTCCTCAAAAGTAAGCGAAAATGACATTAGGAAATGGTTTCAAGAAATAGCAAAATATCTGACTGAAAAGGGCTACGACCACATGTTAGAAAATCCAAATCCCATTTTCAATGGTGACTAAACGAACTTGCAGTTATGTCCTCAGAATAAAAAGGTTTTAGCTCCAAAAGGAGCAAGAAACGTATACAAAACCGACACAGCCCAAGCAAAAATTTCCCTTCAGTGAGGTTTAGCTTCAGTGCTTCAGGTATTACTACGCCTCCGTTAATCATATACCCTTACAAGAGACTGCATGGTGAAATATGTGAATCTGTCCCAAAAGAATTTAGTATCGCATGTAGCGATTCAGGATGGATGAACACTGAGATATTCTATGAATACGTAGGGAACAACTTTTATCCATTTGTAAAAAAGTTAAATATTAAATTTCCTGTCATACTATTTGTCGATGGACATAAAACCCACCTAGATAGGAAATTTAGTGAATTGTGTATAGATTTACAGATAATACTAATAGCTTTGTACCCAAATGCAACTAGAATTTTGCAACCGGCGAAAGATGGTTGGAGGAAAGGAGTTCGGTCTTGGCGAAGATCTCGTTCTACGGAAGATCTGACCAAGAAACACTTTGCTTCGTTGTTAACATATTGTCATAGCTGATTCTATTAAGCCGCAAACAATAATAAATGGCTTCCGTGCTTGTGGGTTGTATCCATGGGATGCAAATGCTATCGATTTTAGCAAATGTTTGGGACAAAGAGCGCGACACCAAGAGTAGAAAGCTTACTGGATAAAAAACAGAGGTATTTAAAATTATCTAAGTTTATAGAGATAGTAGGAAATGAGAGATTAGAAAAATTTAATACCTTTGACAGATCTATCGAAAACAATGATTTAATAGTACGTTTTAAACTGGGGAAACAATTTCTATCTAAGGATGAAGATAAAGAAGATGAAGACAAAGAAGCTGAAGATGATGATAACTTGGCAGTTAAAAATCATAGTGAAAACGAGATGAACAGATTCGAAGAAAACGAACACATAGCAGATAATGATTATGACGATTGGAACAGAGAAGATAATAACACTATTGTCGAAATCTGTGAAAGTAATAAAACCTCAAAAGTGAATGCAATGACGGTTATAACTTTCCAGTAGTTATTAACATCAAAACAGAAAAAGTAAACTCAATAAATGACCGAGAGTCAAATTTTAACTTATCCGACATCGATATTTTAAGTGTACCTGCAGTTGTTGAAACCAATAGGATTCTTCAAGAACTTTCAATAGTAGATAAAACACTTGTGTGTGCCAATAACAGTACAATTGGAGATCATTTATATTGGCCTGAAACGCCTCAAAGAAAAGGGATAAAAACATCCGAAAAAGTTCCTTATGTTATTACTGCTTCTACATGGAAAGAGATGAAAGACAAGAAGTAAGAAAAGAAGCAGCAAGCGATAAGTGAGAAAGAAAATAGAAAACAAGAGAGAATACGGAAAAAGTTGGCCAAAGAAAAAAAAGTGCTCGGGAAAAAGCAGAAAAAATATAAAAATTTATTCAACCTAACTCTGCAAACAAACCAAAAATAAATGTTATTTCTAATGTCGCAATTGAGTCCAACTTAAACAACAAGAGTAAGCTTAAGAGTGTTACAAGAAACACATTTGGCACAAAAGCTGACTTTGAAATTGAAAATGTTGCTTCAAAATCTGACTTTATGCTCGATAACGACCATGTTTTGAAAGGATTGTGCTTTGTGTGCACAAACAATCTCAACACAGATAATTTTGGTATAAAATATGATAAATGCATATATATATATATATATATATATATATATATATATATATATATATATATATATATATATATATATATATATATATATAAAGAACATATCATGTGAAATGCATTGTTAAACATAATTTATATAAATCAAGTGCAAACTTACTTGTTTAACATTTTTGAAGAAAATTCGATGTTAAATTGTAAACTTTTTAGTGAATTTTCTTTAAATAAATCGCGTACCCCATTTATGTGTATACAACACTGCCTACTACTTACACAAAAACGTCCGTAAACAATGGTTAATTTATATAAAAAAAAAACGAACACATTCCCATTCCATAAACGTATAAACCCCTAATAAGCTGGCGAATTTTTAGTAAAAACGGACGCCATAAACAAAGACGAAGAAGGAAAAGCCCACTGCCCTACAACAGCTGATATTATAACGCCATTTCAATTCTATGCTGTCATCAAATATCTCTCTGTCTACGGCGCATCTATTTGTATTATAAGATCATTGGTCGGTACCTAACTTGACATTTATTTGTAAATAATTAGAATTCTAGGTACAATATAGACCCTTAGTGGTTTAGGGGTAAGAACGCGTGCCTCTGAACCGAAGGGTACTGGGTTCAATCCCAGGGTTCTCCTTTCACTTTTTCAGTACATCCTGTACAATTAACATCAACCAGGTTGTGGCAATACATTTGAGCAAGTTGAATGGCTGCACGTTCCGCCCTTCGGAGGGGGCGTAAAGCCGTCGGTTCCGTGTCCATGCTAGGTTGGGCACGTTAAAGATCGCTACCCTCCTTACAGAAAGGCAGGGGTTCGGCACAATTTCCAGGAGAGTGAGGTGAAACTGCTCCCTGGCGTCGGTGACTGGCCATAGTAGCGGAAATAGACCGAGCTTAAATAAACAAACGAAACACACACACACACAGGTAGAATAGAGCACAGAGAGATTTTCTCTGAGCCATAGGTCGAATTAAAAAAGAATAAATGAGGATTAAGATAAGGTAGTACATAAGGATTCAGGTTAGGTATAAATAAATAGTAATTAGTTAAATCTGGCATTATAGATTTTACTAACTTATTCCTTATTGACTACATACCACATCAAAAAGAACTGGGCCCCGCAACTATATTATAATATGATATATGGCTCACCTAACAGTTATTTGCTTCTCCAGTTTTCCTGTCCTTAAGAAATTTCTAACATTCAATGTGCTTTTATTCAATTATTTAGTAATTTCTTTCTTACAAATTTTCTCATAATTCATTTATTTGGCATTTTAGATGCTATTCATCTTATTAATACTAGGGTTGAACAATAAACTAGAAGCTAAACTCAAAGCCTTTTAAGTACCAGCATTGCCGATTAAGATAAATTTGATTAAATCTTTTCATTTCGATTTCAGAAATGCGTTATAATTTGTCACTATCTACCATACAATTACTTATAGGATACCTGTATACAGTGCGCGCCAAATGTATGAACCGGGACTTATAACATCTAAAGTATGCCTCCAAAAAAATTGAAATTTGATATTCGCATATGTGACGTATTTTCGCATATTATGACGTGTTTTCCAAGTATTTACTCCTTTTATTACAGAATATACAGGGTGTAGGTCTCTTTTTTAATGGCAACATGGCCAGTACTTGTCAATGTCTGAAAGTACAATATTTTCTGCTTCTAAGAGTGTACATAAGATGGGGGTTGCATAAGAAAAAAACGCAGAAAGAAAATTAAATGTGAAGTACGACACGAATGCGAAATGGACAATAATTATCCGTATTTTCGCCTAATATTTTAACTTTAACATTTTTTGTTGTTGTCTACAAACATTAATTGTTGGGATATAAAAACAAAAAAACTAATTTTCCAAATTTTTATTTTCATCGAAACATACATAAAGTAAAAAAACTTAATCATATCTAGTTAGTTTGAAACAATCGCATCAGATAATTGTTATACCAAATGTTCGAAATGTTGGCCTTCTGCTGCAACACAATGACCTAATCTGTCCATAAAAGAATGCAATAAATTTTTTTAAAAATTTTGCTTGTTGGTATTAATATCATGTATTTCCTCGGAAATTCGATTTTTCAAATCATCAAGATCATTTGGCTTACTTTTGTAAACCTTGGTGTTGAGGTATCCCCACATGAAAAAATCTAACGTCGTTAGATCTGGCGATCTAGCCGGCCACTCCAATGGACCTCTTCTACCAATCCATCGTCCAGGAAAGATATCATTTTGTAATTCACGCACATTTCTCGCATAATCTGGTGGTGCACCGTCTTGTTGAAACCAAATTATTTCGTAAATGTTTTCATTGTTTCCTGGATATAATCTTGCAAGAAATGGTAATATGGAGTTATTTAGAAGTGCTAAATATTTGTCGCCATTTAAACTCTATCTATGAAGAAAGGCACAACAATATGTCGCTAAATAATGCCACATCAAACATTAACCTTTTAAGGGTGTTGAGTATCACTTTCCGTCATCCAGTGAGGATTATTATCGGACCAATACCTACAGTTTTAGCGATTGACAGTTCCACTTAAACGTTACCTCATCGGAGAAATAAATTTTATAAATAAACTGGCGATCATTTACACACCTATCCATCATGACACCACAAAATTCTGACCTTCTATCAAAATTATCATCAGATAATTCCTGCACAAGTTGAATTTTATAGGGATGGTATTTTTCTTTTTTCAACACCCTACGAAACGCCGTTTGCGATATCTCAAGATCTCGGGCAACTTGCCTAGTTGAGACATGGGGAGATTCGGCAATAGCCAATAGTGTATCTAGCTGCTTCTCCTCAGTTGTTGCAGATTTTGGTCTACCTAATTATGGTTTATTTTTAGCAATGCTCGTCTCTTCAAATCTCTGGATAGTTTTGCCCACAGTTCTACTAATAGGAAGTCTTTCGGGATACAATTCATTAAATATCCGACAAACCGCCTCGTGAGGTCTTTGTTTGTATCCATATCCTTGTATAATTAAAATTTGTATGCTCAGCTTTTCACTTAATTGATCCATATCTTATACGACAAATTTAAAAATTACTTTAGAAACACTCAAATATTAGTTGACCAATAAAGGCGGATGCACACACTGTCAGATTGATTGTGGCAGTAACTTAGAATTGTTATTATCTTATTAAGGTGAAAAAATTTATAAACCATCCTCAGTAAGACAAAAACAAACGGGACAATGTACAAGCAGATAAGCTTGGAATTTATTAGGACCATTCGACCAGTTCGTATGCGTGTGTTATTTTACTTCAATGTTACTTGAGCAATAAAGGCGGAAGCACTCGTTGTCAACTTGACTGTGACAGTAAATTAAAATTTTTATTATCTTATTAAGGTAAAAAAATATCATCTATAAACCATCCTCAGTAAGACAAAAAACGGAACATTGTACAAGCTGATAAGCTTGTAATTTATTAAGATCAGTCGATCAGTTCGTATTCGTGTCTTACTTTACATTTAATTTATTTTCTGGTATAAAAGACAAAAAACGAGACAATGGACAAAAAGTACAAGCTGATAAGGTTGGAATTTATTAAGACGAGTCGAGCAGTTCTTATTCGTGTCTTACTTCACTTTTTTTTTCTGTAATTTTTTCTTATGAACCCTTATCTTGTGATAGATTGTTAGAAGCAGAAAATATTGTACTTTCAGAAATTAACAATTACTGGCCGTGTTACCATTTTAACAAATGACCTACACCCTGTATATTCTGTAATAGCAGGAGTAAATACTTGAAAATCACGTCATAATATGCGAAAATACGTCCAATATGCGCATATCAAATTTCAATTTTTTTTTTGGCCGCTTACTTTAGATTTTATAAGTCCCAGTATATACATTTGGCGCGCACTGTATAAGAAAACGCTTATCTTTGTAGTTCCTAATCTATAAAATCTATACTTGTACATAATTAGATTTTAAATTAAATGCTGAATATTAAATTTCGGATAAAAATCTGTAAAATACATCCTAGATTCAGAGAGAAGCCTCAACGTGTGATTATTATAATTGAGTGCGGAGTATACTGCAGAATGGTCAAGGACGGTCATTTAAATATTATTTGTAATTTAAATTCTCGACACAAAAGTGGTTGTGGAAGCAAGGTCTTCCATGGGAACGGTTCTTATGCGAGTCGCATATACAGTGTGTAACAGCCAACTGGAATAATTCAGTATATCAATTATTGCGCATTATATATATATATATATATATATATATATATATATATATATATATATATATATATATATATATATATATATATATATATATATATATATATATATATATAAATTAAAACAATATATATATATATATATATATATATATATATATATATATATATATATATATATATATATATATATATATAATATATATATATATATATATATATATATATATATATATATATATATATATATATATATATATATATATATATATATATATATATATATATATATATATATATAATATATATATATATATATATATATATATATATATATATATATATATATATATATATATATATATATATATATATATATATATATATATATATATATATATATATATATATATATATATATATATATATATATATATATATATATATATATATATATATATATATATATATATATATATATATATATATATATATATATATATTTGTTTAAAACGCCTTAGGAGGTCGCTGTTGGGATTGTAACCGCACGAGAGTAGTTGTCAGTTGTTAACTGCAATTCGGAAACATGCTTTATTTAGTAGAATTGCATAAAATAACAATTCTGCAAATGATTGATTACGGAGATAATTGCTCGCCTATTTCAAGCAAAATTTCCCGATCTGCCGCTTATATCACAAGGAACAATTACTATAATTGAAACGCAACTTGGCGAGCTTAGACAGCAGCCACAACATTGGGTGCTAGCCATTAATCTAATATTTAAATATTAAAAGAAAAGAAAATACATTCCTCTAATTGAACTCATAAGCTCATGGAAGACGATTTTAATGAAAGAACGTCTTTTGTGAAAAAATGATGATAAATGACACGAACTGCCAGATTAACATTCGTCTGTTGGCGAATTTTCATGAGGAAAAATTCGTTACTAGAACGACGAAAAGCTTTAAAAAAATGTCTTCAAATTAGCGCGAATTTGGGTTGCCAGGATCCAAAACCAAGGTCCGTTAAAAGTTTTATATGCTTATATATATATATATATATATATATATATATATATATATATATATATATATATATATATATATATATATATATATATATATATATATAACTTTTATTTCAACAACACACCACGAGGGGTTACAGCCTAAATACTATCGTACCGTGGGTGTCGACAAGGAGGAAAGAGACAATTTGTTAATTCTGGACTTGAAGGTTTAAAGGTTCGGAGGAGAAGGAAAAACATGCGCCGGCAAGGAATTCCACATCTTGGAAGTCCTAGGGGCAAAAGAGCGGCCATAACAAGATGTTCTATGTCTGGTGACCTGGACAGTAAAAGGGTGCTTTCGCTCTGTTCCCCTGGTAGATCTGTTGTGGGCAGCAGGTGGAGGAACTATGGAAGAAAGCTCCTCTGAGTAGTGCCCGTGCAGATATCTATAAGAGAGAGATAGAGAGAGAGAGAGCGAGGTTACGGACGGCACGTCGGTGGGCAAGGGATGGCAGCCTTTGGGTGAGGCTAGGGTCACCAATGAGACGTATAGCTCTCTTCTGAATGAAGTACAGGATAGCGAGTGTAGAAGCCGCAGCAGCACCCCAGATGTGGGAGCAGTATTCGAGGTTTGGCCTTATTTGTGAAGTATATAAGGTATAGAGATTAGCTTGGGAAAAATTATTTGCGAGCGCGGAAGAGGAAACCTAATTTCTTAGCAGCCGCTTCTGCAATTGATGTCACATGTTAGTGCCAATTGAGATTTCGATCCACAGATATGCCAACAAGTGAAATGGATTCATTACTTTGAATAACTTGGCTGTTCATTGTGATGGGTCTAGGGCTGGTGTATCTTTAATGAGAAAGAAAGCAAGACTGAGATTTGGTGGGGTTGTATTGTACACGATTTATACTTTCCCAGTCTAATTTTTTTTTTTGGAGATCCATGGAGACAGAACCCTCCATGAGTCTGCGATCCTCATCTAATTGGGCCAAAGAGACAGGCTTAGAATATTGTATATTTGAGTGGAGGGTCCTGTCGTCCGCGTAACTGTGAACTGGGTTGGCTGTGCTAGAGGGGAAGTGATTGATGTGGGGAAGAAACAAAGTAGGGGCTAAAGCTGAACCTTGAGGAACTCCTGCATTAATTGGATATAGTTTAGAGGAATGGCCATCCACGATAACAGAAATGCTCCGGTTGGAGAGGAAGTTTGCTGTCCAGGTACAGAGTTTAGGTGGTAGGCCATAGGCCAGAAGTTTATTAAGCAGCGCCGCGTGCCAGACCTGGTCGAATGCTTTGGATATGTCTAGAGCGACAATCCGGGATTCACCGTGTAGTTCCATAGATTTGATCCAAGAATGGATGACAAAGGAAAGGAGGTCGGCAGTTGATCTGCGCTGACGGAATCCATACTGCCTGTCGTGGATTAGACTGTGCTTTTCAAGGCATTTTAGTAATTCGGTGTTTATATACTTTTCCATCACTTTAGAGACGACAGAAAGGAGAGAAATAGGCCTGTAGTTGCTAGGAAGCGCCTTGGATCATTTATTGGGGACGGGTTGTACTCGAGCAGTTTTCCAGTTACTAGCGAATATGCCTCTATTGTAAGATGTCTGAAATAGACGAGTCAGAACAGGAACAAGTTCTGGTGCGCATTTTTAGAGAACAATTGCTGCGATCTCGTCGAGGCCAGAGGCTTTCCTGGTATAAAGAGAAGGGAGCATCTTTCGTACCTTTTTAGTTTTGAAAATGACATTGGTCATTTTATGCGCGACATTGGAGACCGTTGGTGGTTGAACATTTTGAGGTGGGTTAAGAGTGGAATTGCCGGTGAACAATGAGGCAAAGAGTTCAGCCTTGGTCAGGGCGGTAGAAACAATTTCATCCCCTGAGACATTATGCTCTTGCATAAATTATTCCCAATAAATTTAGCAAGATTCGAGAAGGGTTTGCCGCCCTTGGATCTTAAGAGGACTTTGTGATGTGGTTATTAAACGAGTTTTTTTGCTTCAGAAAGAATGCCGACATAGCGGTTTCTTGCGGTTAAATGCTTGACGGTTTTCTTGACTGGGATTGTGTAGAAGCGTTTTGTGAGCTTTGACCTTTTCAAGTCTGGCCTTGTCACAAGATTTAGAGAAACGGGGTCTTTGAGTGTCTGAAGAGCTTTTCTGTGTCCGTGGAATAAATAATTCCATGTCAGCTTGGATAATTTCGGTGACGTTTTGTGAGATATCAGAGGGATCAGGGTGAGAGAATCAGACAGACGCCCACGGAAATTAGGAAAATAATCTCGCATTTCGTCCCAGTTCGCGGAGTTGTAGTGCCAAACGATACATGAGTGTGATGACTGTGTGACCTCGGGTTCATTGCGCAGGAAGCGTTGGCCATGCGGTGGTCTGAGCGACCAAGGGGGGCGCTGACTGATATCTTATAGTATTTAGAATTTGTAGTAAGAAAGAGATCCCAGAGATTTGAGCTGTGTGTTTGGATGCGGGGAAAGTAACTAGGTTGCTGAACCATATTGGCTAAAGAGTTGCTTACTGCAAAGGCATCTGCTGGTCTCCCTTGTGGATTGATTTTTGAAGATCCTAGCCATTCCATATTATGGACATTGAAGTCACCAAGAATAGTGACCTCTGAGGAAGGATATTCAGAAATGAGATGGTCGGTTTTTTTTAGAAAGGTAGTCAACGAGCTGGACAAAGTTGTTGTCAGAAGGTGACCGGTAAATGCAACAGATAAATTTAGTTGCAGCCCTGAGAGAGAGTTTTATCCATAGTATGTCTTTTCTTGGAGCTTCTAAATTGTGGAGTCTGGTGCAGGGTAGATTGCTACGGACGTATGCGCACACGCCTCCATGCAATCTAAAGGAACTAAGGAGAGCTCATACCCCGAGAAATTAAGGTGATTAGTGGCTGTTTTGGCACTGATTTGGGTTTCGGTGAGGAAGAGGAGTTGGGGCCTATTAGCCTGGAGGAATTGGTGGACGGAGTTCAGTTAGAATTTTGGCCACATATATTCGAGAAGAATATGTTAAATCTTGATGCCGGCGCCCCCTGTACACCCCTTTCCCGGAAATCCGAATGGAGGGGTATTTTACCTCCGGAATCTTTTGTACAAGGAGGAGCCATCATCATTTTTGCTTATAAGGGAAACCGACTCATACACCAGAACCGGAAACGTCCGTTGGGACTTCACCGGCCCCTTGATGCATGGGGTGGTACCTCCTCGGGCGTGAAAAACCTTTACTATTACGCAAAGGAAAATTCCACTACCACCTGCAAAGGGAAGGAGCGAGACTTATATATATTTTAGCGAAACTTGGCATATATCTTCATTGTATTAAGGCAGCGGACGAGTTCGTATATCAGCTATAACGGACATTTTTTTCCGCAAAAGTATACAAAAATATTTTTGAAAAGGCTATATTTTTATCAGGTTAATTATAATGAGACTTTATATGTGGCTATAAATGGTGTAAATAAACCTATGTTGTGAATGTCAGGTAATTTAGTACACAATATTTATAGTTTTCTCCAAATTAGAAATAAAATCTGAGCTGCATGCGTTAAAACGGCTTATTGGTTAAGTCGAATGCGTGAGAGGCAGAGTAGTTAACTGCCACGCGTAGATTCATACAAGTATAAACCATACATCAACGGTAACCAAACTAAATAAGTAACATGCATAAAAGATACTACCTGAACCAACAATCATGATATCTCGGCCACAAATATCGCAAATGACAGACGACATGAAATTCAAAATTTACTAAGTGATTGTTATTTAATTGGGGGACTCGATCAATTTTTTAAACTACACTATGTTTGTAGCTTGATGAAAGGCCCCAAATACAGTTTGATCACAGCATAGATATATTATGGTGTGGTTTTAGACTAAAAGTATAGCTAAATATAGTAGAAATGTAAACAAAATCAAGTCAAGTCTCTAAAGAAATGATTCTAAAATAATTTCTTTTATCTTTAAGCTTAAACATAAGACGTCATTTAAAGGCAATGATACTAATTCTGTAAATAAGTGTTACGTATACTTTTAATATAATATACCGGGCATGAAGCCGGTGTCATGTATCATGTAAACAAAACGTTAGTTAACATATCCTTAGATAGCTCAGTGGTCGCATTCTTGTCTTATACGCAGAAGGTAGAGTGATCGACGCTAGATCGACGAATTTTTTTTGACATTTGGAGAAACAATAGTGCACAGATGTCATACGTTTTGAACAAGATCTCATTTTGGTTTAAAACGCCTGAATAACTTTGTCAGCTTTGAGTCTGAAATTATCTAATTCAGCAGACATTTTGTTATTGTTGATATTGAAAAAACCGGTTTGATTGGGGTGACTAAAACGAAACCATTCTGGCGGTTAATAAGGAAAAATAACTGCTACTTTTATAATTTTGGTGATAAGTTTTCTAAATATGAATTAAGTTTCCTCCTGGAAATCTTTTGTAACGTTAATGAAATTTGTAATACAAGTTTCTTTTAAAGAGACTTACACTATCTGCAGGTATATCAAATTCTAATTAGTGAATTTTCTTAGAAAAAATTTCTTCAAATGGTCAGTTTCAATTTTTATATGTTTATATATATATATATATATATATATATATATATATATATATATATATATATATATATATATATATATATATATATATATATATATATATATATATATATATGTATCACACCGATAACTCAAAAAATAATGGGCCGATTTTGATAAAATTTGGCATGTACTTTTCTTTTGTAAATAGCTTGGATAAGTTCGTTAGTCAGGAAAATCGGACGAGGTTTTCCGGGAAAATTTTGTGTTTTCATTCGAAAAAAATTATTATCTCAAAAAGTAATTAGCCGATTTTAATAAAATTTGGCATGTACCTTTCTTTTGTAAATAGCTTTGACAAGTTTGTTAGTCATAAAAGTCGGACGAGGTTTTCCGGGAAAATTTTGAGTTTTCATTCGAAAAAAAATTTTATCTTAAAGAATAGTACGCCAATTTTGATAAAATTTGGCACGTACCTTCCTTTTGTAAAAGGCTTTGACAAGTTCGTTAATCAAAAAAAATCGGACGAGGTTTTCCGGGAAAATTTTGAGTTTTCATTTGAAAAAAATTTTAATACTTAAAAAATAAAAAATCTATGATAACCAAATTTGGTAGGTAGGTTTACGATATAAAAAGCAAACTATATACCAAAATTTAGATTTCTATGTTACAAGAAAAAAAATTATAAAATATTTTGTGCCAGATCATTTCTATGAAAATTCACTTGCTGCGTCCAGGCTTTTTATTAGCTGCAGAGAAAATTTAGTTTTGGGAATTTTTGTCAAAAGGAGTAACACAAGATATTTTTGATAATAGAGAGGTATAGATCGTAACACTTTCGAAATAATTCTTCAAATGTGCTCGTACTAGGGCCTCTAAAATCGATATTCAATGTGTCTTAGTTTAAAGTATTAGTTTTAGTAATATGCCGTATAATAATAGTGTACAATTCTTATGAAAATTCACTACTATAACGCACTTGCTGCGTCCCGAAATGTTTTATTGACACCCTTTTGTAGCAAGAGTAATCAAAAACGCGTTATCTGCTTTAAGATAACTTATTACTTAGTTTAAGTACATTTAAGTAAGTTAAAAAATAAACCCAATCTACCGCAGACATATTCCCTCTCCGCATTTAAAGCTTTTCGTTTTTCCCTTATAATTTTCAGGATTTCTTAAATTCAAATTAATGAGTTTAAGACTGAACAGCACATAATATACGTGCATTGCATTCTCACAAAAACTAAAATGACGTCCCTATACATTACTGCTATGTTATACAACTTCCTTTTAAAGTCACAAAAACCGTGAATTCTCTCTTTTCGAATTAAATTCTCCAATGTATAATTCAGATTTCGCCTGGGGTGTCTTTGGTATTCCGCTCTCGAACAAGAGAAAGCTTGAACTTCTCACTCGTGGAGAAACAATGCCGGAACGGCAGAACTAAATTTAAAATATCACAATCTGCATTTCTAGCGATTGTGGGGGATTTTCGCTAGTGTAAAACCGTGTCGGTAGAAGTCTTGGAGATAGATTGCGACTGTAACGATCCTGGCTTATCCTTGGGCCATGTAAATTTAGGCAATCACTCCAAGAACGCGAGATATATGGGATACGCTAGCTTTTAAAGAGAGAGATGAAATGAAATATCTTTACGCGCAAAGTGTACTACGTGTTTATGGGTAGGGTTTGGATCTCAGTTTTTTTACAGAAAATTACAATGTTGTTGTAAAATGGGATAATATGTCACTCACGATTTTGGCCACGCATGATGGCGAAACGTACTTATCTGCCTGTCTTAAGAAAAATGGTTATCATAAAGTAGTCACGACAAGAGACAAACAAATTAATGGGTTTGTTTAGATTATGTATGTTCTGTGACGAACGTAGCTGAAATTTGATAGTAGGCATACTTGAGCGCGCTGAATACACAGAAACGCTGAAGATATACAGGTCTTTTTTAGAAAACTTTTTTAAACTTAGAGTTTATTGATGCCAACTAGAAGCTACAAGTTACAAAGACTTAATATCACAAAATAATTATAGTCATTAAGACTATTTTAATTTTGAATGAAAGTATTTTATTGTAACTTAACTCCTTAGAACCCCTTAAGTTTATCCATATATAGCGTTGCTAGAAAATAGAAGCAGAAGCGGTACTTTTCACAAATACTTAATATGACATCTTATACCTATTAGGCTTTATGGTATATTGTAATACAGAAATTTTATTTGCAAGTCATCTTATAAAAAAAATTGCACTGTAATTCGTTTCAGAACGTATTCAATCTAAAAAAAAATTCGGGACGCAGCCAGTGCGTTATAGTAGCGAATTTTCATAAGAATTGTACACCATTATTATACGGAATATAAGTAAAGGTAAGACTTTAAACTTACACAGACCTTAAAGATCGATTTTAAAGGTCCTAGTATGCGCACATTTGTATATATCCTTCGAAAGTGTTACTATCGATATCTCTCTATGATAAAAAAAAAACTCTTGCGTTCTAACTCCCTTTGAAAAAAATCAATTTTCTATGAAGCTAAAGAACTAAATTTTGCTATATCTGTAGATAGTGTAAGTCTCTTAAAAAAACTGTTATTACAAATTTCATTAAAATTATACAGAAGATTTTCAGAAGGAAACTTAATGAATATTTAGAAAAGTAAAGTATCTGCCAAATTATAAACGTAGCAGTTATTGTTCCTTATGAATCGCCAGTATGGCTTAGTTTTAGTCAACCTAATGAAACAGGTTTTTTCAATATCAACAATAACAACATTATAATTTCAGACTCAAAGGTGACAAACTTATTTAGGCGTTTTGAACAAAAACGAGATCTTGTTCAAAATGTATGAAATTTGCGCACCATTGTTTCTCCAAATGTCAAAACAAAACATAAAAAAGCATACATTCATCGAGCTGGATTCGATCCCGTAACCTTCTGCCTTTGAGGCAAACGCGACGCCTTTCAGCCATCTAGGCATACGTCAACCAACGTTTTGTTTACATGATACATTAGATCGGCTTAATGCCCGGGATATTATATTCAAAGTATGCGTAACAATTAATTACAGAATTGGTAGAGTTACCACTGAAACACATCCCACGACTGTTTCGGTCTTATATGACGTCTTATGTTTCATTTTAAAAATAAATGAAACTATTTTAGAACCATTTTTATAGATACACCTTTACTATATTATCTGGCAGCATAATATGCCTATGCTGCGCTTAAACTGTATTTGAGGCCGTTCACAAAGCTCCAAATATAGTGTATTTCAATAACTGATTGCATCCCCCATTTAAATAATTTTTAATTTCATGTCGTCTGTCATTTTACATATTTGCGGCCGAGATTTCACGATTGTTGGTTCGGGTAATATCCTCAAATGATAAACAGATCAAATCATTCGTAAATTAATCATAAGCACAGTGAAAGTAATGTACTGAAATAGATAGACACTCCAAACTAGTGAAATTCAAAAGACTTTGAGCAAGCTACAATAAGACATTTAACAATTAGTGAAATGTAGCTTGAAATCAAAACAAACTGATAAACAAATAGGTACGTATAGAAATATTAAAGTTTGTACTAACCCGTTAAAATGTTTATAATATTCAGACACCACTACTTAAAGTTTGAAAAATAGTTTGTATATAATTTAAGTATTTTAAAATTTGTTTTTGTTGATGTTTTTGAAATAATCTAGAATATGTCATTTATAGTTTTTCAAGTGGGGTTAATAGTGAATTTGACATTGACAACATAAATGTAAATCCATTTCTCAGTTCGACGTGTACATAGACCAAAACAACATGTCTATGCTTAGAAATATGGCAGATAGTGAAATGAATAGCTTGCTTTGGATTCGATATTTTGAAATGACAGTAAAAATAATTGAATCAAAGTAGCTCTCTTCAAGTTGGGTCATGATAACAAGAGGGCGCCAGAGCATTTTGCTAATAAAATTTAAGTGAAAATAAGTATTTAAATCGACAAATTATAGTTTTGAATATGTGGACACTGTAAATTAATAAATAGTGTATCCTTTGAATGGAAAATAAGTTAAAAATCAGAGCTGCAAGAAATATGAAAATATCCAAATAATCGTCGACGCCAAAGGACGCGGAAATTTTAAATTAGAAGCTTACAAGATGGCTACATAGCAACGAGCAATTTCAACACTTATCTAGGTCAAAAAGTGTTTAATATGATGCCACAGGAAATAAAATTGTTACTCTGCTCACAAGTTTAAAAAAACTTTAAACAATGGTTACTTGATTTAGGTCAGAGAGAACTTGATAATTTAATCAGTCTGAATTAGAGGAGGAAATAAAATAATACCTGTGTCCTTTGTTGTCACTGCAGCGATTTTCAATGTTTTTGTATGTTTTTCTCTGTTTTTCTCATCTACTAGTCATTCAGACGTTTTCGTCGATTTTTGTTTATATACTATTTTCAAAGTATGGATCTGCTTTCTGTTATACTATGTTAATTTGTTGTGTTGTGTGTGTATGTGTGGGTGTGTCAACGCACGCATATATGCGTTCCAAAAGGAAACAAAATAACGCACAAATAAGTGCGTTAGAAGCATTTCGAGGGTGTTCATTTTGTGATTTTTAACTCAGATTGTTTAGAGTGGCTTTAGACTGTTCTGTTTTGAATGTGACTTAACTTTTTTTATGCGTACTAATGATAAGTACTGTTTTAAAAAAAATGTATAGTTAAAAACTCACAAATAAATGCTTTAGAAGCACATTGTAAGTGTTTAATTTTGGTTATTATATTCACATAGTTTATATATTTTTTATTCGTAGTCTGCAAATCTGAATAAACCTATTGTATGATACTATTATTATATAAAAATTGAAACTACCCATAAATGTGGGTTCTATACGTTCTAATTTAATTCATTTAATTTCTAACTTCAAGTGGTAAAGTCGTGATCTCCTTATAAACTTTTTTTTCTACAAAAGTACGCTAAAAGCAACACAAATTTTCAAAGCTAACAGAATGTACATTTATTCAGTAAATACACTGAGTTATAAACGATCTCTTTTCGAGCGGATATAACCAGATATACCTATTTTTTCTAATGTTATTTATCTCCATTTGCGCAATGCATCTAATACAAGAAGCATTATTCAGATAAAACTAATAATTGATTTATCACAGAATTCCGGAAGTAAGAACTTGTGTGGGCAGTTTATCTTTGTCTAAAAACGAGTGAGCGCCAGAACACGTACTAACAAGGCGAGATTTACAGCCTCCTGGCAATTGAATGCACTTACTGCAGGATAATTAATTCGACAGTCTGACTACTGGTCTCCTCTGCATGTAATTACATACCCCAAAATAGAATTATCGTCCACTTGAAACCGCATCTGTTTAACTGCGGCAAATAGTATACCATGCCAAACATTGTTTCAAGTGCTGCTGGTAATTCTTGTTAAGTAGTCTTTGACTGCCACCTCTTTTAGCTCCAAGCTTCCAAATTTTAAACAGATTTCATACTTAGCATCAAAATAATACAGAAGCCATGAGTCATCCTCTTTGCCTAATGTATTACTTGAGTAATAGGTATTGTCAACGTGACATCTAGTCTGGACGAAGCAAGTGCTTTATAGTAGAGAATTTTCATAAGTTTTATAATACATATCATAACTTACTTTATCCCCTATGCATATCACTGGACTTGTTCAAACTTATTTATATTAAATTTAGGTAGCTGGTTTTAGTGAATTTTCGTAGAAAAAATTCACTAATGGAGAGATCCCGACTTTTGAATTTTGAAAAAATTTTTGCGAATGAGCGCGAACTAGGACCCCTAGAACCCATATTCGGGGTCAGTTTCAATATATATATATATATATATATATATATATATATATATATATATATATATATATATATATATATATATATATATATATATATATATCACACCAATAACTCAAAAAATAATGGGCCCATTTTGATAAAATTTGGTGAATACCTTCCTTTTGCAAGTGGCTTGGATAAGTTCGTTAGCCAGGAACATAGTCCTAGGTTTTCCCGGAAAATTTTGTGTTTTCTTTAGAAAAAATTCATATCTCCGGAAATAACAAAATAAGGGCAACCAAATTTGGTATGTCGTTTTACATTGCTATAGATAGATCATCTACCAAAATTTAGTGCTATAGATCAAAAGACAAAAAATTATGGGCATTTAAAGAAAAATAAATTGGGGTTTTCCTCAAAACGTCAAAGTGACAATTTAAAATGACAAAATTGGCAAAATTTAGGCAAAGAACTTGAATCTAATACGGGCTATAGAAAGAAAATGTTTTAAGAAGAATGTTTTACAAAACCTGAGGTCTTAGTTTCAATTGTCATTGTCCTTTATTTTACTAAAATGTTTCCAGAAAATTCATTTCAAATAGATCCTTTCTCTGATGCTTGGCAGTAGTCTTAGCTATAGAGTTTATCGTTTACTGGTATATAACTTTGGTCCAATTTTCGTAAAAAATCAATAAAGCTCAATATATCTGTTATGCTACAAGATATGAAAAAAAAATTGTATACATTAATTATGGGGTCCATAAGTCGTTGGTGATACAAATATTTTTTTTAGTCGAACACGCCTTATGTTATTGCATTTTTGCATTTTCCATCGAAATATAACGCATGTTTGTAAGTAAAAAAATTCTGGACGCAGTAAGTGCGTTATGGTAGCGAATTTTGATTAAATGCTTCATATTTGAAAAGATCAATTTGCTCTTAACCCATAAGGTTGACCAAGAAACGGATTTTTTCGGAAACACTAAGTTTACTTTCGGAAATTTTTGTACGTTTTCAAACAAGAAAGTTATTTTGATGAAACATGGCACATTGTTTTTATTACTATATATGTTATACTGGTAATCAAATTTGATGCCTGCTTTCTAAAAAAAAAAAACACACATATTTGCTATTAAAAACATTTTTATGAAAATTCACTACCATGACGAACTTGCTGCGTCCCGAAGATTTTTATTTACAATTCACTTTAATTTAGCTACATTTTCATATAAAAGCCCTCAAATTGTGTTCCATTCCGTATCTTGACTGACAATGACTAAATAATTTAATAAATTCCCAGTCCTGCTTCCTTAATTTGTTTAGACTCATCTGTATACCATGCCTTTGTCCCATTATTGGCGGTCATTTATGACCATGTCAAATGGAACTCTAATATCCAGTTTACCTGGCATTTGATCTGTTGGTTTGGCGAGTGACTTAAATGGAATAATTTCCAGAATATTCACGTGGCCAACCAACTCTCCTGGTTTCAATTTGTCTGCTTGAAACAGTCTAGACGCACTCTATACAACGTGTTACAAATAAAAAATAAAACTCTGGACGCAGCAAGTGCGTTATGGTAGTGAATTTTCATAAAAATGTTTTTAATAGCAAATATGTTGTTTTTAAGAAACATGCATCAAATTTGGTTACCAGTATAATCTCTATATTAGAAACAATGTGCCATGTATCATCAAAATAACTTTATTATTTGAAAATGTACAAAAATTTCCGAAAGTAAACTTAAATTGTTCCCGAAAAAACTGGTTTTCTGGTCAACCTTATAGGTTAATAGCAAATTGATTCAAAATTTAAAGCATTCAATGAAAATTCGCTACCATAACGCACTTGCTGCGTCCCGAATTTCTTTTCTTACAAAGGTGTATTATATTTCGATGGAAAATGCAAAAATGCAATAACATAGGGCGTGTTCGATTAAAAAAATTCACTACAAAAAGAACATTTGAATCACCAACGACTTATGGGCCACCTGTAATTGTGGACATATTTTTTAAGATGTAGCTTAAGACACCCTACAATTAATATATAGAACTTTTTTTTCGTAACTTGCATAATGACGACATAATTCGACAAACATGATATACCAAACGATAAACTCTATAGCCAACACTATTGCTAAAGCATCAGAGAAAGGGTCTATTTGAAATGAATTTGCTGGCAACATTTTAGTAAAATGAAGGACAATGACGATTGAAACTAAGAGTTCAGGCTTTGTAAAACATTATTCTTGATACATTTTCCTTCCATAGATCATATTAGTTTTAGGTTCATTGCCTAAATATTAACAATTTTGACGTTTTAAATCGCGACTTTGACGTTTTGAGGAAAACTAATTTTTTTTAATGCCTGTAACTTTTTTTGTTCTTTAACCTACACCGCTAAATTTTGGTAGGTAGCTTACCTGTAATAATATAAACCCGTGCACCAAATTTAGTTGCCCTTTCTTAGTTAATTCCGGAGATATACATTT
Source organism: Tillus elongatus (assembly GCA_964006375.1). NCBI lineage: Eukaryota > Metazoa > Arthropoda > Insecta > Coleoptera > Cleridae > Tillus > Tillus elongatus. The sequence goes on from OZ023264.1 coordinate 60,671,087, forward strand.
TTTAGATTGAAAACTCAAAATTTTCCCGGAAAACCTCGTCCGATTTTCCTGACTAACAAACTTATCCAAGCCATTTACAAAAGTAAGGTACATGCCAAATTTTATCAAAATCGGCCTATTATTTTTTGAGTTATCGGTGTGACATATATATATATATATATATATATATATATATATATATATATATATATATATATATATATATATATATATATATATATATAAACGTATAAAAATTTAAACTGACCCCGGATATGGGTTCTAAGGATCCTAGTTCGCGCTTTCGCGCTTATTTGCAAAAATTTTTTCAAAATTCAGAAGTCGGGATCTCCCCATTAGTGAATTCTTTCTACGAAAATTCACTAAAAGCTGAAGCTTGTGAATATTTAAAGATACAACTTGAGTTATCAAATTGTCTTACAATGAATGAGCGTTTGACAGAACACACTTTGTCTGCATTTTCCAAAATAATGTATCTAATTATACTAATTATGTCTGATACTCAAGCTTGTTTTAAGGTTTTCACTTTTCAACTATATTTTTCTCTTTGGTCCAAAATTTTAAAAACTAAAGACTCAGAATTATTTGACATATTTGGATTGTAACCAGTTTACTTGTCAAGTCACCAGCTCATTCAATGTCGCAACATCTTAATCTGGTGAGACCTGTGTTTGTTATATAGATTTAATGAGTCTGTTTGGGGTTCATTAGAATTGCATATATAATGTATTTTTACCTTAGGATTATTAAAGGCACTATGGTTTTGTGTGTTTTCATATATTTAAATTTACTCTGCACCAGTATATATTCTTTGTGATATAAATACAGTATACAGACATGTTGAGCTATTAAGCGTATTTTTAGCGATCTAGCCTGACGGGCTTTTCTACTTCTTCAAATGGAAACATTCACTCATCACAGCTATCTCTAGTACCAACAAGATTAAGTTTTTTAGGGGATCATTTCCCGTTGCGTATATGGTCGCTTTCTGCAAAGCCTTATAGAAGTACTCTTAAAACTAGGATCTCCTAATGTTATCTAGATGGAGCTTGTTAGCTTGCTTATGCGCTACGGGGGCTATGAGGGTCACCCCAACGGCAGCATTTGAAGTTCCTTTCGGCCGGTCATCACTGGCAGAAATTTATACAAGGAGAGGCTCGCGCAGTTTTACATAAGCTAATGCTAATGCGAGGTAAAATACCGATTAACCAGCAGCGCGGAGCGAATATTAGAAGCTATATAAGAAATTGAAGGCAAATGATATCCTGGGAATATTCGTGGACTATCTGGTCCTAGGTACAGCTTCAACAAAAATCCCTCCGCTGGCAATACAAATAGTCTGGTACACCGACGGATACAAGGCGGAAAAATGTGTTAGATCTGGGGTTTATAGAACAAGACCAGCAACCACTATTTGAATAAGCCTAGAACAATATCCCACACCGAGATGTTCGCAACGTAATGTTGCGCAAAACAGAGTATTGACATATATTTGAATAGCCAAGCAGTGCTTACGCTCTATGGAGATAATTTAAAAGATAATATGAGACTCTCTGACAATGAGTGGAGATTTGAACCTGGGATGAGCATTGATAAGCACAATTTGGAAAACCTAATTCATCGCAGGTCAAAGGAACTGAATCTTTACTTTTTTTCATTCCTCTGATTACGCAAACTTTGTTAGTGAAACGAACGTCAGGTCAAAAAACTGTATTGTGATGAACTGGATTCTGCCAATTGTACTTATCTGTGTTCATCACAGATTTCAATTTTCACTCGTTGAATTATGCCTCTCAGCCCAACGGAACTGAAGCTTTACCCTTATTCATACCTCTGGTAAGGCTAACTTTGTTAGCGGAACGATCGTCAGGTCTAAAAGTATATTGTGATGCATTGGGTCCTCCAAATAGTACTGACCAGTACTCAACACAGGTTCCAACCTTCATTCATTGTATTATGTCTTCCAGGTCAACGGAACTGAATCTGTACCTTTATTCATTCCTCTGATGATGCTAACTTTGATAGCGAAACGATCGTCAAGTCTAAAACTATATTGTGATGAATTGTATTCTCTAAATTGTACTTATTACTGTCTGACAACACAATAAAACTAGGAAGTCGAAATAAATTGACACTAGCCTGCGTTCTAGCACATAGTAGTAATAAATGATATGATTAGGTCGACCAACTGCCCAAGAAAAGCGCGTTCAGGATCCTGGTAGGCCCCGAATCTTTTTGAGGTCGAGCCGGGACGAGAACTAAAAGCGTCGCTAGTAAATTTCCCTGAGGCAAAATACAAAAATGGTGAAAATAACCTGTATGATGGAGTCAGGCCAAAATCGCTAAAATTCACAAAAGTCCTACAATAAAGGAAAAAGGATGCCATTCAGATAATCTTAGGTCTATTAACAGCACCCTATGGACAAAATACACACATAACCCAAGTAAGTCTGGCAGACACGGTAATGTGCAAATTTTGCTAAGAAACAAGAAAAAAAAAGGGTCTAACGAGGTTGATGATTCAGCCGCTCAGGGAGAAAAACAAAGATCCGTAAATTACGAAAAGGAACCCCTTAGTTTGTGCAAAGCTGATAAAGTTAGGTAAATGCGAGCAGGCATCAATCTGATTACCGGTATAGCCTATGTAGTAGAAACAATGTACTATATTTTATCAAAATTACTTATGCTTTGAAAATATACAAAAATTTTCCGAAAATATACTTAAATGTTGGGTTCCTAACCAACAAAGCTTACGTTAATAACAAATTGAGTTATTAAAATTTGAAGGATTTAATGAAAATTCACTACCAAAACGCACCCACTGCATCCAGATTTTTTTCTAATAAACGCATCATATTTCGATAAAAAATTCAAAACTGAGTTAACGAATTTTTTCTATGAAAATTAGCTAAAAATTATAGACTGTTAAACCGTCAACTTCACTAAACCTACATCGAAAGCATCAACTTAACTAAACCGACATCCAAAGCATCAGAGAAAAGGTCTATTTGAAATAAATTTTCTGTAAATATTTTAGTAAAATGAAGGGCAATGACGGTTGAATCTGAAACATAAGGGTTCGCAGAACACTCTTCTAGCGACATTTTCTTTTCACAATCCGTATTTGATTCACGTTCTTTGCCTAAACTTTGCCAATTTTGACGTTTTAAATTGCGAGTTTGACGTTTTGAGGAAAACTTCATTTTTTTATTTAACTGCCCATAACTTTTGTTTATCTAGATACCCAGATTTTGGTACAGGTTTCACTCTTTATAATACAAACACGTGTACCAAATTTGGTTGCCCTTACTTCCTTATTTCCGGAGATATGAATTTTTTTTAGAAAGAAAGCACAACATTTTCCGGGAAAATCTGGTCCGATTTTCTGGATAACGAGCTTATCCAAGCCACTTGCAAAAGGAAAGTACTCACCAAATTTGATCAAGATCGGTCCATTATTTTTTGAGTTATCGGTCGGATATGTATATATATATATATATATATATATATATATATATATATATATATATATATATATATATATATGTATCACACCTCAAATCAAAAAATATTTGGTCAATCTTGATCAAATTTTGTACTACCTTTCTTTTGCAAGTGGCTGGGAATATGGTAACCAAATTTCGTACACCGCTTTATATTATAAAATGCGAACCACATACCAAAATTTAGGAATAGGTTAAAAGGAAGAAAATTAAAAGCATCTGAAAAAATGGAGTGCTATTGGTGACCGACAATAGGTATGGATGCAAAATGATAATGTTTTGTATCCTCCTACTATGCCGAAAAGCATAACTATTGGACAGTTGATAGTCCGTTTATTAATCTTATTTTTAAAGGGGTAGACATTGATCCAATCCAATCCATAGCAGGTGGTAGTGGAATTTTCCTTTACGTAATAGTAAATGATTTTTTTACGCCCGAGGAGGTACCACCCCATTCATCAAGGGGCCGGTGAAGTGAACGGACGTTTCCGGTTCTGGTGTATGAGTCGGTTTCCCTTATAAGCAAAAATGATGATGGCTCCGCCTTGTACAAAAGATTCCGGAAGTAAAATACCCCTCCATTCGGATCTCCGTGAGAGGGGTGTACAGGGGGCGCCAACATCAAGATTTCACATATCCTTTTCGAATATATGTGGCCTAAATTCTAACCTGAACTCCGTCCACCATTTCCTCCAGGCTAACAGGCCCCAACTCCTCTTCCTCACCGAAACCCAAATCAGTGCCAAAACAGCCACTAATCACCTTAATTTCCCGGCGTATGAGCTCCTTATTTCCTTTAGATGGCATGGAGGCGTGTGCGCATACGTCCGTAGCAATCTTCCCTGCACCAGACTTCCCAATTTAGAAGCTGGAAGAAAAGACATACTATGGATAAAACTCACTCTCAGGGCTGCAACTAAATTCATCTGTTGCATTTACCGGTCACCTTCTGACAACAACTTTGTCCAGCTCTTTGACTACCTTTCTGAAAAAACCGACTATCTGATTTCTGTATATATTTCCTCCGAGGTCACTTTTTTTGGTGACTTCAATGTCCATAATAAGGAATGGCTAGTATCTTCAAAAACTGATCCACAAGGGAGAGCAGCGGAGGCCTTTGCAGTCAGCAATTCTTTGGCCAATATGGTCCAGCAACCTACTTACTTTCCTCGTATCCCAACACACAGCTCAAATCCCTTGGATCTCCTTCTTACTACAAAACCTGAATCCTATAAGATATCAGTCACCGCCCCCCTTGGTCGCTCAGACCACGGCATGGTCACTGCTTCCTGCGCAGTGCAACCCGAGGTCACACAGTCATCACATATCGTTTGGCACTACAACTCCGCGAACGGGGACGAAATGCGGGATTACTTTTCCTCATTTCCATGGGTGTCTGTCTGCTTTTATCATCCTGACCCCTCTGATATCTCACAAAACGTCCAGAAAGTATCCAAGCTGGCATATAATTATTTATTCCACGTACACAGAAAATCTCTTCAGCCACTCAAAAGCCTTGGTCCTCTAAATCCAGTGACAAGGCCAGACTCGAGAAGGTCAAAGCTCACAAAAGGCTTCTACACAATCCCAGTCAAGAAAACCGTCAAGAATTTAACGACGCAAGAAACCGCTATGTCCGCATTCTTTCTAAGGCAAAAAAATTGTTAAATAACCACATCAAAAACAAAGTCCTCTTAAGCTCCAACGGCGGCAAACCCTTCTGGACTCTTGCTAAATCTATTGGCAATAATTTCTGCAAAAACACGTTCCCACCTCTTGTCTCAGGGGATGAAATTGTTTCTACCGCCCTGGGCAAGGCTGAACTTTTTGCTTCGTTGTTCGCTAGCAATTCTACTCTCAACCCACCTCCAAATGTTCAACCACCAACAGTCCCCAATGTCGCACATAAAATGACGGCTATCATTTTCAAAACTAAAAAGGTACGAAAGATGCTCTCTTCTCTTAATACCAGGAAAGCCTCTGGCCTTGACGAGATCCCAGCAATTGTTCTCAAAAATGCGCACCAGAACTTGCTCTTGTCCTGACTCGTCTACTTCAGATATCTTACAATAAATGCATATTCCCTAGTAACTGGAAAACTGCTCGAGTACCACCCATCCCCAAGAAAGGATCCAAAGCACTTCCTAGCAACTACAGGCCTATTTCTCTCCTTTCAGTCGCCTCTAAAGTGATGGAAAAGTATATAAACACCGAATTACTAAAATTTCTTGAAAAACACAGTCTAATCCACGACAGGCAGTATGGATTCCGTCAGCGCAGATCAACTGCCGACCTCCTTTCTTTTGTCACCCATCCTTGGAACAAATCTACGGAACTACATGGCGAAGCCCAGGTCTGGCACTCAGCGCTGCTTAATAAACTGTCGGCGTATGGCCTACCACCAAAACTTTGTACCTGTACAGCAAATCTCCTCTCCAACAGGAGCATTTTTGTTGTTGTGGATGGCCGTTCCTCTAAACTGTATCCAATTAATGCAGGAGTTCCTCAAGGTTCAGCTTTAGCCCCTACTTCGTTTCTTCTCCACATCAATGACCTCCTCTCTAGCACATCCAACCCAGTTCACAGTTACGCGGACGACAGCATCCTCCACTCAAATATACAATATTCTAAGCCTGTCTCTTTAGCCCAATTAGATGAGGATCGCAGACTCATGGAGGGTTCTGTCTCCGTGGATCTCCAAAAAATATCAGACTGGGGAAGTAGAAATCTTGTACAATTCAACCCCACCAAAACTATGTCTTGCTTTCTTTCTCATAGGAGATACACCAGCCCTAGACCCATCACAATGAACAACCAAGTGATTCAAAGTAATGAGTCCTTTTCTCTTGTTGGCATTTGTGTGGATCAAAATCTTAATTGGCACCAACATGTCACATCAATTGCAGAAGCAGCTGCTAAGAAATTAGGTTTCCTGTTCCGGACTCGCAAATACTTTTCACCAGCTAATCGATATACCTTATATACTTCACAAATAAGGCCAAATCTCGAGTACTGCTCCCACATCTGGGGTGCAGCTGCCGCTTCTACACTCGCTATCCTAGACTCCATTCAAAAGAGAGCTATACGTCTCATCGGTGACCCTATCCTCACCCAAAGGCTGCCATCCCTTGCCCACCGACGTGCCGTTGGTGACCTCTCTCTATTTTGTAGATATCTGCACGGGCACTGCTCAGAAGAGCTTTCCTTAATAGTTCCCCCACCCGCTGCCCCCAACACATCTACCAGGGGAACAGAGCGAATGCACCCTTTCACTGTCCAGGTCAACAGACATAGAACATCTTGTTATGCCCGCTCTTTTGTCCCGAGGACTTCCAAGTTGTGGAATTCCTTGCCGGCACATGTTTTTCCTTCTCCTCCGAACCTCCAAACCTTCAAGTCCAGAATTAACAAGTTGCCTCTTTCCTCCTTATCAACACCCACGGTACGACAGTATTTAGGCTGTAAGCCCTCGTGGTGTGTTGTTGAAACTTAAAAAAAAAAAGATCAGAGAAACGCAGAAAACCAACATATTGTGTAAGGCTAGATGCATTCTCGTAACAATTAGAACCGTAGACCGGTTTCGCTCTCATTAGAGCTCTTCAGTACGGCATACTAATTGTAGCAAAAATGCACCTGAAGTAATACGGCTATAGTATAGCCAGCCTTTCAACACTAAGTGATTGGTGGACGTGCCGCCACCTAGTTGCGGAACCAAATTGTATGTTGTCACGCCAGCTCCAAAGTACACAAAGTGTTAACAAAATAGAGACTGTATACAACTAACCAGCAATTTAGAAAATTGTCAGCCCTGGCCCATTTCTACCCCAATATAGGGACAAAGTATGTAAGGCTAGATGCATTCTCCCAACAATTAGAACCGTAGTCCGGTTTCGCTCTCACTAGAGCTCTTCAGTGGGGTAGAAATGGGCCAGGGCTGACAATTTTCTAAATTGTTAGTTAGTTGTACACAGTCTCTATTTTTTTAACACTTTGTGTTATTTGAAGCTGGCGTGACAACATACTACTTGGTTGCGCAACTACGTGACGGCACGTCGACCACTCACTTATTGTTGAAAGGATGGCTATACTATAGCCGTATTACTTCAGTGCATTTTTGCTACAATTAGTATGCCGCACTGAAAAGCTCTAATGAGAGCGAAACCGGTCTACGGTTCTAATTGTTGCGAGAATGCATCTAGTTTTACATACTTTGTTCCTATATTAGGGTAGAAATGGGCCAGGGCTAACAATTTTCTAAATTGTTAGTTAGTTGTATACAGTCTCTTTTTTTAACACTTTTTGTTATTTGGAGCTGGCGTGACAACATACTACTTGGTTCCGCAACTAGGTGGCGGCACGTCCACCACTCACTTAGTGTTCAACATATTGTGTGCTAAACAAAATCTATGGAATATTACAAAGACTATCTTTGGATGCATCAGGAGGTATAAGAAAAATTATTGTCAACGTCTTCTAGTTTTTGCTCTGAAAATCTCAAAATGACGAGTGAAAACGGCAAAATGACGTTTAACAAAAATCTGTTCATGACGTACGAAAAATATTAAATGAAATGTCTTGAACAAAGTCATAGATTTGTGTTTCGAGTGTTAATTTGATAAAATATTCGCAAAAAATCCATTTGAAGTAGAAATTATTTGCTATGGTAAAACATACATTTACATACGAGCTTATAACCCGTTCATTACAACAAATATGTCATGTGTCCCTCAACCGAGTCTTAAGAGCGCGCGTATGATTCCTACTTAAACTTCTGGGGTTCAAACCCAGAGGCGTGCGAACTTTCTTTCTTTAATTTATTCCTTTTTTACGTTCAGATTATGTAATTGCTATGAATTTTTAGCGACTTTTTCTTGGGAAAATTAATTAATGGGACTGTCAGTTCAAATTTCAAATCTTAATAGCAAATCAGGTTTTTTTGGTGTTCGAACTGGATTAAACCATTCCATCCTTAAAACAGCCGTAAAAACTTTTTCTGTGGCTTCACACGTGCTTGTTTCTGCCTTGCTTATTTATTTAAAATGACGACAATTGCTCACGCCATAAATATAACACAACCACAACATAAAATCTGCATTAAACAAAACTTGATTCGATTCTGATAACAATACTTAAAATGGTCAAATATGATGTATTATTTTAATCTAAACACGACTTTAAATAAATCTAGTTCATTCCCCTCCTGCTTTACATCGATTCACTAACGTGGGATTAGTAGAGACTACTGCATGATATAGCCAGTAAATTAAAACTAGATAAACCACTTCAGAGTCTGCACTCTCTTTTTTTTTAATAAATGGCTTGCTGTTGCAATTGTCGATAAATTGATCTTGCCTTATTCACCCGATACCACTTCTTGCGCTTTTTATATTCTATTGCTTTATATCAAATATATTCAATATACTATAGCTACAGATTATTGCAATCGTACATGAATGTCAATCAATCAATATAGATAGTCAAGTGGGAATTTTTTTCTGTCACATTCTCAAACGAGCTTGTAATTGACCAGTCGTAATAAAAATTGAATATTAATATCATTTTGCTGGGAAAGAATGTAGCAGGATTATTTAAGAATAACTGACAATAACCTAGGATGTTTGTCCCAACAATTAAATTTTATTTGTTGAAGTTTAACGGTGTTTTTTATACAGAGTGTCCCATTTAAAACGAAACACCCTGAATATCCTATTAGAGGTTAATTTTTTTTTAATTGCTGAAACACATCATTTATTATGTCAATGATTTACTCTGCACCTTTAAACTTCTAGCGATGGGGGGACTTATTCCCAAAACATCAAATGTAACGCAGACTCGAGTGTTACTTTCTCCAAAAGGGCGTTGAATTCTCTTTAAAATGACTACTTTTCGTTTTACAAATTCAATTTCCGAAATAATTGTCTTATTGTTTAACAGAATTTGTTTATTGTTTAGGTATTTGAGACATTTCCACCGAGGGGTATTTTAGTGTACAAGGTAATGAATTACAGGAGTATTTCGACATATTGCGGGGAATTTCTATGTATTTCGGGAACTTTCGAGGTATTCAGGGAAATTTCGATATATTTCATGGAATTTCGAGGTATTTTTGGAAATTTCGAGGTGTTTCGGGGCATTTTAAACGTATATTGCATTATATTTCGTAAAATCTCCCACAACTTGGCAATGTTGTACTAAAAGTCGTCGGGCAGACTATCTTTTTAAATTTTCTTTGCGTGTCCTAAGAGAAAATAATAACTTTTTAGATATTGCAATTTTTTTCTTTTTTAAACTTTAAGATTATTATTGTTTTTTGCATGTTCTGGCCTCAAAGTAAACTCATTCAACCACGGTCATTTATTTTCATTCGCTTCTTTGCAGTCTATTTTTATACCTTTAGTATATTATATACATATATTCACATATGTACTTATATCTTGCTACCATTTACATTTTAATTATTTATATTAATTATCACCTTAACCTAAGGACCAAAAGCGGGACACTCGCTTCATGTATTGAAGTCGTTTAAGACAACTTTACATAAACACAGAACAGGTGACCATAGGTAAGGTTTGGGCAGACATTAGGAATCTTAAAATCCAAACATTAATTATTAAAACTAAGAATTATAAATTTACAGATTTAAATCATATGTTTTTGATTAGTTTATGTTTAATTCGAAGTTTATTGGTTACTTAAGAATATTTTGCGTTTTATTTTTGCCAAGTGGTACTTATGTTACTATTAAAATGAATTTTTCCTGTCTTATTTAACCTTTCCGTGATCGTGCCTAAAAAGCCTAGGTTTTAGACCGTGCCCAGAAGTGTAACTGAGGTACCCCAAGTAAATAATTAGATTTTATATAATATATAATATTCAAATAAATAAAACTACCAAGTAGCAGAAGAAAATGTATAACATAACTACTTAAAAACCATGAAACAAAATTTTAATTAGTTTTTGTTAAACAGTGTATATTACAAACTGCCTCTCCACAAGTACTGCATGCTATTTTTGATTTTGGCTCTCAAATTCTCAAACAGAAACCTCATATTCTGTTTGAAGAAGCTGAAGATTTTCTGGAAGGCATGTATATGTATATATGTTTACCCACAACATAAACGCCTATGCGGGGTAACTGAGGTACCACGCCTACATTTTTTAAATTTAATGAGCAAAATTAATCAATTTAAATGTGAGACATTCAAAAATTATCGCAATACTTTTATTTAGGGTTACCTAAAAAATAACTCCGCCATGGACGGTCCCAAGCCCGGCTGAGAAAGGAGGAGGGCCATACCGTAACCCTACCTAGTCATGTCTTAGGAGGGCCAGGAATGCTTGCCTTAATTGGCCGGCATTGCGAGGAGAGTCCTCTATAAAAAACCCACATCGCTAGGTCGTTGGCGGGTTGGTGCCGAAGCGATGATGCTTCTGGCCGATATGGCCGGGCATTGGCAGGATGGTAATTCTGTCGCTAACGTTAACCCTCCCCAGGGAAACCGGGCGACCTCCCTGTGTAAATGCCTCTTCATGGGATGCGGGGCTTTTCCATGGAGGTTTATTTTCCCTTGCTGCTCGTGAGACCAAACATGGACACGACTTACACAGACCCAATAGAGGAGGTGGCAGGATCCAACCTTCCACTGGAACCTCCAGAGGGAAACAACAGGGGAAAGGAAAGTCCAATAGGAACCTTGGTAATCGAGCTTCTAAAAAGGGGGAGGAACCTGCACCATAACTCCCTTTCCTTTCGAGCTCTTTAACCTACTCCTTTATCCTTTATACACTCCTATATTCCTACCCCCATGCCCACCAACATAAGGTGCATCCAAGCTAGTTTGCATCATGCTAAGGCTGCGACATACCTCCTTAGCATGAAATTAAAGGAAGAGCAAATATATATTGCTCTTCTCCAAGAGCCCTAGACCGCCAATTCGGAACGAACTCAAGGGCTGGGTAACACTTCTGGTAAGATAGTAGAGGTGGGCACTGGTACCAACCCCAGAGCCTGTATCTGGATCAGAAACAATTTACAGTATTTTACACTTTCAGAATACTGCACCAAGGACACGGCATCCATCCATCTCGTGATCACATCCGGGGGGACCAGGCTGGAAGTAGTGGCCTGTTCGGCCTATTTCCCTGGAGACAGAGATGCAGAACAACCACCTCCAGCAGAGGTGCGGAAATTGATCGCCTTCTGCAAGAGGAACAACTATCACCTCGTAATGGGGTGTGATGCGAACTCCCATCACTTGGCTTGGGGGAGCACGGACACTAACAGACGAGGTGAATCACTATTTGAATACATTTTAGGGAAGGAGCTGGTTGTCAACAACATAGGCTCGGAAAACGCACCTTAAAGACCTGGACAGAAAGAATGAGAATCCAATATTGGCAAAATCTTCCAGGATTAGCTCACTCTAAGGCCTTCATAAATGGCATGTCTGAGTCAAGGGCTAAGAAACTTCTAGAGATGAACAGACAACAACTGAGTACTCTAGTCGGCCTGTATACAGGACACTGCCGCTTGCGGCATCACATGCACCGTATTGGGGTCGGTCAGGAGACCGAGTGCCGGCTGTGTATGGAGAATGACGAGACAGCAGAGCACGTGCTGTGTTCCTGTCCGGCACTGGACAGGACTAGACACCTGCTCTTTGGCAAGGTAAAGCTTGCTCCAGAGGATCTGGATCAACTTTCGCCCACAAAGGTTATCGACCTCTGTAGGAGGCTGGATTTGTTGGGCGAAATATAGACATTAGGCGTGTGCCACAATAGACTTTATGGTCGCGGTGGAGGGACCGATATGGACCACTCACATTCAAACCTAAAACCTAACCTACCTAAAAAATGAGGACTGAAAAAATTATGTTAAAAAATTACATGCAGAAAACGGAGATTTGGTTACACGGACACGGAAAGGCTAATATATATTAAAGAAATGCTTTGTTTTTATAGTTTTAGAAAATAGTGATCTTCATAATAATATATCAAATATATTTTGTGATGTGTTGTATAATTTTTATACGTTTTTTGCGATGGTCTGTTCAAGACTGCCATTTAAATTTTTTTCTTTGACATTTTAACAAAAAAGAGCGAAAGTATCGATTTCATATGAGTTTCAATTTCTTGCTTAAGAACATTTTGTGTTGTGTTGTTAGGTGAGTTTGTTTTGTTCTTGATTTAGGGTAAATAAAAGTGTTTAACAACAACAATATATATATATATATATATATATATATATATATATATATATATATATATATATATATATATATATATATATATATATATATATATATATATATATATATATATACATTATATGTATGTATAATATATTTATTTGCGTTTTAATACAGAATAACAGTTGAAACAGTTGTGACGTCACAAAATAAAGGGAGTTTTGCTGTTAATTTCAAAAGGGCTTTGGGGAATTGCAAACAACTTAAAGGAATTTCCAGTGTATTCCAAAAGTTTAGGGATATTTCGGGGAATTTCGAAGAATTTTGGGTAATAACAAATTTTTTCAGTGATTTCCCCTTTCACCTGAACAGAGCACTCCCAGGTCTAGGGTCGAACATACTGAAATCTTAGAGACGATCTCCAGCGAGATTTGGAATTTAGACAGATTGAGTCCCCTTAATCGAGCTACAGCAACCAAACTTATAGTTATCCACCGCTCCATATCAAGCGGGTTGTGAAGAGAAAGGTAATTTGCCAGGTCGGGGCGTCTGCTATATTGGGTTCAGAACAACATCGCATAGTTTATCGTATTTTAGTCCTCGTCAAACGATTTAATTTGGTACCGATCTCAAGGAAGTTGTGGAGAGAAAGGGAATTCGCCATCTTAGGGCGTACGCCATATTGCCTTTAGAACGCTACTACTTGGTTTATTGTATTTTACTCGTCAAACGCTTGTTCACAACCCATATCAAGAGGGATGTGAAGAAAAAAGGAGTTCGCCATCTTGGGTCGTCTGCCATATTGGGTTAAGGATGACATCACATACTTTATCGTACTTTACTCGTCAAATCCTTTCATTTAATAACCATGTCAAGTGATGTCGAGAAAAAGGTAATCCGTCACCTTGGGCGTCCGCCACATTTGCATTTAGAACAATATTAGATAAATATATTGATTTTAGCCAAATTCCAAGCTCTAGGCTAATTAGAGAGCTAGTCGAAATTTGAATTGGAATATTTATTTCGGGAAAAGAAAGTAGGCTTATAAAAGCGTTATAAGCAACAAAACTGATAATACAATGTAGGTTCCGTCAACATAAGTAAACAGGAAAGCTAATTAGTTTTCCACTATTCTCTTAACAAATAACAATAATAGTTTTTCTTTTGCCACCTAATGTTTCGAAGGGTTAGTTTCCACGTCTTAGAAAATAAATTTCTCTTAACTGATATAACATTACTTCTGTAGTAGACCGGATTACACTGATACCCCACATGTGGAGAATACTAACAACAATTTCGAAAATATAATAAATATCTTTTTCAGATGAAAGCAACATATTTTGGGGTTTGCTAAAATTTTGTAGTTATCTAAATTATTGGCTCTTTATTTTAGGTTTCACAATCATAGTTTCGCCATTGCCAATTTTTTGCTACATATCTATTATCTATTATAAATATTATAATAATATATAATAATATATAATAATAATAATATTCTTTATTGGTTATAATTATACAGCATGTCAATACATATAAGTCGTTGACTTGTGAAATATTCCGACATAATTTTACCAAACGTAATTCCAAAAATATTTGACAGCTATCCTCTGAGTGACATACTTCAAATTTTAACATACTAATTTTCAAATTTAGTTCTGCCTCTTTCTTTCTCCATCTAAAATTTCACACAAAACCTCTACTGCCTCGTATTCCTTTCCACATAACAATACTTCAAAACAAGCAACTTTCTTTTCTGTTCCATATTTTTGCCAAAATAACAAATTGTGTGAAGAGCCAAGTTACATTGACTTTTACAATGACGAACGCTCTAATATATATAAATAAAAATTAAATGCTCTTCGTTTGTATGTTCACCACTTGAGAACAGTTGGACCGATTTAGTTAATTTCATTATAAAAATGTTCGTAATAGTCTGAGTAAGGTATTTAGGGAAAGAAAGATAGGAAAAGTTGGCTGGAAAATTGGAAAATTCGGGAAAAAACAGAAAGCGCTTTTTTCTCTCATTTATTTTGCCACGTGCGCAAATGTCGTTTGATATATTGAAAGGACAACGTCTGTTGGGTCAGCTAGTATTCACTAAAAACCTGACTAAATTCAAGGGCAGGAGTGATTTACGCATCAAAAATCTCGGGACGCAGCAAGTGCGTTATGGTAGTAAATTTTTATTAAATGCTTCAAATTTAAATAACTCAATTTTCTCTAAACTTAGAAAGTTGAATTTTAGTACGTTGTAAGATCTTTCCTGAGGCAACATATATAGTAAATTTCATTCAAACAGCTTTGTTACTACAGGGGAAAAAATTTTTTCGAAAGAAAACTCAAAATTTTCCCGGAAAACTTTGTCCGACTTTTCTGGCTAACGAACTTATCCAAGCCATAAATAAAAGAAAGGCACTAGCCAAGTTTATCGAAATCGGTTAATTATTTTTAGTTATCAGACGGATACATATATATATATATATATATATATATATATATATATATATATATATATATATATATATATATATATATATATATTGCTATGATATCATAGTTTTTGAAAAATGTTCGTCGTTAATTATTTCTCAGGATAGCAAAAACAAACAAATAATATATAAAAAAAAATTGGTGGATGATACCTTGTAAAATAAATTTGTTGAGGTAGACTATGCTGCTACAAGACAGATAACAACAATGTAAAATATGTAACTACACACAGATGAAATCGTTTGAAATTTGAAAAAATATAAATACATAAGTAAATTGGTGTGCCTTTAGAGTTGAGAAAATCATGTAATATGAATAAAATCACTATTTACTTTTCAATTATCAATTCCAATAGTTATAGGAATGAAATGAAAGCAAAGTTTGTTTTAACATATTATTGACTAACTGTGTATCCATAACGCTCAATCAGAAAATGATTAGATAAAAATAAAATCAAGTGAGGAAGTGGAATGACAATTTGTCAGAAAAAGGAGATGACAGATTAGAAAGATTTTTAAGTAACAGTCAAAAGACAGAAAAATAAAATATTTCACATCATTGCCTACAAAATCCCTATCAACTAAATATACAGAGTAGTACAAGATTAAAATAGTATTGAGAGATATTGTATATATAATTGGAGCCACGGACAATCGGAATTTACAAGGAAGAATTATTGTGGTGAGATATACGTTGTTACATCAAAACGCAATATACATATACAGCTAATTGATAATTTTAAACAAAGAAGACCCCAGAATTATATACATTCTTTGTGATATCAAAATAACCTAAAAAAGGCAATTTGAAAGTAGAAAGTTTTTGAGAAGCATCACTTTAGAAAAACAAGTCTTGTAATAATTTAGAGTTTAGTTAAATATTTATAATTAGATTAGAGACAGTTTAACTAGATATATCATTTGAGTGTTAACATACTCAGTTCATTTTCTTTTATATTGTGTTTATATTTGAACTTATGTTTCATTATATTTAACATTGTAAAATCTGCGTTTTCATTTCATTCACCCAATCATCAATAAGCAGACCAGTCCTTTTTCAAGAAAGAAATTATTTCATTTAAATTTTTGTTTGCCAACTTCATTGGCAACATTGAATAGTGCCTGAACTCCCACTGAGAGACAAAAATATCTTAATAAAATATAAAAACACATAATTTGATATCGTAATATATATATATATATATATATATATATATATATATATATATATATATATATATATATATATATATATAAACATTTGCGCGATTGAGCGCTAATGTGTTAAATGTTTACTCCGATATCTAAGTCAAATTGACCGAATCGAGTAAAGAAAAAGTGCAAGAAACAGTTAGATAGTGAGAACATTGGCAGGAGATCTTAGGTAATTGAGAAGATAAATAAATACCACAGCCACCGTGAGTAAATTGAGTTTAAAGTACTGTTTAAAGGTTAGGGGCATTGGAGCATAAGGTTCAAAGTTGAATGCAGTGTCTTTATTGATAAGCTGAAAGAATACAACCGATATTATAATTCAGCCGCCGACGACGTCTGGATAGGCAACACGTTAAACAGCAAAGTGTAAGGAGAGTTGTATAAGATGGGTGACAGTGAAGACTATTCTGCTGATGAGGGAAAACGCAAGGCTTTTCCAATATCTGATATTTTCCAAAGAAGTAAGAAAATGGCACGAACACCAGAAAAAAATATGAAAAGTGAGAGTAATAAGTTGGATATAATGTTAAACATGCTAACGGATTTAACAGAGAAGATAACCAAAATAGAAGACAAACAAGATAAAATTATAGCTGAGATGAAAGTGATTAAAGAAGAAAATAAAAACATGAAAATGGAAAATGATCAATTAAGAAAAGAGGTAAAGGATATTAAAAAGAAATTAAATATTCTAGAAGAGGAGAAGAAAAGAAAGAATATAGTTATACAGGGGCTAAAAATGAACACAAACGATGCAAAGAGTTTAAAAGAGAACATGGGTATTTTTTTGAAACAGAATTTAGAAGTAAATGTTGAAATAAAACAAGCTAGGAGACTCAGTGAAAAGGTTTGTCTTGTTGAACTTTATAAAATAGAGGAGAAAATAGAAATTATGAGAAATAGATATAAATTAAAAAATTACAAGAATGAGATTGTGTATATAAATGATGATATGTCGAGGGAAGAGAGAAAAATTCAAAACGAATTGAGAAACGTAGCAAAAGATGAAAGAGCCAAAGGTAGAACTGTCAAGATTGGGTTTAAGAAGTTAATAGTCGCGGGACAGCTTTGGAAATGGGATGAAGAAAAAGGCCTGGTTAAACAGGTAGAATATAATAGTAGTACACATGAGACAAAAAATTAGGCAAGAATGAGTGGAAAAAGAGAACTGAACAGGCGAAGAAAAGGGCTACGTATACGGAAAAAGATGTTGGCATGTCAATAAGGGCTAGGGAGTTGTATAGGGACACGAGAGGAGCAAACGCAAATACCAATAAAGATAAAGAACACAGTAACCAAACAAGAAAATACCAGGTGAAACCGAAAACCGAGTATCTAAATCTGGGTACGTGGAACGTAAGGGGTTTGTATGAAGAGGGTGCTTTAAATAATCTAATTATGGAGGTCAATAAATATAGTATGCAAGTAGTGGCGTTACAGGAAACACACTTGTAAGGAAATGATATACAAAGGGTTGGAAACTATATTCTATTTACAAGTGGTAGTGATATGAGAAGGTATGGAGTCGCATTCTTAATAAGCGAAAAGCTACAAGATAAAGTTAAATGTTTCAAACCAAAGTCAGACAGATTATGTTCCATAAGAATTAAGGCAGAAGATAAGATGATTAGTATTGTAAATATGCATGCTCCAACAGAAGAAAAAGAAGAAGAAGTGAAAGATCAGTACTACGAAGAGCTGGAAAAAACGCTAGAAGATATACCAAAAAATGACGTGATAATTTTGATGGGAGACGCAAATGCAAAGATAGGCAATGAAGACATATATAAGTCAATAACAGGAGGTGAAAGTAAACATACGGCGAGTAATGACAATGGAGTAAGGTTGATATCTTTAGCAATAGAACAGAATATGAAAATAATGAGTACACACTTTAGAAGAAAAGATATACATAAGGGAACATGGACGATACCGGGACAAAATAAAACAAATCAAATAGATCACTTGTTAATAAAGGAAGAACATGCTTGGCTAATCACCAATGTGAAAACACGTAGGGGTGCGGAAGCTGATTCAGATCACTTCTTGGTAAAGGCTGTTTTAAGATTCCCAGATACGATTAAACAGACACAAAAAAGGAGGGCAGAAACTAGATACAATGTTAATGATCTACGAAAAGAAGAAATAGCCCTCAACTACAAGAAAAGAATAGACAAAGCTTATAGTAGTGATATGTTCCTGAATACAGACGGCATTGAAGAAAAATGGGAAAAGATAGAAAAGACGGTGACTGAGGCAACGAAAGCAACCCTGGAAAAGAGACGAAAACAAATAAAAAAGTACTGGATGAATGAAGAATGTAAAGCCGCACTAAAAAAAAGAGCAGTATTAAGACATCAAATGCTTCAGGCGCAAACGGAGGAAAACCTAGAAAAATATAACGAACAAAGAAAGAGAACAAAAAATATGTGTAGAACCCACAAACGAAAATTTCTGGAAGACAAAATAAAAAATATTGAATATAAATATCAAAAAAATGAAATACGTAACTTCTACAAAGACGTGAAAGATATAAAAAGAGGCCACCAAAGCAAAGCAGTGTTCTTTAAGAATAAGGAAGGCAATTTGCTTGGAAACGATAAAGACATATGCAGAAGATGGAAAGAACATTTCGAAGAACTGCATAATGATGGAGATGAAGAAGAACTGAAAGAGTGTCATCAAGAGTTTTATGAAGAGGAAGAAGTTACAGAAGATCCAACGAAGCAAGAAATAGAAGAAATTATACAAACAATGAAAAACAACAAGAGTCCAGGTGAAAATGGCATTATGGCCGAAAATTTTAAATACGGAGGGACTGCTTTGGTTGCCATGATGTATGAGCTAATAAAAGAAATTTGGAAAACAAAAGAAATGCCAAAAAAATGGAATAAGACCATCATGGTAACTTTATTTAAGAAAGGAGATATAACAGAATGCACCAACTATAGGGGGATAGCGTTACCAGATGTGGCCTACAAAATTTTAGCAACACTAATAAAGAAACGGCTAGAAAAATATATAGAGCCTTTGCTAGGGGAATATCAGGCTGGTTTTCGGAAGGGTAGGTCGACAGTTGACCAGATATGTCTGCTAAAGCAGGTTTTGACAGGCTGTTACGAGTACGAGATTCCAGTACACATGATCTTTGTCGACTTTAAGACCGCCTACGATTCAGTGAAAAGAAGTAAAGTAGTTGATATACTTAGAGAGTTCAGAGTACCCGAGTATATTGTGAAACTGGTAATAATGACACTATGTAACACCACGTGCGCAGTAAGGGTAAACGGAAATCTGACAGAAGAGTTTGATGTGAGAAGAGGAGTGAGGCAGGGAGATCCGCTGTCAACGTTACTATTCAATATAGTTCTGGAGAAGGTGATAAGAGAGAGTGGTATAAACAGAACTGGGAGCTTGTTTGACAGGAGTCATCAGTGCCTTGCTTATGCGGATGATATATTGTTACTGGCCAGAAATAGAAAAGAGCTGGAAAGTATCACTAGAAGTTTGGTGGAAGTAGCAGACAGTGTGGGACTTCAAATAAATAAGGACAAGAGCAAGTATATGGCAATTAAAAAGACTAAAGTGACTAATAGTGAACCTTTTACAGTGAAAATGCGAGGGGAGAGAGTCATAGAGTTCGAAGAGGTTAATAATTACATTTACTTAGGTGTATTAGTAGACAATAGATGTGATGAGGAGGTAGAAATTAACCTAAGGATAGCAAAAGCCAACAGATGTGCAGGAGGGCTTAACAGCTTCCTTAGATCAAAGAACATCTCGCGTGCTGCGAAACTCAGAGTATATAGGACTGTGATAAGACCAACCTTGACATATGGTTGTGAAGCATGGACAATGAACCGAAGACTGGAGGACAGAATAGCGATATGGGAGAGAAAGGTACTACGCAGAATCTTCGGAGGCAAGAAAGTAGATGGCATGTGGGAAAGACGTCCAAATGTGGAAGTGTATGAAATGTATGGAGAACCGCCGGTGTCTCAACTGGTTAAGGCACGCAGACTACAGTGGCTGGGACATATAGAACGAATGGGTGTGGAGAGAATGGTGAAGAAGTGTGTCTGGTCAAATCCAGAGGGTAGAAGGAAGAGGGGAAGACCAAGAAAAAGATGGCTTGATGCAGCACAACAAGACTTGCTAGAAAAAGGAGTCCAAAACTGGAAGACGATTGCACTGGATAGGAAGCAATGGAAACGTATTACCAAGCTATGGGCCTAAATGGCCTGTGAATGCTTCATATATATATATATAAACATATAAAAATTGAAATTGACCCCGGATATGGGTTCTAGGGATCCTAGTTCGCACTCATTTGAAAGAATTTTTGCAAAGTCTCACCATCGATACCTCTCTATTAGTGATTTTTTTAAAATAAAAGTTCACTAATATCTGTATAATGGCTTGTATATAATCATAAAACTCTAAATTACTAAACTTGTGAAAACTAAAAGTTTCCAATAAATGTAATGTTTTCCTTGATGTCTATATTATCGTGTCTGGCGCTTCCTGGTCATGAATTTAACATCTATAACGTATCTAAAAGCGTTCTACTATACTATATCTCTGATAGCTGATATAATAGTCACGTATTTTTGTAAGAGAATGGCATAGCAGACAGGCCGTCGTTGTCGTTATCTTCGGTTAGTTGGTAGGTTGACTGAGCGACAAGAATAAGGTGGAGAAATGGATCAGGATCAGTAGGGATTAGGGCACAAGCAGGAGATCTGGTCGGGACCAAGGACCTGAGCTGTTAGGGGACAAGGGAGAAGAAGGTAGTTCTCTACATAGCCGTATGCTTTAAAATGTTTAAAGTACGATTGAGCTGTTCAATTCCCTGCTCTCTACCTAGGACATGTGTATTCAATAAGGAGCAGGACGTATATAATTGAACAGGTTTTACGAAAATTCAAGGGACTTAAAAATATGTAAAAGTGTTTAGAAATTGATGTTCAATTGAAAAAAAAATCAAATATTATCTATAATAACAAACCTTATAAAAATTGTTCGCTTCCTCAAGGAGGCTGAAACTATATCAAAAATATTTGATGTAGTAGACATGAAAAGGGTTGTTTCGGGAAATGTGGTAAAAAGTACTACGCAATTAGAAACACAATTTTATAAACAAAATGTAAAATCTAGTTGTATTATATACCTACTGAATAGACCAAATCCACGGTAACGTTAGAAGCCTTAAGGAATCTTATCATTTTTTCGTTGTATTCGGGGTTAAATAAAGACTTATTTACATAAAAATTTTAAATTAGCTTTTCATCGAAAAAATTCACTTATGAAGAGATTAGGGCTTTAAGACCTTCGAAATTTTTTTACAAATAATCGTTACCAACTAGGACACTTAGATCCCATAACCAGAGCAGCCTGACATGTTTATATGTTTATGTATACACACACACACACAGAATATATATATATATATATATATATATATATATATATATATATATATATATATATATATATATATATATATATATATATATATATATATATATGTGTGTGTGTGTGTGTGTGTGTGTGTGTGTGTGTGTGTGTGTATTTATGTACAGCGTGAAACATTCAAATTGAATAAACTCAGTATCACAATTATTGTGCATATGTATAAAAAAATCCTGTAATACGTCAATTTTAGGTTAAAAAATGATATCCTAAAATGTAAAACTTCACCCCTACATCCAACCCTCGTTGAGTGACCGTTATAACCTCGAAATTATTTAATAATAAGTAGAAGCTTATGGTACTTCATTTGATAGATCTCTTCATTTTTTATTCAAAAATGATATAGTTTTAAAATTTATTGCAAAAGTAAGTGTAAAAAAATTCATCTGATTATGAACTTCGCTACAACACACTAAAAAAAAATTAATAACTAATCGCGAGATAAATGGAGCCCAAACAATGGCCCGTTATAATACAATGTCGCCTTCCCACGGTAAGAACCGCTGAGTCAGCCGTCGTCTTAACGGAGCCAAGAACTTTGCAGGTTCAAAGTGCAAGTAGAACGGAATATCACTGTGAGAATCTACATCAGCAGATTCCTTGTTATCCAGAGACAAAAGTGCCACGCCTGGAGGGAAGACTATAAAGAGGCTACTCACAGAGGTAGAACCGTTCATTCTTGTTCCGAGTTAGTCATTAGCACACCGAGTGCGTAGACATTAGATCACATGTAGGTTGATCGTCTTATTTTAGTATATTATATTATTCATTTTTCTTGTAACTAAATATATAAGTATTGATTGTTCAAAGTATTAAATAAATTGTTTTAAAAATTCAAACGTCTTAACCGTGAAGTTAAGTGGCGCAGTCGTTAATATTGGTTAGAAAACCGAAAGCATATCGATTTTTAAGCGTATCGACGCCTAATAACCAATTCGAGCCAAGCAGAGCCAAGTTAAAGCAGAAATAGTGGCCAAGCAGAGCCAAATGGAAGCAGCAACCATCGTATTATGGTAAGTTTACTGCTATCCCATTTTACATTTCCAATTTTTTATATGTGTTGTATTGAAACGTTATATGTCTGATTCAGAGGAAGAGTCACAAAGTTTATGTAACATAGAGTATAGATTTAGATCAATCAGCATTAGCGACAATAACATAACAGTAAATCATTCAAATATTAATAAGAGTAGTAATAGTAGCAATATGACAGACCAATTCAAAGAATTTTTCCTGAAAGTTATTCCCGAGTTCGACGGGCAACCAGCCAACGTAGGCAACTTCTTAAAGGCATGTGACTTGGTCATGAATCAGTTCTACGTGCCAAACGAGAATCTGTATATGAATCACTTCTTGCTAAATTACGTTCAAACTAAATTAACGGGAACAGCCCGGCTTATAGTAAATACAAAGATAATTAATACGTGGGCAGACCTGAGAGAGGCCATTGTTCAGAATTTCAGCGACCAAAGAGATGATCACAGTTTATTAGCTGAGATGTTAACCTTGAAACAGCGTAATGCTGAAGACGCACTGTCGTTCGCGAACAGATGCCGTCATATAGAGCAATTGCTCATCTCGAGTTTAATAGCTAACGAGCAAAATGAAGGCGTGCGATTAATTAAGAAAGACATACCAGAATCAAACATTAAAAGCGTTCTTAGGAGGGTTACGCAATCCGTTAGGGCTTGTCCTGCGTAGTCAAGGACCTTCAAGCATAGAACAAGCTTTGAAATTCGTATTCGCAGAGGAAAATTTCGATTATAGAGATAAAACAATAAATAAGAATTTCAGTAATAATAATAAATTAGAAGGACAGAACCGTACTTTCTTTCAGAGACAAAATAACCCACCTTTTCAGAATGTACAATTTCAGAGACCTTTCCAAACAAACTTTAGACCATTTCAACAACATTATAATCAAAACAATCACACAAATTCCCAGCCTAGACAAAATCAACAATTTGTACCAAGGCAAAATTTTTCGAGTCAATTTAGGCGACCCAACTTCAATAATCAACCGGGTCGACCCAATGTAAATCATAATGCTAACAGAAATTATCACGAACCAATGGAAGTAGATAGTTCTAACACTAGACTGTCATTACCAAGGAGAGCAGCTCATGTAAATAATATAGAATTTAATGAGAACGAAGTAAATGAAACAAATTACGATTTAAATTATGTAAACGAAGAATTAAATTACGAAAATTCGCCAGCCGAGGAATACGATATCCAACAGCGAAATTTTCCCACTGCAGGGCCATCAACGAGAGAACCGTGATAGATATAAATAATATGAATACATTATGTAAGTTACCGTATATAGAATTAAACGAAATATCAGGTAAATTTTTGTTAGACTCAGGATCTTCAAAAAATCTTTTGAATCCTGCTGTAGCATATTATAAGTTCCCTAAAAACATATTTACGCATGATTTTACCATACGCACCGTGCATGGCATTTCGAAGCACTGTAAGCGTGCACGTATTAAACTTAAATCGATTTCAGAGGAAATACAAGAGTTTTGCCTGTTTAACTTTAACACATTTTTTTCGGGATTGATTGGGATGGAATTTCTGAAACGAAACGAAGCTAAAATAGATTTTAAGGAGCACAAACTGTATATAGGCAAGAATATTATACCAATAAAATTCACAGATCTTGGCGTAAGTCAATCGGGACAAACAGAAACCAAAGCAGATGGTTTAGGGCTACCCGAGACTCATTTAAATTTAAAAAATATAATAACCCAGCAGTATTTCGTACGTAATGAAGAACTTGAGACAATTAATCACGTATTAAATAATAACCAAGCTTATAATGTAAGAGATAGGCCATTCAGCAGATTAAATAAACAATATGCAGCTGAAACCAGATACAGCCCAAGGCGAAGTCCGTTTGCACCAGTAGTTATACAAAATAACAATTCTAGTACAACTCATATTAATAATTTAAACACTTACGATACGGGGCGTAATCAAAAACGGATTAATAATGAGAATGTCTTAATTGAACAAATAGATACAGGAGAATTAAATGACGAGGAAAAACAATTGTTATTTAGTTTATTATCAGAATATCAGGACATATTTTTAAATAAAAACGAACCATTGACGCACACAAATGCGATAAAACATAGAATAAGGACAACAGACGACATACCTGTCCATTCTAAATTATATAGATATCCGTACGTACATAAACCGGAAGTAGACAGACAAATAAATGACATGTTAAGACAAAAAATCATTAGGAAAAGCCACAGCCCATATAGCTCACCTATTTGGGTTATATCAAAGAAAATGGACAAGTCAAATAAACAAAAATTGAGAATTGTGGTGGACTATAGGAAACTAAATGAAAAAACAATACCGGACAGACACCCAATTCCCAAAATTGATGAAATACTGGACAAAATTGGGCGAGCCCAATATTTCTCGACGATCGATTTGATCTCTGGGTATCACCAAATTGAAATGGACCCCAGGGACAGAAAAAACAGCGTTTACCACCGATACAGGCCATTGGGAGTACACCAGGATGCCGTTCGGGTTATCTGGGGCTCCAGCGACCTTTTCTAGGCTCATGCAAAACGTATTAGAAGGCCTAATTGGACAAACATGCCTTGTATATATGGATGACGTCATAGTTTTCTCCACATTTTTACAGGAACACCTTGAGAACCTAAAACTAGTATTCGAGCGCTTCAGGCAAAGCAACTTAAAGATCCAGCTAGATAAAAGCGATTTCCTAAGGAAGGAAGCCGAGTTTTTAGGACACGTGGTCAGCCCAGACGGGATTCGTCCGAATCCAAAGAAACTGGACGCAATAAGGAAATTCCCGATACCTAAAACCCCAAAGGAAATAAAATTATTCCTAGGATTAGTTGGATACTATCGTAAATTCATAGAAAACTTCGCACACGTTACGAAACCACTAACAAAATGTTTAAGGAAAAACTCGAAGATAAACGTGAACGACGAAGAATACATTGCTGCCTGTAACTCATGTAAAGACATATTAATGAATTCACCTGTACTTATATCACCAGATTTTTCTAAAGACTTTATATTAACAACCGACGCTTCAAACGTAGCGATAGCCGGAATATTAAGCCAGGGCGAACCCAATGCGGATCACCCGATAGCTTACGCCAGCCGGACATTAAACGACACCGAATCCAGGTACAGCACAATCGAGAAGGAATTATTAGCCATCGTGTGGGCAACTAACTATTTTAGACCATACTTATACGGAAGGAAATTCACTATATACACGGACCATAAATGGTTATTTTCGTTAAAACAACCAAATTCAAAATTGCTCCGTTGGAGATTAAAATTGGAAGAATATGAATTTAAAATTGAATACAAAAAAGGAAAGCTAAACTGCGCAGCAGATGCACTGTCCAGAGTAGAAATAAACCCACTAGACATAGATAATCAGTCAATGGCGAATAATATCGACGAAGAGGAAGAAATCATAGAAATTGACGATGACGACACAGCAAACTCGAATGCGGACTCGTATTCAGCACCAGGCATACCCATACTCGAGGAAGAAATCGTTAACAGCAAAACCAATCAGATAGTTTTTAAAAATACGGATAAACCAGACATATTCTCAGTCAGAAGAGACAAAAGAAATTTCATATATGCAAACTTCAATTTAAATAAACCCGATCAGATAGAGAAATTTATAAAAGAATACTGTTTACCACAAAGGAAATACTATTGCATTTTTGTAAATGAACAAGATTACGAACTAGTAAGTTCGGCAATCAATAAAAACTTTAATAACGTAGAATCACCCAAATTTTATAGATGTCTGGAAATTAGGAATGAAATTAACGAGGACGAATTAACCGAGACTATAATGAAATATCACGAGGGGAAGAGTAACCATCGCGGGGCTGATGAGACTTACCTAAGAATGAAGAAAATATACTACTGTCCCAACTTAAAGAAACATATAGAGGAATATGTACGAAATTGCGAATTATGCAAAACGTGCAAATACAATAGGAACCCGGTACAAATAGCATTGGAACACACCCCCACAGCATCTAAACCGTTAGAGATATTACACATTGACACATTCCAAATTGAACAAGCTATCTTCCTAACAATTATAGATCCATTTAGTAAATTTGGCCAAGCATTTCCAATAAAAAGTAAAAGTGCTACTGAAATTGCAAAAAACTTGATCAAGTACTTTTCACAGTATGGAGCGTGTAAAATAATAATCGCAGACCCAGGTACGGAGTTTTCAAACCAGGTAATTAAAGAACTATTAGAAACATATCAGATAGAGTTACATATAACAACACCGCAAAACCCAACATCCAATGGACCTATCGAAAGATTTCACAGCACGATTATTGAACATTATCGATTATTCAAAATGTAATTTAAAAATATGAAACCCATAGACTTAATACCATATTGTATATTCGCTTACAACTCGACAATACACTCACAGACACTAAAACCACCTTTTGATTTAATATTTGGCTACATACCAGAAATGTTTAACTATGACCCGGAAGTCATAATTACACAGAAATACAACGTACAACATAAAGATGCAAATTATTTACGAGATAGTCAGAAGCAGGATAGAGAATTCAAAAATAAAAACGTTACAACGGACAAATAAAAACACGAACCAACCGTTCAAGGAAGGTGATATTGTCTATAAAAAGATACCACCAGGCTTTCATAAAAAACACAAAAACCCATTTTCAGGACCGTACTCAATAATATCCCTATTAGAACATAACAAAGCTATTTTAATAAATCATAAAAATGACGAACAGACGATAGCACATTTAAGAAATTTACGTATTGCAGGTTCCTTGCCACGGGAATAACAGCCCAAATACAAGACTTGACAGACAACCCAGGCATGTTACCAAAGAAATTAGGCACAGCATACACTGAGACTAGCTTCGTCTTTAAAAAGGGGAGGAGATAAATGGAGCCCAAACAATGGCCCGTTATAATACAATGTCGCCTTCCCACGGTAAGAACCGCTGAGTCAGCCGTCGTCTTAACGGAGCCAAGAACTTTGCAGGTTCAAAGTGCAAGTAGAACGGAATATCACTGTGAGAATCTACATCAGCAGATTCCTTGTTATCCAGAGACAATAGTGCCACGCCTGGAGGGAAGACTATAAAGAGGCTACTCACAGAGGTAGAACCGTTCATTCTTGTTCCGAGGTAGTCATTAGCACACCGAGTGCGTAGACATTAGATTACATGTAGGTTGATCGTCTTATTTTAGTATATTATATTATTCATTTTTCTTGTAACTAAATAATTAAGTATTGATTGTTCAAAGTATTAAATAAATTGTTTTAAAAATTCAAACGTCTTAACCGTGAAGTTAAGTCGCGTTTCATTCTTGATAATTATTTAACAGAAATGCATAAAGAACAATTTTACAGATGATTGGTTACGGAGATAAAACACTGTGATAGATCGAAGCTGCTCGCCTATTTCAAGAAAAAAAATCGATTTTCCGCCTATATCCTAAGGTGCAATTATATAAATTAAAAAACAATTTCGCGAAGTTGGACATGAAAGGCAGATACAGGCTTCTAATGCATTTTGGATGTAATGCTGGAGCAAAACCCACATACTTCGAGTCGACAAACATCCACAACATTGGATGTTAGTCATTCATCGATTATTCGAATATTAAAAAAAAACAGAACTCATCCCTATAAGTTCCTACAAACTCAGGAGCTCATAGAATACGATATTGATAGAACAACGTCTTCTTGGTAAGAAATTTTGGAAATATTAGATAACAATATTAGCCAACTAGAACATGTTTTGTTTTTTGATGGCCATGCTAATCGTTGAAATTGTCGCTACTGGCCTTAAGAAAATCCACACTAAATGAGAGAAGAACGTACGGAATATCCCGAAAAGGTTAATGTTTGGGCAGGAACCCATGTCATTGGTCCCTTTTTTATTGATGGCAATTTGAAAGATAATCATTTATCACCGCTGAGAAATAATATCGGGCCAACTTTGGCAAACTTATACCCTGATCCAACCAACTTACATATTCCAGCGAACGTGATATGGCTTCAGCACATTACCAAATCAATGTGCGGCAGTAACTAGACTTAGTACTTCTAAATTGGAGGATAAAAAGGACAGAATCGTTAGAATGGCCAGCACGATCACCTGATCTTATGTTATTAGACTTCCTCTTATGGGGATGTGTGAAAATTATGGCAGACAAAACCAACCGAGACGCTGATTCACGTTAGAATACATTTTTATTTTCGATAAGGATGCTGCAAAGATGTTTAACGTGTGCATTTCATCTCCTCCATTAGTATTAACGTGTTTTTATTTTTTCTCATTATCACGTATGCAATGCTATTTTTCAATTATTATTATGAAATGTCACACATTCTTTTCTATATTTCTAACCAAAAAGCTTTTGTTTTTTACAGTTCAGTTTCCGGCTCCTGAAAAAGCACCAAAGGAGGTGCAAAATATAGAGCATGTTGTAGCAAACAACTTGCATGATACCTTGCACAAATTTTAGATGTCGATGGCCCTTATCGAGATTCTAAGTTTTGGTAACTAACTGTACGACTGTTACTCTTATTTTGTATATATATATATATATATATATATATATATATATATATATATATATATATATATATATATATATATATATATATATATATATACATATATATATAAATGTAAAGTCTCACCTCGGATTGGGGTTCCAGGGTTTCTTCCACAATTTGCTAAAAACAACTATAAACTTTTGTATGCCTAAATTCTACACCAAAACCCAACTAAATAAGTCACGGTCAATTTTTAAACTGCTGCTCATTCATTAAAGAGTTCTGCAAGTGTTCTGCAGAAATGCCAGCTATATCAATTCTAATTCAATTCTGTAAATCTTTTAGTTTAGCAAAAGTAGGGACACAGGCAGCAACACTTTTTAACCGAACCAAAAAAAAAAACCACTTGAGAAGGTAGGAAATGAAACTAATCATATTTGGTATGTCAAAGTTGTAAGTTTGCAATATTGTAGACGCATGTAAATATTTTGTAACTACTTACATTTAAATTTTGTAATATACAGTCTACAAGTCGTTGACTTATTTCTGTAAGCACGATGTACAATTATTCGCTAAGTTAAAAAGTATAAGTTTCTCTGAGACCTATTTTTATTTATACTATTTCAAGTGCGCATCTAATCCCTATTGCATAACTATTTCCTTTTATAACTTCTTTGTTCCCTGGAGACTTCCGCGCCGTACCACAATCCCAGTGTAGACAATGTGGAGTAGAAGTATAGTAACTCTCACTGCTTGAGAGATAAGCTGCAGGAATGTAAAGTGTGATTTTTCTAAAACGATCCGATTTCTCTGGTTTTATTAAAATATCACCAGAAGGAAGATTTTCATGAATAATTCAAACAGATAAACAATCTTTTAATGCCGAGTGAACTGCTGCCGTTGCCGCTACTCTTTGTTCGTATACCAATTATTGAGTGATAACTCTTGTTAAAGCATTATTGTAAATATGCGTACAGTTAAGATTGATAAAAATATGATTATACTTTTTACAAACCAAATTGAAACTTAAAAGCAAAACACTTACATAGACAAACAGTAAACTTTGCTTTTATTTAATTTTCTTAAATCTCTATTGGGGACATGCGAACTTTTGAATTTTGAAAAAAATTTTCAAATGAGCGCCAACTAGGCCGTCTAGCACACATCCGGGGTCAGTTTCGATTGTTATATATATATATATATATATATATATATATATATATATATATATATATATATATATATATATATATATATATATATATATATATATATATATATATATATATATATATATATATATAATTTTTTCATGTTTTTTTTTTTAATAATTTGCCCAAGTTCAAGTAAAACTGACGTTATATCCTTAATAATGGAATACATCTTTCTGAAAGCTCGGCCATTAATAAAGAGTTTTAATTGTGCAACTGACGGGTGTCCCTCAATTTTTAAGAATATATATATATATATATATATATATATATATATATATATATATATAACCTTGCTTTTACAAGTCACTTGGATAAGTTCGTTAGCCAGGAAAATCGACCGAGGGTTTTCCGGAAAATGTTTTATTTCGGAAAATATTTATATCTCTGAAAATAACAAAGTGAGGGCACCAGAATTGTGCAAGCGGATTTGTATTATGAAAAGTGAACCATGCACCAAAATTTAGGTCTGTAAGTTGAAACACAAAACAGTTAAAGGCATATAAAAAAAATTGGGGTTTTCCTCAAAGCGTTAAAGTGGCGATTTGAAACGTCAAAATGGGCAAGATCTAGGCAAAGAACCTGAAACGATTACGATTTATGTAAAGAAAATGTCGCAAAAAGAGTGTTCTACAAACCCTTACGTTTCAGCTTCAACCGTCACTGTCCTTCATTTTACTAAAATATTTAAAAAATTCATTTCAAATAGACCCTTTTTTGATGCTTTGGCAGTAGCTTTAGTTAACTTTATAGTTTAACGGTCTATAATATTTAGCTAATTTTCGTAGAAAAATTCGTTAATCCCATTCAGAAATTCCGTTCAATGGGGTACAGCCCATTAATGCCATTCAGGAGGGGACAAAACAAACAAACACGTTTATGGGGCAAACCGACACGTTCAGAAGTTGACAAAACAAACAAACACGTTTACAAGGAGGCAAACCGATACGTTCAGAAGTGGACAAAACAAAACAATCACATCCAGCAGAAAAAAGCCAACACGTTTAGATGGGGGCTAATGTCATCACCCCAGAAGACAATCCACTCAAAGGTAGCCCATTAAATCTGGAGAACATGTTACGACCAAGAGGTCAGTGCCTAGATGCAGTGACATCATCTTAGTAGATGTCTCGCCACCTCCAATTGTTTGCATCACATTGGAAATTGAGCAGCACGTCCAAAGCAGAGACCAACGTTAGGTGAAATTTGCTTAATTTGAGTGATTTTCTTCAACTTGGTTTTGAATTTTTAAACTTGTAATTTTAAATGTATGTAACTTGTCATCAAATATCATTTTATTTTAGATTGTTTATTAATTAACATTGTTAACCCTTATTATTCTATTTTATAAT
The DNA here is from genome assembly GCA_964006375.1 of Tillus elongatus. NCBI lineage: Eukaryota > Metazoa > Arthropoda > Insecta > Coleoptera > Cleridae > Tillus > Tillus elongatus. The sequence goes on from OZ023264.1 coordinate 60,703,126, forward strand.
AAATTATCTAAACCAAATTTCTCTCTCTCTCTCTATTTTTATTGTCTAGTTTCAATACACATACAAATACTAACGGCAAAAACCCACGTCCTATTTGTTTTAAGTTTCATGCTATATATTATTTATTGATATAGTGATTTATTAATATTTTAATTAGTATTATATCATTATGGCGTCTCAATTTAAACTAAAATATTTACAAATGCATATAGGATGAAATTTTTCCACATTCTAACATATTAGTGAATTTTCTTTAACAAAATTCACTAGTGAGGAGATCCCGACTTTTGAATTTTGAAAAAATTTCTTCAAATGACCGCGAACTAGGCCCCCTAGAACACATATCCGGGGTCCGTTTCAATTTTTATATGTTTATATATATATATATATATATATATATATATATATATATATATATATATATATATATATATATATATATATATATATATATATGTATCACACCGATAACTCAAAAACTAATAGGCCGATTTTGACTAAATTTGGTGGAAAAATTCCTTTTGCAAATGGCTTGGATAAGTTCGTTAGCCAGGAAAATCTGCCCAGGTTTTCCCGGAAAATTGTGTGTTTTCTTTCGAAAAAAATTTATATCTCCGGAATTAACAAAGTAAGGGCAACCAAATTTGGTACTCTAGTTAATATCCTTATAGGTAAGCCACCTACCAAAATTTAGCTATGTAGGTCAAAAGACAAAAAAGTTATAGGCATTTAAAAAAAAATTGGGGTTTTCCTCAAAACGTCAAAGTTGCGATTTAAAACGTCAAAATCGGCAACATTTAGGCAAAGAACTTGAATCTAATACGGGATATGGAAATCAAATGTCTCAAGAAGGATCTTTTACAAACTCTGAAGTCTTAGTTTCAACCGTCATTGTCCTTCATTTTACTAAAATATTTCCAGAAAATTCATTTCAAATAGACCCTTTCTCTGATGCTTGGCAGTAGCCTTAGCTATAGAGTTTATCGTTTAATGGTATATAATTTTTGTCGAATTTTCGTAAAAAATCAATAAAGCTCAATATATCCGTTATTATACAAGATATGAAGAAAATTTGTATATATTAATTATAGGGTGTCTTGAGCTACATCTTAAAAAAATATTTCTACAATCACAGGATGGCCCATAAGTCGTTGGTGATACAAATTTTCTATTTTTTTAATCAAACACGCCTTATGTTATTGCATTTTTGAATTTTTCAGCGATGCATGTTTGTAAGAAAAGAAATTCGAGACACAGCAAGTGCGTTATGGTAGCGAATTTTCATTAAATGCTTCAAATTTGAATAGCTCAATTTGCTATTAACCTATAAGGTTGACCAAGAAACGAGTTTTTCCGGGAACACTTTAAGTTTACTTTTGGAAATTTTTGTACATTTTCACACAATAAAGTTATTTTTATGAAACATGGCACATTGTTTTTACTATATAGGTTATACTGGTAACCAAAATTGATGCCTGCTTTCTTAAAAAGGAGACACACATATTTGCAATTAAAAACATTTTTATGAAAATTCACTACCATAACGCACTTGCTGCGTCCAGAGTTTTTTTATCTATACATTATCTAAAAATTATAAAGTTGGAGAAATGAATAGGTTAGATGAGAACATTAAGCAAAATAGTAGGTGCCTTAATAATTATTCTTGTAACGTTTTACAGGTTTTCAATCTCTTTATGTTAATAGATTTCGATTATAGACATAATTGTTATCTATGACGACATCGCCTCTGTCCGTCGACTAAAACTCTCTACTCTCTGGCTTGATACAGAAAGCCATGACATCTTAAAGTCAACGTGGATCCTCTGAATAAGCAATGTCACTTGTCTTTGAAGGCTACAAATACGAGAAGATTTGATAAAAATTCCTCTCTCAATGCACTTAAACATCCAAGGTGCACAACTAGTAAAATGATGGCGTAGGAATTAATTCCATTAAGAAATTCCGATCAATGGGGGATAGCCCATTAATGCCATTCAGAAGTGGACAAAACAAACAAACACGTTTACAAGGAGGCAAACCGACACGTTCAGAAGTGGACAAACACAATCACGTCCAGGAGGAAAAAAGCCAACACGTTCAGAAGGGGGCTAATGTCATCACACCAGAAGTCAATCCATTCAAACCTAGCCCATTTAACCTGGAGAATATATTACGACCAAGAGGTCAGTGCCTAGATGCAGTCACATCATCTTAGTAGATGTCTCGCCACCTCCAATTGTTTGCATCACACTGGAAATTGAGCCCTCACTGTAGCACTTCCAAAGCAGAAACCAACGTTAGGTGAAATTTGATTAATTTGAGTGATTTTCTTCAACTTAGTTTTGAATTTTTTAACTTGTAATTTTAAATTTATGTAACTTGTCATCAAATATCATTTTATTTTAGATTGTTTATTAATTAACATTGTTAACGTTTCATATTTTATTTTCTAATAAATTATCTAAACCAAATTTCTCTCTCTCTCTATTTTTATTGTCCAGTTTCAATACACATACAACAACCCACGTCCTATTTGTTTTAAGTTTCATGCTATAGATTATTTATTTATATAGTGATTTATTAATCTTTTAATTATTATATCATTATGGCGTTTCAATCTAAACTAAAATATCTACAAATGCATATAGGATGAAAATTTTCCACATTCTAACATATTTTATCTACACATTATTATCTAAAAAGCATAAAGTTGGAGAAATGAAAATTATTTTAAATAGTAATGTCAGCTTAGCGGGTGAATACTACGAGGAGGGTGTTAAAACTCTTTAAATAATTTATACTCAATAATGTTGGTAAATTTGTTGGGAGTTCGATTTTTAGTTCAGAAATGGTTCTACAAAATTTCTCACGGGGAGTTTTATAGTGACTACATTAAAATATTATATGGTTCAAATCTGCAAGATAAGGATTGTCACAAAAGCAATTTAAAAAATTATGTCAAGCTTATGCAAATGGGATGGGAAGCACCCGTGATTTAATTTCAACCTTGTGACTGTTGTACAATAAAATCTGGAAAGATGATGTTTTTGTACGTGAGAAATTCTGTTCGGTAGGGTAGGATGTATAAGTGCATACTCGTTTGTGGTATTGTCAACATATTTAAGTCACTGATTTTGCCACTTCAGCACTCAAGTCTTTTTAGCACAAGCGTAAAGATCAGTAATTCGAGCATGTCCGTAGTTTTTGAACAGTTATTTATACACTCTTTAGCTAGCTTGTCCATAATTTCATTCCCATATACTTAGTTAAGCTGAAAGGACTGGTTTTATTAACTTCGGGGGACCTGTAAATTCGAAAATTCTTGCAGCGGTACAAACTATAGTATTTGCCAAAATTGTGGCATTATGCTAAACAAGCTGAACGCCTTTCAAATAGGAGACGCAAAATGTGTAAGATTAATTACTATAAAGAGCTTTGTGTCCGTCAAAATCTGTTTAAGGAAATTCACAGTTGGTTAGGTGATATGCTCTTTTGAATAAGAGACTGCATATAGGCGCAGATATAGGCCAATATTTACAAAAAATGTACAAAAATTAAAATGCGTTAACATCGAGAATGAATTGAAATGACTGGTGTTACTGAAAAACTATTCTTATATAATTTAATTAAAAGCACCTTGGTTAAAAAAACAAGTAAATATGTCCTATTTTTAAGGTAAACACGCCGTCTGCAGTGTAAATACTGGGTTCCATACAATGTCTCTCAAATAACGTTTTGGTTGTGAAGAATCTGCATTGACTTTCATGGACTTTAAAAAACTTTATCAGAGTACTCTATAACACGATTTGGGCATTTCGTATAACGTCTTTCTTGTCGAATGGTGGAAAGTACGTGTAACAGGAGCAACATAATAAGTTCAGAAACACATAAACGATCCCTAAAGAACGGGCTTAAAAGTTTTATGTTGAGGGGAGCAGTAAAGTTTTTCATTCGTCATTCCGAGCAGAGCGACATTTCGCAGCGCCAGCGCCCTCTCTCTTTCACTGACACGTCCATTCCATGGCCTGCTTCAAATTTATAGCCGCCTTAAAACGTTTATATCGCTCGTATATTACACACTAAGTTGAAACTGATTTCTCTCACAGATTCCTAACATGCTCGCCCTCGCAGGACATTCCTAAAAAATGAACTGGCAAAAAAGACTACCTTTTAACGTTGGTGAATTTCAAATAGGTTTCGGTAACATGCCATTAACCATGAACTTTTACGTAAAATATTCCCAGGACATAAATAGCAAGAAAGCAGAAGGTTACACTGCATTCATTACCTTTTTTAATTTTTTTTAGTGAATTTTCCTAATGAAAAACAATGGTCACGATGGTGAGACGGGTGTATTTCGATTCTTATTGGTATGACACACCGGCAAGCTCCAATAAGAACAAGACTGGTATTTATTTCCAACAATGGTTAGCATACAGACAGTCTGACAATTTGTATACAGGGTTAGTAAAAAGTATGGAAACGCATTTGTACTTCCTGTGATGTTATTATTCAGAAAAAATGTTTTTGCAAAAGTTTTTCGACATTTTTTTTGGTACAAACTGACGATATTAAATTTTTCCTAGCGTAAACAACTTTGTTGCTGTGAGAACATTTTCTTTAAGTGGTAGGATACAATTTATTTATTATTTTATTTATCGTATGGCTGCACATGTCACAAAACACATAAAAATGTACAAAAATACATAAAAAGTGTACAAAAAGAAATTACAAGTAATTCTAATTTACAAGCACATATTCAAATTTGACACATAGTTAATTGAGGCGTCAGTTGCCACCAGGAAGTCGTCAAAGTTTCCCTCATATGCTGTATTTGGGCATTCCATCACCATATGTTGGACGGTCTGCTTTTCCGCTCCGCAGTCACACCTCGCAGATTGCGCCCTACCCCATTTATGTAGTGAGTCCGCGCATATGCCATGGTTGGTGCGTATTCTGTTCAGTGATGTCCATATTTTGCCGGGCTGTTCGAAGGCAAGAAGTTTCATTCTCATGCACGGGGAATTTCTGAGTTGAAGGGGGCAGTTGTCTGTCCATTTTCGCTCCCAAGAATCTATGGGGTCAAACTGTGACGTGTGTAGTTCTCTTGCAGTTCTTGTGGTTGGCCTTCTGGATCTTAGTCTGTTTCTGCACGACTTAACCGTATCCTGGTGTATGGGAAGTTGAGGGTTGCCTTGTATGCGTTTATATTCTCGGAGAAGAGCTGCCTTGCGCCGGAGATCTGGAGGAGGTATATGACTCAGTATTGGTAGCCATTCGATAGGAGTCGATTTTGGCGTTCCGCTGATTATCCTCATGGTCTCTTTTAGTTGTGTCTCCACCATTTGGGTATGCGCACTGTTGATCCAGATCGGTGCGTCGTATTCTGCAGTTGAGTAAGCCAGCCCAAGTGCTGAGGATCTTAATGTTTCAGCGGTTGAGCCCCATGTGGTACCGCATAGCTGGTGGAGGATGTTGTTCTGAGTTCACAGCTTCGCAGCCGTGTTCTCCAAATGCCTCTTATAGGTCAATGTCCTTCTAGTGTGTGTGTGTTGTGGCGCAGTAAAGTATCCTCGAAGTAAACCTGGAGCTGTCTTTTCGCTGCCTTTTTAGAGAGATGGAAGCACGGCGTCTCCGTTTTATTGGGGTTTGGCCTCAGTCTCCATTTACGGAAATACGTCCCCAAGGTGGCCAAGTCTGGAGAGAGGACAGTTTCTGTTTCTTCAAAGAGACGGTCTTGTGTGGCTAGTACCCAGTCATCCGCGTAGCCGAACTTTCGAGATCTAGTTTCAGACATGTCGGAGATATTGGGGTTGAAAAACAGTGGGGACAGGACAGATCCTTGGGGAAGACCGTCATTATATAGGATATAATTATTTTGTATTTATGGAACGTAACTTTATTGATACGGCACTGTAAAATAGTGCTGCAAATTGAATCATAACTTCCAAATAGCTGTGATAATCTACTCTCCTCAGAAAGACATTCTCGTGAAATGAATTTAGGGCCCATGACTTGACCGCAAAGAAAACATTCGTATTCCTGTACCCACAAAGTTCTGAACTGTTATATTACTCCATTTTCAACGAAAATATGTCCTATACCCCATGAAGCCATCTTACCCACAAAAAAAAAACGAAGCGTATCTTTGTCGGATGCTAACTGCGTACCAAATTTGAAGATGATATCTCAAGTCGTTCGAAGGTTATTGCGCCTACTCAATACACGACCGGCCGACAGATACAAAAAATAGTTCCAGAATCATGTTTTCTATATGTTTTTAGACTTTTTACACCGATATTACACCCATACACGTTCTACCCTTAATTTAATTTCAGCACAAAATACTAGATGTTTGATGAAAGTGAAAGTTTTCCAATAAACAACCCCCAAAACGTTTCATTACTCGAGTTTTGACGGAAAAAATGTCAATTTTCACCAAATCATCCCCCACTCATCCCCTACCCTCTATAGCGATTTTACCAAAAAACAATCCGAACCGTGCGTTTGTCAGGTGCTAACTATGCGTCAAATTTGAAGACGAGATCTCAATTCGTTCTAAAGTAATCGTGGTTAAAAATAGACAGACATACAGACAGACAAACAGACCGGCAGATTGTCAGACACATAATATTTTGTTCCCAAATCACGTTTTCTATATGTTTTGACACTTTTGCGACGTTTAAGTAAACAAAGATTTTGAAATTTTTGTCCACGACGCCATACTTCCATACGTATTGACGATGTGGAAGTAATTTTAATCGGGTTCCAGAAGACAAAAAAATAAGAAAAATGAATTCTAGTTCTAAAAAAACTAACAAAGGAAAACTAAAACAAAACAGCAATAATAATTATTAACTAATTAAATGTTCAAAATATGTACATTTTTATCAACACATAATTTAACTAGCGTTTCGAAGAAATTTATTACATGAATCAAGCTGAAATCCACAGTCCGCCTTGTTTCGTCAATAATTTTTGCTTCTAGGTCTTTTAGATATAAAGGCCTGCCTGTAGACAACAACAAGTGACCCCAAAAAAATCGTATAGCGTCAAAACAGGAGAACGAGGAGGCCACTCAAGAGTACCACCGCGCGCAATCCACTTTTCTGCGAAAACTTCATCCAAATATTGCCGCGCGCGTTTCCAAAATGACTGGGAAATCAATCTTGCTTGCACCAAACACTAAACCTCATTAACTGTGCCCACTGCAACCACACATTTATTACATGAATAAAGCTGAAATACACAGCCCGCCTTGTTTCGTCAATAATTTTCGCTTCTAGGTCTTTTAGATCTAAAGGCCTGCCTGTAGACAACAACAAGTGACCCCAAAAAAATCGTATAGCGTCAAAATAGAAGAACGAGCAGGCCACTCAAGAGTACCACGGCGCGGAATCCACTTTTCTGCGAAAACTTAATTCCAAATATTGCCGCGCGCGTTTCCCAAAATGACTGGAAAATCAATCTTGCTTGCACCAAACACTAAACCTCATTAACTGTGCCCACTGCAACCACATTGGGTGTAATTTCTTCTATTAATAAATTTAAATAATTTTTAGGTGTTAGATATTCATTCCTCAATGGAAACCGGACCAATAATACCGCTGTTTAGTATACCAGTCCATACATTGAGCCTCCAGCATCCAATGTGAATTTTGCTGAGACCAATAAGGATAATTTGTTCCCTACTTGCCTCCTGTGACATGCTTTTTTCAATATAGCGTCCCTGTCAGTAAATACAGTCCTGGCCTACCCTGGCAAGCTTGTTCCGGAATCCGATTCATGTTGCCACCTATGGCAAGAATCTTTTTGGATAGCGTTCAATCAGCTCTTTTCGTACTTTTGTTAAAATGATAAGCGTATTTCTCGGACAGTGTTTTTATTAGTACCACTCCTTGCCTTATGTGGCAATATTGTTTGAGAATGAAATTTTCAGCAAAGGCAGCATCACCTACTGTGACAATCCCCTTATTTTAACAAAGTTCAGATTCTCAATACATTTGCCAGGCCTAATATTACAATATTCAACACGTCTCTAAAAATCTCCATATATAAGTTCTTGTACCAGTTGTACGGGTGAAACTTTTTTTAAGAGAATTTACAACAGATTTTTGTCAAATATTGTGTAATGTAGCAACTTCATTTGCAGACAAATTAAAGTTTTCTTAAAAAGGCAACCTGACATCTAGTGCCTTATTACCAGCTACAGCTTTTTATTTTACAATTAGTTTTTCTTTGACACTTCCAGTTTCTTTAAATGTTTTCAATAATTTGGAAACATACCCATTTTTAATTTGTGACCAATAGGATACACTTCATAAAAAAAGGATGCACACTTTTTAATAACTACGTTTTCTGTCACCGCAGTCCACCATCACTAGTATTTCAAATTCTAGCTTTCTTTAAATTCTGCCAAAATAACAATCATTATCAAATTGTAAAAATCCATAATTTTCTAATTTGAAGCTCTCTAAAGTATGACAAACTGCAGATAACTGACAACAAACAATGGTCGAATTTAACAGTTGCGAGCAGTTGGACAGTTGTTTCAAATTATGCGTTCACCAGTCCCACTGAGTTTTTGCTGGAACTCAACCGTTGCCAATTTATCAACGCGGGATGGCAGACAAACGTCAGAAAATATAGCATGAAGTTAACAGTGCGTTCATTGGTAGTCAGCAGATGAAGCGCCTGAACTCATATGCGGGCGCCTGGTGACCTGGGCCAATAAAACAAATCTGTTAAACCGTAGAAAATCTGCAAATAATTATAAATTATTGGAAGATAACTAGGTAAAGGTGCAGTTTAAGCAGGCCACCATCGAATATAAAGGTATCGAGTGTCCTTGACGACATCCAGTCGACAGCATAAAACTGTGCAATGTTGCCAGAGTTGTCATTTTAGACAGGTTATAACGAAAACGTGTAATGAAATTTAATAAAGAGTCGGTTCATCAGGCGGCAACTCTTGCCAACAGTTGAATAATTGTCCCGTTGGGTTTCTGCTGGAACTGAACTGTGGCCAATTTGTCACAGCTATATCGGAAGCAAACGTCACAAGATAACGCGTGACGTCAACAGCACGTTTATCAGTCTCGAATCGCTAAAACGTATCCGAAGTCAGCAGATAAACGCTTAAACTCAGCTGTTGGCACTTGGTCAACTCGCCAAGTGTGTGCAATTGACAGGTGGCAGGTGGTAGTGAATTTTTTCACGCCCGAGGAGGTAACACCTCATACATCAAGGCCGGTGTAGTCCCCACGGATGTTTCCAGTTCTGAGTTGGTTTCCCTTATAGACAAAAATAATGATGGCTCCTCCTTGTACAAAAGATTCCGGAGATAAAATGCCCCTCCATTCGGATCTCTGGGAGAGGGGTCTGCAGGGGGCGCCGGCATCAAGATTTAACATATACTTCTCGAATATATGTGGCCTAAATTCTAACTTGAACTCCGTCCACCATTTCCTCCAGGCTAATAGGCCCCAACTCCTCTTCCTCACCGAAATCCAAATAAGTGCCAAAACAGCCACTAATTACCTTAATTTCCCGGGGTATGAGGTCCTTAATTCCTTTAGATTGCATGGAGGCGTGCGCGCATACGTCTGTAGCAATGTAGCCTGCACCAGACTCCCCAATTTAGAAGCTGGAAAAAAAATACATACTTTGGATGAAACTCTATCTCAGGGCTGCAGCTGAATTCATCTGTTGCATTTACCGGCCACCTTCTGACAACAACTTTGTCCAACGCTTCGACTACCTTTCTGAAAAAAACCGACCATCTGATTTCAGAATATCCTTCCTCCGAGGTCACTATTCTTGGTGACTTCAATGTCCATAATAAGGAATGGCTAGGATATTCAAAAACCGATCCACAAGGAAGAGCAGCGGAGGCCTTTGCAGTCAGAAATTCATTAGCCAATATGGTTCAGAAACCTATTTACTTTCCTCGCATCCCAACACACAGCTCAAATCCCTTAGATCTCCTTCTTACTACAAAACCTGAATGCTTATAAGATTTCAGTCACAGCCTCCCTTGGTTGCTCAGACCACGGCATGATCACTGCTTCCTGCGCAATGCAAGGTCACACAATCATCACACCCACGTATCGTTAGGCACTAAAATTCCGCGAACTGGGACGAAATGCGGGATTACTTTTCCTTATTTCCATGGGTGTCTGTCTGCTTTTCTCATCCTGACCCCACTGATATCTCACAAAACGTCACAGAAAGTATCCAAGCTGGCATATAATTATTTATTCCACGTACACAGAAAATCTCTTCAGCCACTTAAAAGCCCTGGTCCTCTAAATCCTGTGACAAGGCCAGACTTGAAAAGGTCAAAGCTCACAAAACGCTTCCACACAATCCCAGTCAAGAAAACCGTCAAACATTTAACGACGCAAGAAACCGCTATGTCCGCATTCTTTCTGAGGCAAAAAACTCGTTTAATAACCAGATCAAAAACAAAGACCTCTTAAGCTCCAACAACAACAAACCCTTCTGTACTCTTGGTTAATCTATTTGGAATAATTTATGTAATAGCACGTTCCCAACTCTTGTCTCAGGGGGTGAGATTGTTTCTACCGCCCTGGGCAAGGCTGAACTTTTTGCCTCGTTGTTCGCCGGCAATTCTACTCTCAACCCACCTCCAAATGTTCAACCACCAACAGTCCCCAATGTCGCGCATAAAATGACGGATATCATTTTCGAAACTAAAAATGTACTCTTCTCTTAATACCAGAAAAGCCTCTGGCGAGATCCCAGCAATTGTTCTCAAAAAATGCGCACCAGAACTTGCTCCTGTCCTGACTCGTCTGTTTCAGACATCTTTAATACATATTCCCTAATAACTGGAAAACTGCTCGAGTACAACCCGTCCCCAAGAAAGGATCCAAAGCGCTTCATAGCAACTACAGGCCTATTTCTCTCCTTTCAGTCGTCTCTAAAGTGATGGAAAAGTATATAAACACCGAATTACTAAAATTTCTTGAAGAACACAGTCTAATCCACGACAGTCAGTATGGATTCCGTCAGCGCAGATCAACTGCCGACCTCCTTTCCTTTGTCACCCATTCTTGGAACAAGTCTATGAAACTACACGGTGAATCCCAGATTGTCGCTCGAGACATATCCAAATATTCGACCAGGTCTGGTACACAGCGCTACTTAATAAACTTCCGGCCTATGGCCTACCACCAAAACTCTATACCTGGACAACCAATTTCCTCTCCAACCGGAGCATTGATGTTGTCGTGGATGGCCATTCCTCTCAACTGTATCGAATTAATGCAGGAGTCCCTCAAGGTTCAGATTTAGCCCCTACTTTGTTTTTTCGCCACATCAATGACCTCCTCTCTAGCACATCCAACCCAATTCACAGTTACGCGGACGACAGCACCATCCACTCAAATATACAATATTCTAAGCCTGTCTCTTTAGCCCAATTAGATGAGGATCGCAGACACATGGAGGATTCTGTCTCTCTGGATCTCCAATAAATATTAAACTGGGGAAGTAGAAATCTTGTACAATTCAACTCCACCAAATTTCAGTCTTGCTTTCTATCTCATAAGAGATACACCAGCCCTAGACCTATTACAATGAACAACCAAGTTATTCAAAGTAATGAGTCCTTTTCACTTGTTGGCATTTCTGTGGATCGATATCTAAATTGGCACCAACATGTCACCTCAATTGCAGAAGCGGCTGCTAAGTCCCCTGTGGGTCCGGGGACTAACTAAAAGAATAGGCCCATGGTAACTCCTCCCTGTCGTACGAGTCGACTAATCGGAGTCAAGCAGGTGGTAGTGGAATTTTCCTTTACGTGATAGTAAAGGATCTCTTTACACCCAAGGAGGTACCACCCCATACATCAAGAGGCCGGTGGAGTCCCAACGGACGTTTCTGGTTCTGGTGTATGAGTCGGTTTCCCCTATAAGCAAAAATGACGATGGCTCCTCCTTGTACAAAAGCTTCCGGGGGTAAAATATCCCTCCATTCGGATCTCCGGAAGAGAGGTGTACAGGGGGCGCCAACATCATCACTTAGCATATCCTTATCGAATATATGTGGCCTAAATTCAATTAAAAAAGTTCGGGACGCAGCAAGTGCGTTATGGTACTGAATTTTCATTAAATGTTTCAAAATCGAAAAACTCAATTTTGTATAAACTTAGAAAGTTGAATTTTGGTATGTAGTAAATTTTTTCCCAAGGCAACATATATACCGAATTTCATTAAAATACCTTTTTCATTTTCATAGATAAATTTTTTTCCGAAAGAGAACCCAAAATTTTTCCGGAAAACCTTATCCGATTTTCCTGGATAACGAACTCGTTCTAGCTATCAATACACGAAAAGTAGTTACCGCGTTTCATCCAAATTTTTGAGTTATCGATTTATATAAATAAATAAATATATATATATATATATATATATATATATATATATATATATATATATATATATATATATATATATATATATATATATATATATATATATGTATATACATATAAATATATATATATATATATATATATATATATATATATATATATATATATATATTATTTTTTTCATATCTTGTTTGTCAAACTAAAGTCATTTTTGTCTCCTCCAAATTTAAACATTTTGGCAAAAATATGGATTGTTTGGAAAGAATAGTAGTCAGAAAGACATTATGGAATAGCAGAGATTTATGGTGAATGAAGGTGATGGTTGAAGTATTAGAAGGTGAGAAATAGAAGGGCAAAAGAAATTACATTCGGAACGTCAAAATTTGAAGTTTACTGAATTTGGTGTAGGACTGTCAAACTATTTAGGATATAACCTTCCAAATTATGTTATAATACAGCACAAGTCTAAGACTTATTGTACTAACATAATGTATAATTTTTGCCAATAAACCATAATAATAATAATAATAATAATAATAATATATATATATATATATATATATATATATATATATATATATATATATATATATATATATATATAACATATCAAAATTTAAACTGACCCCGGGTATGGGGTCCTAATTCGCGTTCATTTCAAAAAATTTTGCAAAGTTTCACCATCGATACTTTTCTATTAGTGATTTTTTTTAAATTTCGGCGCACACGAACCAATTTGTGTCAAAGACCACGCACAACGCAAATGTTTATTGGTGTTGACCCAACTTCTCTTTAGAAAATTATTTGGATCGACGAAAGCAAATTTACCAGGAAAGGTATTTTTAATATGAGGAATTCACATTACTGGGCCGCAGAAAATCCGCACTTCGTTAGAGAAACGGGGTTTCAACACAACTTACACTTCAAAGTCATCTGCTTAATGATAAACGACCAACTAAGATTCTGCCTTTACTAAAAGCATTAAAATTCAGGAAAATATCCCCCAAAAGTTACGGGACCCAGAGTGAACAGAAGTGCGGGGTTGGGGCAGGGGTTTAAGGAAATAATAAAAACAGCTAAGGTGGACTTCTATAAGCAGCCTTGTTACTATTTTGCATCAAAATTTTCTCTCAGTAATGTTCTTTCTTCCCCAGCACCTTTATTTGCCCCCAGCTTATTTAGAGGTTGAAGGATCAACAGTTTTCTGGTAATTTATGCAGAAAACACTCTGCCAAGCAGGTCTGAACGAGTTGACCTGATCTAACCTAACCTAGCCTAATCTAACCTGACCTGACCTAACCTGACCTAAGCCGACCTGACCTGACCTGACCTGACCTGACCTGACCTGACCTGACCTGACCTGACCTGACCTGACCTGACCTGACCTGACCCGACCAAAAAACGTTGGAGACAACGAAGACAGCGCAAAAACATGCATTATAGAAAAAAAATTGTAAACAATTAAACTTACCGTATGTGTTGCCACAATATAAAAACGAATTTCCATAACATAAAAATAATATCATAGTGCATATAAGGTAGTGAGCTTCATCTATCAGCAGTCGCTTTATCTAAAACTAGTAGGCCCGTAATATGCGGTATCAGTGTTAATTGGTAATTTTTGAGTATTAAATAATATACCAGATTGTTTTCAGCATTATTTGTCAGATGACAGATTGTGGAGGAATTGAAATTTGGTATTATTCCGCGGAGTTAAAAAATTTTACTTGCAATATTTTGGTTTTTTGCTTATAAGTCACAAAACAGGTGGAGAATAGGTAGAATGTGGCACTTTTGGACAAAAAATAAATTGATCTTGCTATCTCATTATAAAATACATGGTGTTCCATTTGAAAATAATCTCGCAATACTTGCCCTTCTATGTTCTACGAAAAGTCTATTTTTCACCGTATATGCAATAATTGGATTGCATGACGCATCATGATATAACAGCCTATGAACAAACAGCACCCAAAAATTCAGACCTCTACCTATGCTGGTTGCGGAAAGAATATTTTTATTTATTATTAGAGGCAGGTTGGCAAATTCCCTTATTAATTTTTATCTCCTTAACGGCCTGAGATAGGTGAAATATACATAATAAAAAACTTTTATAATGTTTCGAGGAATCGGAAAGTGTCATAATATACCGGCTGTTTCGTTAAAAAAAAGTTATCTGGTAAGGATGGAGCTGGCAACGCTGCAATGTCAAAAATATTAAAAAAAAATAGAGATCGTGACTACTTATGAACACAGTTCAAATTACAGATTTTTATCTATTTTGGTTCACTATATACTTCTAGCAAATATTTTTAAAATGGCGCATGTGAATATTTATTTATGCGATGTGTGCAAACAAAGTCTTGATATTTTTAACGAAAGTAAGTTTTTAAAGTGCTGTGCTGCGGATTGCAACGTATATGTGCATCATAAGTGTACTCTATATAAGCGTACTGAACTTAAATTCCTAGAAAGTAATAAAACTAGCGTCAAGTGGGTTTGTAAACAATGTACTGATAAACCGTTGGATATGGCCGTCAGCGGGGAATAAACAGATGTGAGTAACTTTTTAATAAAATAGTAAATCTTGAGCAGCTGATGGCTAAATTTTTGAAATAAATTACAAAACTGAATAAAACAGTAGAAAATCAAAATAAGGTTATAACTGAAATGAAAAATGCTTCAATGGCTGCCAATGTCAGTGCGAAGAAACCTGTCGATGGGAGTTCTGCAAAAGCAGGTGGGAAACAAACCACTGTAAACGGCAATAGCGAAGGTGTTAAAACCAGACTACGGTCGGAAACTGAAATTTCGAGAGATGAGGTATCCAAAAATACTAGTGGTGGAAACACAGCAACAGAGGGCACTAATTTCCCAGAACCAGCAACAGTGAACGATATTCTGCCTTCAATAGTGGAAGATGGTAGTGATGAATTTACATTAGTCAATAGGAGTAAGAAAATTATCAGGGGTAAAAAGCTAACACAACATAAGAAGCGGTTGTCGAAAGAAAATGGGTTTTCATTTCTAATTTAAAGAATACTACAACTGAGAACAATCTACAAAACCATTTGAAAGAGGTAAACTTGAATTTCTCAACTTGCTCTAAATTAAATATTAAAAATCAGGATATAGCGGCATTTAAGGTTGGCGTCTTGGGAGAGCAAGAACGCTTATTTTATGATGAAAACTTATGGCCAGTTAATGTTATTGTAAAGCCGTTTAAGCATTTTTTTCCAGCCGCGCCAGCAAACCTCGGGCAGAAGCGAGATAGCAGACAATGACGACCATTCAATTAGAGCAGATACCCGCTTTACTTTATTTCACAAAAATGTACAGTGTGTTAAAAATAAGTTGGATGATATAGAGATTTATTTTAAAAATATTAAAAAGCCTCAAGTTTTAGCGTTGACAAAGCACTGGTTAGCTGATGCGGAGGCTCCTTTTGTTAACATTTCTGGTTACAAAATGACTTCTTGCTACGCCAGATCCAGCAGGCGTCACGGCGGCTCATGTATCTTCGTCAGGGATGACATGGATTTTATGGAGCTAGACTTCGTAAAAGAAAAAAGTAAGGAAATGATATTTGAATGCAGTAGTATCGAGCTGATAAAGTTACACATTGTGGTTATTAATGTATATAGAAGGCCACATGCAATTATTGTTGATCAGTTTTTTGAATTTTTAGTGATTTTGTAAGACGTTCTGGAGTCAGTCATGAAGAGAAAAAAGCCTAAGCAGATATGTTTATGTGGTGACTTTAACGTAGACATACTATGCGTTGTTATAGGACTCTTTGATGTTTTCGATAGTTTAAAGCCTTGTGTTACTGGCCCAACGCGTGTAACAGATACAACAGCCACTTCAATTGATAATATATACACAAATGTCCCGGTATATGAGAGTAGTGTTATTGCGACAGCTCTATCTGACCATCATGCTCAAATGCTGTCATTCCCCTTGCAAAAATCAATATTTAAAAGTAAGCAGAAGAAACAAGTTAGATTGTATACTCCAGACAAGATTAATAAAATGAAGAATGTACTAGAGAAGACCAACTGGAACCTAGTTCTGGAGGAAAATGATGTAAATGAAAGTTACCCTACATTCAGTAAGACTTTTATAACGGCGATGGATGGGATATTCAAGATGAAAATAATAGTTGTGAATGACAAAAACAGGGGTTCATGGATAAATAATGGCATTAAAGCGAAATGTGGCATCAAAAGACAGCTATATGAGGGAGTATGAAACAACACTGTTTCTAAAGAAGTATACAACAACTTTGCTAGGGATTTGAAGAGTGATTGCAGGCAAGCTAAGCAAGCACACAACACCAACTTCATAAAGACAGCGACAAACAAGACTAAAGCTACGTGGCAGGTAGTAAGGCAGATGACTGGGTGCTCAAGAGGCCAGAGATTTGACCTGAAAATTTTCACTATAGATGGGGATACGTATCAGGTGAGGTTAAATTACATAAATACATATCTGATCAACGTATGTAAAAACATCAACACCAACAATACTGCAGCAACAGATAAAATTAAATATGTTTCAAGTTATCAAGGAAATTACAGAGGGACTAAGTAAGCGTGAAAGCACAATGTGTATGATGCTGGATTTATCTAAAGCTTTTGATAGCGTATCCCAAAACACACTGTTAGTTAAGTTGGAATTGCTAGGTTTCGGGGGAGTCTCGCTGAATTTAATGAAGTCATACCTATTAGGCAGGAAACAATGTGTGGCTTTTAATGATTATAGGACAGGGGTATGTGTGGCATCTGAGTGGAAGATTATAGAACGAGGTGTGCCTCAGGGCTCAATCCTTGGGCCAGTCTTGTTCTTACTTTATATTAACGAACTGTCTGAAGTATTGCCCCATAAGACAACCCTGTTTGCTGACGATATATCTTTGGTTTTGCGAGCTCCTTCAGATAGTGATCTAATTTATGAGGCATCACAATCACTGATAATTCTGGAACAGTGGTACAATAGAATGGACTTACAATTGAATGTGACCAAAACAAGTTTAATCTCATTTAACTATTTTAGGGGTAACCAGTTATCACTGAAATTCAACTCAGAATCGCTGAGCACGCAGGATGATGTTAGGTTTTTGGGCTTGAAGCTTGATTCTCAGTTGAACTGGAGGGCTCATGTTGGCTATCTGGCAGGTAAACTGTCAACTTTTAGTTATTCTATGCGTGTTTTGTCCGATTCTAGTAGTATTAGTGCTGGCCTCGAGGCGTACTACGCCTATGTGAACTCAAGGCTTCGATATGGACTAATGTTCTGGGGGAATTCCATAGAAGCCGGTAGAATCTTTAGGCCCCAAAAGTCATGTATCCGCAGCATATTTAATCTGAATTATAGGGGTTCGTGTAGGAAAACATTCCTTGACAACAGAATACTTACCTTGCCAAGTTTGTATATATTGGAGTGTGCGTGTTTTGTTAGGGAAAACCGGAGTTTGTTATCAGATTGTGAACAACAGCATCAATACAACACTAGAGCACGTTTAAAGGATCAGTTAATTGCGCTACAAACTTCAAAAAGTATTGTTTACAATAGTGCTGTGGTGCAGTCCCTAGAGGTGTACAACAAACTGACGGTGCAGATAAAGGAGCTTCCACCTGCAAAGATGAGAAAGAACCTGAATAATATTCTGGAAGCAAAGTCCTATTATAATATTGATGATTTTTTAGCTGACAAGTTGTAGCTGTTGGTAATCAATATCGTGATTGTATAGTTTTTTTGAATTGTAATTCCTGTGCTTTTATGTTGTTTTTTTTAAATGTTGACGTGTTCTACAGATTTTTCATGTATTGATGGTGCGAATAAATATATTATTATTATTATATTATTATTATTATTATAATTACGCCATCGAGTTTGGCCCACCTGTATGTGAGAGACGAAACGCTATATTAACTTTTTTCTGTTCAAATAAATAGTATAAGATACATAGAATAAATTGCTTTCTTATCTACCCCAAAGCAGTTTAAATAAAAACACTCCCATGAGACTTATTTCAGAATGATGCAGGTGGAATTTACATAACGTATTTATTGGAATAACGTATGCATTCACTTCGTGAGGCATATACGTATCGAATCGTTTAAAGAAAATATGAGCCTATAACAGTATTTTCTAATATCAATGCCGGTAAGTCAATAAACATGATACTCTGCGACTCCATTTTATTTTTTTATGTTAATTTTATGATGGCCCTCCTGTCCCCTACAAAAATATGTTTTATTTAAATAAAAGTTTAGGCTCTTCGAACCGCAGCTATGTCATACTATAATATCCTCAAGTGTAAGTGTGTTTTTCTCGATGGAATGTAATTTACCTTGGGGTCCGATAATATCATATGCGATATTGAGCTCCCTCCGTAGAAATGTCTAATGCATTACCGCAGATTTTGTTATTTACAAGAACAATAAAGGTGGTTGGGCATCTGCTCGACATAATTCGGAGTGATTCCCAGCGCAATTGTCTTATTTTTAGTGAATTTTCTTTAAAAAATTCACTAATGAGGAGATCCCGACTTTTGAAATTTGAAAAAATTTCTTCAAATGAGCGCTAATTAGGACCCCCAGAAAACATATCCGGGGTCAGTTTCAATTTTTATATGTTATATATATATATATATATATATATATATATATATATATATATATATATATATATATATATATATATATATATATATATATATATATATATATATATATATATATATATATATATATATATATGTATGTATCACACCGATAACTCAAAAAATAATGGGCCGATTTTGACTAAATTTAATGGAAAAATTCCTTTTGCAAATAGCTTGGATAGGTTCGTTATCCAGGAAAATCTGACCAGGTTTTCCCGGAAAATTTTGTGTTTTCTTTTTAAAAAAATTATATCTCCGGAATTAACAAAGTAAGGGCAACCAAATTTGGTACGCAGGTTTATATCCTTATAGCTAAGTCACCATTTAGCTCTATAGGTCAAAAGACAAAAAAGTTACAGGCATTTAAAGAAAAATAAATTGGGGTTTTCCTCAAAACGTCAAAGTGGCGATTTAAAATGTCAAAATTGGCAACATTTAGGCAAATAAATTGAATCTAATACGGGCCATAGAAATAAAATATCTCAAGAAGGATGTTTTACAAACCCTAAAGTCTTAGTTTCAACCGTCATTATCGTTCATTTTATTAAAATATTTGCAGAAAATTCATTTCAAATAGACCCTTTCTCTGATGCTTGGCAGTAGCCTTAGCTATAGAGTTTATCGTTTAATGGTATATAATTTTTGTCGAATTTTCGTAAAAAATCAATAAAGTTTAATATATCCGTTATTATATAAGATATGAAAAAAAATTGTATATATTAATTATAGGGTGTCTTGAGCTACATCTTAAAATAATATTTCTACAATCACAGGCTGGCCCATAAGTCGTTGGTGATACAAATTTCCTTTTTTTAAATCAAACACGCCTTATGTTATTGCATTTTTGCATTTTACATCGAAATATAATGCATTTTTGTAAGAAAAGAAATTCTGGACGCAGCAAGTGCGTTATGGTAGAGAATTTTGATCAAATGTTTCATATTTGAACAGCTAAATTTGCTATTAACCTATAAGGTTGACCAAGAAACTTGTTTTTTCGGGAACACTTTAAGTTTACTTTTGGAAATTTTTGTACATTTTCACACAATAAAGTTATTTTGATGAAACATGGCACATTGTTTTTACTATATAGGTTATACTGGTAACCAAATTTGATGCCTGCTTTCTTAAAAAAACACACATATTTGTTATTAAAAACATTTTAATGAAAATTCACTACCATAACGCACTTGCTGCGTCCAGAAATTTTTATTGTAACGAGTGTACAGGGTCATTGGCCACATTTTAAGCACTAGGTATAACTACTTTATTTGACCTTTTTGGCAGCTGGTTTAAATAGGTATAACATTTGTAGGTTATATTGTAAAACGCCAGCAAAAGCTGGTTTCGGGTATACAGAGATGATCCATAAGTAAGGGCCAAAACAAAGTTACCTTGTTTCAGATGGAACACCCGTATATTATTACATTTTTGGAGTTTCGAGGTAAATCTAAATAAGTTTTATGTATAATGTCCTATCTTCAACTGGTTCCAAAATATTGATAATCGAAAATCGCAATTTTGGCCAACTCTTGACCAAGATGGCTTAATTACTTGACGTTTTAAAAAAGTTAATTTGAAACGTTATTCGACTTAAAAATATTTATATTAAATTAATTAAATTAAACGAAGAAAACTAAAACATTCAATAATTATTAAAACGATTCCCCAAAAATGAAATCATTCTAAAGTATTGAATCCAATAATAGAGCTAATTATTTAATAAATACCCAAAATGGCCTCCATTTTCTTGGACGCATAATTGGTAACATTTTTCCAAGTTCCTGACTGCATCGCTTATCATGAGTGGATCGTTTTTTATACATTTAATTTGTATCAGAAGGGTCTCCTGAATGATTTCAATGTTTGGGAAAGTAGGATTGTTGTCAAAAATACTACCCTTAATTGCATCCCAAAAAATATATTCATTAAAGTAAAGTCTGGGCTATTTGGCTGCCATTTGACATTACCATATCTTCCCATACATCTGAAATATGTACCATTCAAATAATTCGTTACATTTTCAATTTAATGGGGGGAAGCTCCATCCTGTTGCCAAATCAATCTGTCCACGTGAATTAAAAAGATTTCTTCCAAATATTCTTTAATTTCGTTGTTTAGAAATCGAAGGTATCTTTCGCCCGTTAAACTCTTTTCATAAGGTAAGGGCACCAAAATAAAATTATTAATGATGCCACACCAAACGTTAAATGACCTACGACCCGACGACTTTATAATTCTTGCTTGATGCGGATTTGTTTGGGACAAATGATGGTAATTTTTTCTGCTAAAAATGCCGCTAGTTGAAAGATTTGTTTTATCGGTCCACATACATTTGGATTTGTTCCAGTTCTTGCAGCATAATTTGACAAAATTGATATCTTTCCCGCTTATTGTTTTCACTCAAAAACTGGAACTCTATAAAATTAAAAGGTCGACATTTATACTTCTTTAGCGTATTTTTGATTTTCGAATATTTCATATTCAAATTTTTACCAGCAGTGGAAATGGAATGCGTTGTATATTCTAAAAATACAGTAAATTCAAACTAATTAGCTTATATTTTTCTAAAATCAGACCAAAAAGAAGAAAAAAAATTAAGTTCAAATGTTGCCTTAGAAATATAATAACACGTTAAGCTCTCTATTTTCATCGACACTACGATTATCTTCTTTCTCTGCAGAGTTTTGGAGTTTTTTGGTTGACTAAATACATTGACAGAAGTATTTTCAGTTGGTTTGTGACGGTTTCCGTATGCTCTATGGTACCTTTGTTTTACTAATCGCTTTTTTATTACACTAAATTAAACTGTGAAATATAAAAAAATTCTTGTTCTGTGTAGTACATTGTTCAACAAAATTATAATTGGACAAATGCCACAATTTTTGTCAAAGACCTCAGTATTCTTATACTGTCATAATATACTGTCATAAGTCGTCGGGTAGCAGGTCACTTAATCTTTGGTGTGGTGTTGCTAATAATTCTATCAGAGACAGGAGTTGGTCAAAATTGCGATTTTCGATGATCAATATCTCAGAAACAGTAAGTTATAAGTATAGGACATGAAATGTATTTATATTTGTCTCCAAAATCCAACAATATAATAATATACGCAATGTTCCATTTGTTCAATTTGTTTTGGCACTTACTTATGGAGCACTCTCTATATCCGAAACCAGCTTTTGCTGGCGCTTTACAATATAAACTACAAACGTTGCTGGCGCCTTACAATATAATCTATAACGTTATATTTAAATCATGTGTAATAAACGTCAAAGTAGTTATCTATTGGTCAAAATGTGGCCAATGAGCCTGTAGCTCAGAAACGTAATACATTTGGTTCATGAAATATACAATATTCTCAACAGAAAATTCTTTACAACTTTTGTATTTGTACTTTCTTTTATAAACGAAATAACAAAAAAAGTTAAGTGGGGAAACTCATGATTAGTCGACAAGACTTTAAAATTCAAAACTTCGCTTCTGGGTGGTAATATTTAATTTCATCTACTGCATCTGCACACCATAAACTGGGTCATTAAACATCAGTGAGTATTTCACGGATCGACTTAAGGTTATTGTAACAAACGTTATGCAGATCAAGCGAAAGTCATGTCCTATGTTATTAATGGAAAGTGAAATTTTTATGGCCGTCGTAATAAAACAATAACGAATCAACATTGGTCGAGTCACTTGATACCTTAGCAACGGTTAACGTTAATGTGTAACCCAATCCAACCCACAATCTGGTAGCTCTGCACAATAAAACTTGTCGAGAGACTCATTTAAAGAGTTTGCCGTTTCTTTATGACTGACATGTATCGAGTTTCTTGCTGTTGAAATCAAATGATTTTAATTTATAAGGAATTTAACTACACTGAGTGTGCAACTTGTCCTTTTAATTTTTTACCGCAGTAATAAAAACTTTTATATTATTTACTTTTTCTTATATATTATATGTATTATATTTTAACGATTAAATGTTGCATTTTAGTAGGCGCCATATAAAACAAGATATCTCTCAACTAGATAACTTGAAAAATCTGAAACTTTGAAAGTCTGTTACGGAAAGTTAAATGTATACACACGGATTTCAATTATTGGACAGTCCATGGTCGCTATAATTTTCAAGTTCTAAGGATCAAATTATATGTGTTTATAGGCACGCGAGTATGCAGCTTGCCTGAGTGTGCGCGATCTCAGTGATTCTCCTGTTTGTGCAAAAAAAGCACATTCTTCTTTATCTTGGGTACAGAAATTTCATGTCGATCCTAAGATTGAGAATAATGTGATTCTTGGAATAAAGAAGAGAATCACTGAGATCACGCACTCGTCTCTCAGACAACCTGCTTTGAGGAGACACAGCGACGTGATGAGAAGGAATTGTTGAGCCCGGACCAATACTTGAGGAATCAGCACTAAGCGCCTCAAGACTATTCCAGGCAGACAAACTCAAACCAGGAGACTTGGTTTGCCACTTGAAAATCCTGGAAATCATTCCATTGGAGTCGCTCGCCAAACCAACAGACTAACTTCCAATCAAACTGAACTTCATAAACTCCATTCTACGTGCTCATTAACGACCGCCAAACATGGGACAGAGGCAGTGGAAAGCTGAAAAACCACTCATCTGTATGGTATACAAAAGGGCTAAACAAATGGAGGGAGCAGACTGAGAATACGGGAACCCAGCCTTAGACTCGCTAAGTTCCTAGAAATGTTTGCTATGGATCTCTTTGTGCAGGAGTGCATAAAAAAAAATACTCAAAAATAGAGATATCTCCATCCTGTTTGACAGTCAGGCAGTAAAGACTCTAAAATCTTTTAAAACCGAGTGTAAACTGACCTGGGAATGCAAAACATCCTTGAAGCAACGGCTGCGAATAGCAAGGTAACTTTGATATAGGTATCAAGACTACAAGGCATCGAAGGAAACGATGAAGCAGATGACCTTGCAAAAAGGACAGCAACAAAACCATTCTTTGGTCCAGCGCCCTATTGTGGGCTAACAAAAAGCCACGTAAGAAATGAATTTGATGCTTGGGAGAAGAACCAAATGCTGTCATACCGGAGGAAAACGCTTAAAGCAGTCAAAACGGTTTATCACCATATCAGCAGAGAAGTCACTGTTCCTGTGATTGAACAGAAACGACTTGAGAATAGTCACAGGACTTTTCACAGGACACTCCCCAGTAAAGTATCACCTTATGAAAATAGGTGCGGTGGGTAGAGAAAACGGCAGATACTGCATTGAAACAGCAGAAACAACAGAACACTTGTTATGCAACTGCATTGCTCAGTTCTACAAAAAGCTCCAATACTTTGGAAGGGAGACCCTAACACCCAGGAAATAGGTAAAATAGCCCGCAAGAACTTAGTGGTCTTCATACAAAGTCTGAATTTTTTCGACAACTATTCACGCACAAAAAAAACATTTGAGTTGCATCGCGGGGAGGCCAAAGGCCTTATACGACTCATTCAGCAATGTACAAATCTACAATCTACAATACTTGGGAAAACTTCTGTTCGAGACATTTAGACCTAGGGAGGGGCCTAGATGTATAGGTCGCCTCTGCTCCTGTGGAGTTTGTTCTGACACAATAGGATAAGATGACGCCATGTTCTTTTGCTGTTCTGCCATATCTTTATGGGATGACCGAACGACTCATTAACGTTTTTAGACAAGTTGCCACCATTCAGGTGGCGAAGTACAACGCCCTTCCAACAAGAACATTTTCAGAAATAGGAAATACCCTATTCCGATCTTGAAGAGTAGATACGTGGTATATAGTATTGAGTGTAGAGATTTCCATCTCAGATATAAGGGGCAAACTTCACAGACCCTCATAAGAAGGATAGTGTTGCACAACAGTGACTGTAGTTGCCACATTGCCAGGTGCGCATTGGCTCAGGATGTGAAAATTACAGGTCACAGAATAGACTTTGAGAACACTAAGGTATTACACATAGAGAATAAATTGGAAAAGTAAACTTTTTTAGAATATGCTACACCCAAGAAAATAATGCAATTAATTCAAAATCGGACATTAATAACCTAAGAACTATTTATAGTTATTTACTTTATTTGGACAACAGAGAAGCTGCCTGGCAATTGTGACGACCAGGTCCCCTTTCAATTTTCTTCTGACCTCTGATTTGACTTTTTATGGCAATATCATGTCCTACACTCAGGACCTACACTTGCCAGAACAAATGTGCAAGATCACGAGTTTCTATTCAGGCTAATATTTTACATAGGGTAAGAACGTAATATTCTTCCTTACTTTTGATTAGTCTCTCCACGGGCAGGTGGATATAACAAAAATTTGGCAACAACATTTTCGACAAGCTATCTCTTCTTTATTGTGTTTCGGTGTTCACCATGCCTTTTTCTACCTCCTTTGGTGATCACTTGTAGCCCTAAATCTCCTGAAGCAATATAACCTTTCAACCCGTCAGGCCAGTTACTTTGGTAACATGAACTGACTCATCTGTCACTTATAATGCATCTATACACTGCCAGTTTGATAGATATAACAAGCATCATTTCTAGAATCATAATGCATAATGTGTAATTGTATATACAGGTGTCCCGACTATAATTTGCACCCCCTAAAATGTCAGATTTCGTCCAAGTGTGGCAAAAATGCTAAAACAGGAAAATTTCAACTTGAAGGGCTTACTTTCCTTAACTTGGTTTCGAAGTCATTTCTGCATCCCGGACCCAAAAATGTTGAAAAACGGTAGACAAGCTTTTAAAGCTCGATTGTACTATTGAATGCTAGGGGTAGACATTTTGAGCAATACATTCGTTAAATTGAATCGTTTTTTTTTTCATAACCACTTTTGTTTCATTTCACAATAATCCAGGCAGAGTTCTTAGAGACAAATCGCTCAAAATTGGCAAAAATACGATTGCACAGAGAACGAAAGCAGCTTCAAAATGATGTGTCACTCGACCCCTCTTACCATTTAAATTTTTTGAAGGTGCAGATGCAGAAATAATTTCGAAAGAACAAATTTGTTCCACTTCAAGTTAAAATTGACCTGTTTTAGCATTTTTCCCACACTTAGACGAAATCAGACATTTTCGGGGGTGCAAATTTTGTTGCGACACCCTCGATATTCTCAGAAACCAGTGGCACAAAATTTAAAAACAAACATGGTTGCATAGAGAATGAAAGCAGCTTCAAAATGATGTGTCACTCGACCCGTCTTGCCATTTATTTTTTTGAAGCTGGGACACCCTGTTGACACAGGGTGTTAAATGGAACGTCTTGTGGTAGTTTTAGCGCTTTTGAAAGCAAACATTGTCCCGGTATTATAAAAGAAATGGACCAGGTCTGACAATCTACAAAACTGTTAGTTGATTGTACATATGTCTCCATCTATAATATTTTATGTTAACTATAGCTGCCGTGACAACATACTACCCGGTTCCACACCGAGATGGCGTCCCTGTCGTATACTTCAAAATGGTCTACGTTCTGACATGTTGCAATAACATGTTGTAACTTACATTGTTTAGATTTTTACCCACCTTTTATTTAAATAGCATATATATATATATATATATATATATATATATATATATATATATATATATATATATATATATATATATATATATATATATATATATATAGTGTGGCGCATTGAAATCGAAACAGACCGATTTGCGTCCAGAGAATTTTTTTTTAAGAAACGCTGAAACACGTCAATTTTAATATTGAGGGGGACATGTCCTGACATAAAATTCAACTTTTTCACGTCAACCCCTTAAGGGTGGTGATACCAAACCTTATATTTTAAATAGAGAACATGGGTCGAGTGTTACATCATTTGAAAGCTCTTTCTTTTCTGAATTCAGCACACTAATTTTTTTGGAAGTTTTATTAACTCGTTTAAAAATTATTTACATTTGAAGATGCAAAAACGCATTTCACTCATTCCGATAAGAAATGTGCTGACAGTCAATGTTTTGTTGGTTTGTAAACAAAAAATTGACTATTAGAATATTTCTTATCGGAATGAGAGAAATGCGGTTTATTATTTCAGTTTATTGGTCGGTTTGATACTTGATAGTACTACCGAAAATTAATTTCACAATGGTGTATTCTGTAGAAAAAAGAGTTGAAATAATTACTCTATTTTTCAAAAACGATGACTGTGCCAACCCTACCGCAAATTTGTTTAATGAACAACATCCGAACAGACATGCTAACAGAAAATACATTTTGGAGTTAGTTGCAAAGTTTCGACAAAGTGGTTCAGTAGCCAACAAAAAACGGGATCCTGAAAGTGAATTTCCGGTTAGAAATGAGACTACTGAGCTTGAAGTTTTAGGACAAATTGCTGCAGATCCAACTTTGAACACGCGAAAATTGGCCACTGTTTCAAACATCAAAAGAAGAACTATTGAGCGAATATTGAAGCATCATAAATTTCACCCGTATAAAATTCATCTTGTACAACAACTGAATGAAGATGATTTTGATCGGCGGCTGGAGTTTTGTGAAGCTATGACTGCACGAATAGCTGATAACGGGAACTTTCTGTTCAATATCTGTTTTTCAGACGAGTTACGTTTTTATTAAACTCTACAGTCAATCGTCATAATTGTCGTTATTGGGCAGATAATAATCCAAGAAATTTTTACGAAGTCCACACTCAAACTCCACAGGAATTGAATGTCTGGACTGGCATTTTTGGAAACCGTTTAATCGGACCAATTTTTCTTGATGGCAATTTGAGTGGCGAAACGTATTTGGAGTTACTACAAGATATCGTTTACCCTCCACTAATTGACATTGTTGAAAATGATGCTCGCAACCAAGAAGATCAATTAATGTTTCAAAAAGATGGAGCTCCTCTGCATTTTTCACAACGTGTTAGGGAGTTTTGAACAGAAGCTTTCCAGGGCAATGGATTGGGTGTAGCGGTGCTATTGAGTAGCCCCATAGAACACCGGATTTAACTCCTTTAGACTTCTTTCTATGGGGCCATTTAATAAGTGGAATTTTCGATGGAAGAATTACGACGACGCATTGTTGAAGAATACCGTCTAATAACTCCACAAATGCTCCAGAATGTCAGAGCTCGTTTTGAACAAAATTTGTACTTTTGTATGGAAGCTGGTAGTCAACAATTTGAACACTTACTTAACTAAATAAACATTTTTGAACGTTTGGTTTTATTTTTTAGGTTTTTTTAACGAAAAAATGACTAATTAGTGCATTTCTTATCACACTGAATGAAATGCGTTCTTGCAAGTCCAAGTGTGAATAATTTTTAAACGAGTTGATAAAACTTCCAGAAAAATTAGTGTGCTGGACTCTGAAAAGAAAGAGCTTTCAAATGATGTTACACTCGACCCATGTTCCCTATTTGTTATCACCACCCATAAGGGGTTGATGTGACAAAGTTGAGTTTTATGTCAAAACATGTCCCCCTCAATATTATAATTGATGTGTTTTAGCGTTTCTTAGAAAAATTCTCTGGACGCAAATCGGTCTGTACGTTTTCAATGCGCCACCCTATATATATATATATATATATATATATATATATATATATATATATATATATATATATATATATATATATATATACACACATAAAAATTCAACTGAACCTCGTGAAATAAGTTCGAAAAGCTCTAATTGTTCCCTCTCCATAAGGGAAATTTTCTTTATTAATTTTCGCAAAATTCCAATCATTTGTCGGGGGAAGCATATTATTCAGTATTATTCTCAGTTAACTAACTTTAGTTAGTAATTTTATTACTCTGTTTTTGTTTACTAAAGCATTGCCTTTGTATTTTTTCAACTTAATTTTTAAGACAAATCTTGTGTTTGTTAGGTGTTTATAGGTCCAGCCAGGATCTGTGAATATTTTTCTACGATGCTATTTTTTTTTTTTTGCAAAATGTTGGATTGTGTATTAAAACATAACCTTTTCTATCGAACTGTCTACCTTATTTATTATCTAGGTTTGTTTTTACCGGCACCAATATTTTTTACATCATGGGTGTCCCATAAAGGCCCCCACAAGCGTTTTATGTTTTCTGTCGAAAAGTGCAAATTTCCTTAAATACCCAAACTCCGTATAACTTAGGACACCTATAAAATAAAATACAAATAAGGGATACATATTCATGTATATTTGACCACGCAAAATAATGCCTAGGGCTATTTATAATCCAATGCTCTGGTACAATTTTTTGTGTTAAAAAGTAAATAAAGGTTATTAAAAGAATGTTTAAAAGGACGCTTAAAATATTCCTGTGTGATGGTAGTAAATAAAATTTGGCCAAATATAAAGTGTGCTTTTAATGGTAGAAGTGAAAAATATTTTATTATTCATTTCTTTGTTACAATCAAACGAACTGGCATTCAATTCACGTTAGAACCAACTTACCTATTTAACAGTACAAAAAAAACATGTGACAGGATCTTGAATTACACCAAATTATGTTGAGGCTTGTAAACAATTTTCTAAAACTGTCTCATATTATTTTAGCTGGATAAGAAAATGAATGTTTGTAAATAGCCTAGCTAACCAAAGCGTCAGTCAAGGTGGCCACAGTTACTTTTAATTCAATTTTTACAGAACACGAAAAACGATTTATCTTAATTGAAAAATAATAAGCAAGCGCATTTTGTTACAAGTCCGGCGTTCGCTGCTGATTAAAGAAGCAATTCCCCCTTTTACAGAAATCCAGTCATAAATCAAATCTAGAAACAAATATCTTAATTCCGTGCACCGGTCATTAAAACAAAAAGTATGATTAATATCATGAAATGACGTTTTCGTGTAGTTTTCCTCGCTGACTACGGATTCCAGAACGATGTTCGTTTCAGTGTTCACAACTCTACCCTCTTCTTTGATACTTGCAACGACAGATGTTATTAATGGATCGGCTCAGACAATCCTAAAACACGCCTAATTACAATCAAAGCTTGATTCTTTTGGTATAGAACTTACGAAGATGCATTTTTATTTCGTAATTAAATTAATATTGTTACCAGATACGAAACCGCATTTATCATTTTTTCGCTATTTGCTCGCTAAACAAATAGAAGAACACAAAGAAAACACGAAAGTTTGATTTCAGTCTGAGGTTTAAGCTAGATGTTATTATTTTAATTTTGACTTGGTACGCTGAGGATAATTTAACCTCCTATATATTTTTTTGGTTTAGAAAAAAACCGCAAGTATAAAAGTTATAGTGACTGGTTTCAAAGTTTGGAAAAACAATTGAGCATCGCATTTTTGAGATACAAACTATAAATATGTTTTTTAAATTAAACAAGCTTTGTAAACTGATTTTTTTATATTGCGCTAAACCTACCTCTCCTATATATTTCTTTCAGTCGTTCAGATGTTATAAAATTGTTGGAAATTTGATCTAAACCAAACAACCGTGTTAATTGTTTTTTTCTTGTTATACTAAAATACCATGTAACATACTTAGCTCACAAAATTTAAAATATTTGTTGACAGTTCCTAATTTTATGAAATAATACGTACAAGATGGCGCATTGAAAACGAAACAGACCGATTTGCGTCCAGATAATTTTTTTTTAAGAAACGCAGAAACACGCCAATTTTAATATTGAGGGGGGTATGTTTTGACATAAAACTGAACTTTGTCACCTCAACCCCTTAAGGGTGGTGATAACAACCCTTATATTTTAAATGGAGAACATGGGTCGAGTGTTACATTATTTCAAAGCTCTTTCTTTTCTGAAATCAACACACTAATTTTTTTAAAAGTTTTATCAACTCGTTTAAAAATTATTCACAGTTGGAGTTGCAAGAACGTATTTCATTCACTGTGCTAAGAAATGCACTAATTAGTCAATTTCTCGTTAAAAAAAAACTGAAAAACAAAACCAAACGTTGCAAAATCTTTATTCAGTTAAGTAAGTGTTCAAAGTGTTGACCACCGGCTTCCATACAAAAGTACAAATTTTGTTCAAAACGAGCTCTGATATTCTGGAGCATTTATGAAGTTATTAGACGGCATTCTTCAACAATGCGTCGTCGTAATTCTTCCAGAGACTCCGGTTCTGTTGCGTAAATTCTACTCTTTAAATGGCCCCATACAAATAAGTCTAAAGAAGTTAAATCCGGTGATCTAGGGGGCCACTCAATAGCACATCTACGCCCAATCCATTATCCTGGAAACTGTTCAAAAACTCCCTAACACGCTGTGAAAAATGCGGGGGAGCTCCATCTTGTTGAAACACTAATTGGTTTTCTTGATAGCGATCATCATCTTCAACAATGTCAATTAGTAGAGGGTAAACGATATATTCTAGTAACTCCAAATACGTTTCGCCACTTAAATTGCCATCAAGAAAAACTGGTCCGATTAAACGGTCTTCAAAAATGCCTGTCCAGACATTCAATTTCTGTGGAGTTTGAGTGTGATCTTCGTGAAAATTTCTTGGATTATTATCTCCCCAATAACGACAATTATGACGATTGACTGTAGAGTTTAATAAAAACGTACACTAAAAACAGATATTGAACAGAAAGTTCCCGTTATCAGCTATTCGTGCAGTCATAACTTCACAAAACTCCAGCCGCCGATCAAAATCATCTTCATTCAGTTGTTGTACAAGATAAATTTTATACGGGTGAAATTTATGATGCTTCAATATTCGCTGAATAGTTCTTCTTTTGATGTTTAAAACAGTGGCCAATTTTCTTGTGCTCCAAGTTGGGTCTGCAGCAATTTGTCCTAAAACTTCAATCTCAGTAGTCTCATTTCTAACCGGAAATTCACGTTCAGGATCCCGTTTTTGTGCTACTGAACCACTTTGTCGAAACTTTGCAACTAACTCCAAAATGTATTTTCTGTTAACATGTCTGTTCGGATGTCGTTTATTAAACAAATTTGCGATACGGTTGGCACATTTATCGTTTAAAAAAAAGGTAATTATTTCAACTTTTTCCTCAACAGAATATACCATTGTGAAATTAATTTTCGGTACTACTATCAAGTATCAAAGCGACCGATAAACTGAAATAATAAACCGCATTGCTCTCATTCCGATAAGAAATGTTCTGATAGTCCATTTTTTGTTTACAAACCAACAAAACATTGACTATCAGCACATTTCTTATCGGAATGAGTGAAATGCGTTTTTGCATCTTCAACTGTGAATAATTTTTAAACGAGTTGATGAAACTTCCAAAAAAATTAATGTGCTGAATTTAGAAAAGAAAGAGCTTTCAAATGATGTAACACTCGACCCATGTTCCCTATTTAAAATATAAAAATATAAGGGTTGTTGTCACCACCATTAAGGGCTTGATGTGACAAAGTTGAGTTTTATGTCAAAACATGTCCCCCTCAATATTAAAATTGACGTGTTTCAGGGTTTCTTAAAAAATTCTCTGGACGCAAATCGGTCTGTTTCGTTTTCAATGCGCCATCCTATATAGTGTTGTAACTGTGAAACATTTATTCTTTTTACGCCAGATATATGTATACCTTGACATGCTGCAAGGTTACCGTAAAGGTTCTGTAACACCCGTATTATTTAAAATATACAAAGTGTTACTAAATTGTTATCTTGAAGCCACCTTTTTTGTAATCTACAACATGGTTCAGTCGATTATTGTTATATGGCAAGTGCCTTATGCAAAAGTATATATATATATATATATATATATATATATATATATATATATATATATATATATATATATATATATATATATATATATTTGGCACGGAAGAAACAATTGTCAAACTTTTGGTTATTCTCAAAGCACACATTAACTTATAATAAAATATTTTGTAGCTGAATTCAGTAAATTGACAAACAGTCAGTGGTTTCTTGAAATTGACCAAGTTTCCGAATTAAAATTTCTATACTTTGCGAATAGCTAATAAAAATAGCAGATTATAAGAAACTAGGTTAAATTAAATTATATGGCGAGTGGGCCATTACAGTCCTCCCACTGCGACCTTAAAGTCTATTGTGGCTCACGTCTAATTGCCTTAGATTACATCCATTAACTCCAGCTTCCTACGGAAGTCCATAATTTTTGTCGGCGAAAGTTGATCGAGATCTTTTGACGCAAGTTGGGTCTTGCCAAAGAGCAGGTGTCTAGTTCTGTCCGCAGCCGGACAAAAACATATCACGTGTTCTGCTGTCTTATACTCCCTATACAAAGCCGGCATTCGGTTTCTTGTCCGAGACCAATTTTCTGAATGTGGTGATGCAAGCGGCAGTATCTTGTATATAGTCGACTAGAATTCTCAGTTATTGCCTGTTTAACTCTAGAAGTTTTTTAGCCCTTAAGTCTGAAAGGCCATTTATGAAGACCTCAAAATGTGCCAGTCCTGGAGGATTTTGCCATTGTTGGATTATCTGTCCATTTGTCCAGGTGATTAAGGTGCGCTTTGCAGTGTATAAATATATCCCTAGCGCAGATTCCTTTGTATTCAGACAAGCGACATCTCATTGTAACTGCCCAGTTCGTTGATGGCCCTCTTGGAGCTCCAAGTGGTAGGAACCAAGTGGATAATAAAAAAACTAATAACATACAGTGTTTAGTTTGTATCTCAAAAGTACGGTGCTTAATTGCTTTTATAAAATATGAATTAACTTCTAAAGCAAATTTTCTACAACCTTTCTATTTATAATTTTTGCCTTATCCAAAATATAAATACGTTAAGGTATAAAATTATCATATATGTCACTCTATATAGGATGTAGAGATTTCAACAACACCTGCTAATGAAGACAACTTTGTTGTTGAGTTTTCAGCCGCAGGGATTAACATCGCTCTTTTATACTATTCTTCCTAATAGTTTTAGTCAATTTTCTTTAAAAAAAATACACTAATGAGGAGATCCAGACTTTTGAATTTTGACAAAATATCTACAAATGAGCGCTAATTATATATATATATATATATATATATATATATATATATATATATATATATATATATATATATATATATGTATATATATATATATATATATATATATATATATATATATATATATATATATATATATATATATATGTATATATATATATATATATATATATATATATATATATATGTATGTATGTATGTATGTATGTATCACACCGATAACTCAAAAAATAATAGGCCGATTTTGATTCAATTTGGCGAATAAATTCCTTTTGCAAATAGCTTGGATAAGTGCGTTAGCCAGGAAAATCTGCCCAGGTTTTCCCGAAAAATTTTGTGTTTTCTTTCGAAAAAAAAATTATATCTCCGTAATTAACAAAGTAAGGGCAACCAAATTTGGGTTTATATCCTTATAGGTAAGTTATCTACAAAAATCTAGCTATGTAGGTCAAAAGACAAAAAAGTTATAGGCATTTATAGAAAAATAAATGTGGGTTTTCCTCAAAACGTCAAAGTTACGATTTAAAACGTCAAAATCGCCAACATTTAGGCAAATAACTTGAATCTAATACGGGCTATGGAAATCAAATGTCTCAAGAAGGATGTTTTACAAAGCCTGAAGTCTTAGTTTCAATCGCCATTGTCCTTCATTTTACTAAAATATTTCCAGAAAATTCATTTCAAATAGACCCTTTCTTTGATACTCTGGCAGTAGTGTTGGCTATAGAGTTTATCGTTTAATGGTATAATAATTTTTGTCGAATTTTCGTAAAAAAATCAATAAAGCTCAATATATCCGTTATTATACAAGATATGAAAAACATTTGTATATATGAATTATAGGGTGTCTTGAGCTACAAAAAATATTTCTACAATCACAGGGTGGCCCATAAGTTGTTGGTGATACAAATATATTTTTTTAATCAAACACCCCTTGTGTGATTGCATTTTTGCATTTTACATCGAAATATAATGCATGTTTGTAAGAAAAGAAATTCTGGATGCAGCAAGTGCGTTATGATAGCGAGTTTTGATCAAATGCTTCATATTTAAATAGCCCAATTTGCTATTAACCTATAAGGTTGACCAAGAAACGAGTTTTTCCGGGAACACTTTAAGTTTACTTTTGGAAATTTTTGTACATTTTCACACAAACTTATTTTTATGAAACATGGCACATTGTTTTTACTATATAGGTCATACTGATAACCAAAATTGATGCCTGCTTTCTTAAAAAGAAAACACACATATTTGCAATAAAAACATTTTCATGAAAATTCACTACCATAACGCATTTGCTTCGTCCAGAGTTTTTTTAGATAATATTTTATTACTGCATAGTAGTCATCTGCCATAAGCACCTTTATGACCATGTTTTTGGTAAAATCGCGTCTTGCGGTCACCAGTTGTTGTTTTGGTAAGCTTTAGGGCAAGATTATCTAAATTATACCGTAAGATAATTGTTTTTCTAATGAACAAGTGTGATATACGGTTTGATTTTATACTCAAGCAAATTTTCACGTAAGGCATGCAGAATGTACGCTAAAAGGCATTTAAATAGAAGACAGTCGAATCAAAAATAATTTTAAAATCTTTATGACACATTAGGTGAAACTGTTTGTTTGATTACTCTTGGTGCATTTATCCACTGGTAGGGGATAGATATAACAAAAACTTTGCCAACAACATTTCCTGCAGGACCTCTCTTTTTTGTTGTATTTTGGTACTCAACATGCCTTTTCTCTTTCTCTGATGGTAACTACAACTTTTGTCCTTAAATCTCTTGAAACAATCTAACCTTTAAACCCGTCAGAGTGTAAAATTACTTTGGTAACATAAAGCGACTCAGGAATGTTGGTGGGGATAGAAATCACAGCTGAAGAAAGAGTTTAGTATTTAAGAGTTTTGTATTTTTCATCCTCTAATGACGCCAGCTTTCTTACTTTGTTAGTGAACGATCGTCAGGTGTCTAAAAAAAGTTATTGTGTGTCAATAAGTAAAATGTACCAAATATTTGTTATATACATATAGAAAAGTTATTCTGTATATATAAATTAAAGGTATCAAAATATAAATAAGTATATGTGTTAATGTTAAAAAAACTCTGGACCCAGCAAGTGCGTTATGGCAGTGAATTTTTATAAAAATGCTTTGAATATCAAATATGTCTTTTTAATGCAAGCAGTCATCAATTTGGTTATCGGTATAACCTATATAGTAGAAACAATGTACCATATTTTATCAAAATAACTTATTGTTTGAAAATGTACTAAAATTTT
This sequence comes from Tillus elongatus, assembly GCA_964006375.1. Taxonomy (NCBI): domain Eukaryota; kingdom Metazoa; phylum Arthropoda; class Insecta; order Coleoptera; family Cleridae; genus Tillus; species Tillus elongatus. The sequence goes on from OZ023264.1 coordinate 60,739,384, forward strand.
TCGACAATATACCTTAAACGTTGGTTTTCTAGCCAACAAATCTTAGGTTAATAGCAAATTGAAGAAATTTGAAGCATTTAATGAAAATTTGCTACCATAACGCACTTACTGCGTCTTGATTTTTTTTCTTACAAACATATTTCGAAAAAAATGCAATAAAATAAGGCTGTTTGAAAAAAAAATTGTAGGGATCACCAACGATCGACTTGTGGGCCAGCCGGTGATTGTCAAAATAATTTTATAAGATGCAGCTCAAGACACCCTATAATTAACTTATACAATTTTTTCTCGTCTCTTGTATAATAATAATAATATTCAGCTTTACCGTAGAAACGCGTCAGCCTGTATATATGTAAACAGATCAAAACTAAACGTAAACCCGGATATGGATTTCAGGGGGCTTAGTTTGCGCTAATTTAAAGAAATCTTTAAAATTCTAAAGTCGCGGTCTCCTCATTGACGAATTTTTTGCACGAAAATTAACTAAAAATTATGGACCGTTAAACCATAAACTTAACTAAAACTACCGCCAAAGCATTAGAGAGTAAGAACTAACCTGTTGCATATCAGCCCTTTTGTAAAACTTCGATCCTTTATGTGTCGATAAAATATAGCAAACACTGTTTAATCCACCCACTAACATTAATAAAGGAATAATTTGCACTGGTATATAAAAATTTCCCAAATAACACAAATAATTCGTCAAACAAATAAACATATAAATAATCTCATACCAATACCATACGACATCAGTTACAGCGTCTAACAGACCTGCGCAATAATATCTAATGTTCCGTTACCACGACAACCACATACTAGATCTCATATAAACTATTTAATGAAACGAGGTGATATTAAACATAAATGTTTCAAATTTGAATAGCTCAATTTTCTGTAATCCTAGAAAGCTGAGTTTTGACACATAGTTAGGTCTTTCCCAAAGTAATATGTACACAAAATTTTATCGAAATATCTTTGTAATTTTTTTCGAAAGAAAACTTAACATTTTTCCGGAAAACCGATTTTTCTGGCTAACGAACTCATCCAAGCTATTAATAAAAGAAAGGCACTTGCCGAGTTTTATCAAAAGCGGTTAATTATTTTTTGAGTTATCGGTTGGATACATACATACATACATATATATATATATATATATATATATATATATATATATATATATATATATATATATATATATATATATATATATATATATATATATATATATATATATATATATATATATATATGTATATATATATATATATATATATATATATATATATATATATATATATAAACATATAAAAATCGAAACTGACCCCGGATATGGGTTCTAGTGGCCCAAATTCGCGCTCATTTGCAAAAATTTTTGCAAAGTCTCACCATCGATACCCCTCTATTAGTGAATTTTTGAAATAAAAATTCACTAAAAAGTTCTGTACAGATGGGATCCAGACTGAGAAGCGGGAAAAAAATGTGCGAATGGTCTAGACTATCTAGTTTTTTATTACAGCATATCATTATGATTTATCAACAACTTTTAACATTTGAAAACACTGGCTTTTATTATAGTTTATACAAATGTTTACAAATATATTTACAAACTGAATCATGAACTCAGGGGTTCAAAAACATTTTTCTTTTGTTTCCGTTGTAAATAAATAAAACCATCACCCTTTCATGCTGGTCACATTCTTACTGCCAATTCCGTGTAATTTTTAACTTTCGTCTTCCATCTTGTTTAGGAAGGAAGACACAGACAGAAAGCAAATTCTATTAAATTTGAGTCGTCGGTCTCCCGCAATAGACAAGTTGGCATCGTACGTGCTTTGAAAATTAGTCCCCGACTCTCGTAATAACCTAATAGGAAACTGAAGACCCCGAATCTCTCGAAGTCAAGAAGGGAGAAAACAAAAATTTTAATGAAATTCAAATAGGAATGTTTCTCAAGCAAATGAAATTGCGGCTTCTTAATTAAAACGATGTAATTAAACTTAAGTTGTAAAATTTAGGCGGTTGAAATTAATAGTCAGCTTTCCTAACGATTTTTCTCACACTGAACCGCTTCCCGAGATTCATTTTCTTAATTCATCGCATCTTAAAATTAATGAAGAGCTTATTTCCACTAATAATGTCATCATAACGACCGATTGCGAAGTATTAACTCTGCGACCGTCTTTGTCGGTACCCGGGAACTTTCGTTATAACCTTTTCCGTCTTATAAATGTCACAATTGAGTGAAACCGGCAGCGAAATGTCAATAATTTACGAGAGCGAAAATCCGACCCCAGGCCATTCGGCAGGCGCTTTCGATAATCAATAGACAAGTTAGTGCTCAGTTTGCATTGGAAGGAGTCTAAATGAAGCTGGCGAACATTGAGGAAAGCTGAAGTCATTAGCCAAGGAAGGCATGCGATAAAATAAATGGATATTTCGATTCTTCAATATCGCGTAAAGACTGAATGAAGCAATCGCATGTCGAACAAAGGCACGTCGTGTCGACGGTGTCGTGATTTTCGGAAAGATTTATTGCCTGTTTTCGTTTTCGTTAGGACCATAACTCATGATAAAATTTTCATTGTATTAGGGTAATTCCTTTTTTCTTTGTGACGATAATATTTCATAAGCACCACGGGATACGCTAATAATAAAGTAAAAATACGTGAAATAAAGTTATTAAATCAAAGGGAAAAGTCATTCGTCACAAGTTGGGACAGTTAAAGAAATTTTCATATTTTAACGTTTGAATTTGAATTTTTTTACACGTATTATAATAGCGTTGGAATAGTATTATGGATTTTAAATAATAACTTTATGAAAGACATTTCGCATATTTTATTTGTGAGTTTCAAATATATGTTAGTAGTCAAGTCAATTATACATGTAACTTTTCCGACAAAACATACACTAGAAATATGTTAGCTAAATTATAAAAGACTAGCTGTTGTTCGCGACTTCGTCTTTTTTTTTATGTCAACAACACACCACGAGGGCTTACAGCCTAAATACTATCGTACCGTGGGTGTTGACAAGGAGGAAAGACGCAGCTTGTTAATTCTGGACTTGAAGGTTTGGAGGTTTGGAGGAGAAGGAAAAACATGTGCCGGCAAGGAATTCCACAACTTGGAAGTCCTCGGGACAAAAGAGCGGGCATAACAAGATGTTCTATGTCTGGTGACCTGGACATTAAAAGGGTGCATTCGCTCTGTTCCCCTGGTAGATCTGCTGGGGGCAGCAGGTGGGGGAATTATGGAGGAAAGCTCCTCTGAGCAGTGCCCGTGCAGATATCTATAAAAGAGAGAGAGGTCACCAACGGCACGTCGGTGGGCAAGGGATGGAAGCCTTTGGGTGAGGGTAGGGTCACCGATGAAACGTATAGCTCTCTTTTGAATGGAGTCCAGGAAAGCGAGTGTAGAAACGGCAGCTTCACCCCAGATGTGGGAGCAGTATTCGAGGTTTGGCCTTATTTGTGAAGTGTATAAGGTATAGAGATTAGTTGGTGAAAAGTATTTGCGAGCCCGGAAGAAGAAACCCAATTTCTTAGCAGCCGCTTCTGCAATTGATGTAACATGTTGGTGCCAATTAAGATTTCGATCCACAGAAATGCCAACAAGAGAAAAGGACTCATTACTTTGAATAACTTAGTTGTTCATTGTGATGGGTCTAGGGCTGCTGTATCTCTTGTGAGAAAGAAAGCAAGACTTAGTTTTGGTGGGGTTGAATTGTACAAGATTTCTACTTCCCCAGTCTAATATTTTTTGGAGGTCCACGGAGACACAACCCTCCATGAGTCTGCGATTCTCATCTAATTGGGCTAAAGAGACAGGCTTAGAATATTGTATATTTGAGTGGAGGGTGCTGTCGTCCGCGTAACTGTGAACTGGGTTGGATGTGCTAGAGAGGAGGTCATTGATGTGGAGAAGAAACAAAGTAGGGGCTAAAGCTGAACCTTGAGGAACTCCTGCATTAATTGGATACAGTTTAGAGGAATGGCCATCCACAACAACAGATATGCTCCTGTTGGAGAGGAAATTTCCTGTCCAGGTACAAAGTTTTGGTGGTAGGTCATAGGCCGAAAGTTTATTAAGCAGCGCTGCGTGCCAGACCTGGTCGAATGCTTTGGATATGTCTAGAGCAACAATCTGGGATTCACAATGTTGTTCCATAGAATTGTTCCAAGAATGGGTGACAAAGGAAAGGAGGTCGGCAGTCGATCTGCGCTGACGGAATCCATACTGCCTGTCGTGGATTAGACTGTGTTTTTCAAGGAATTTTAGTAGTTCGGTGTTTATATACTTTTCCATCACTTCAGAGATGACTGAAAGGAGAGAAATAGGCCTGTAGTTGCTAGGAAGCGCTTTGGATCCTTTCTTGGGGATGGGTTGTACTCGAGCAGTTTTCCAGTTACTAGGGAATATGCCTTTATTGTAAGATATCTGAAACAGACGAGTCAGGACAGGAGCAAGTTCTGGTGCGCATTTTTTGAGAACAATTGCTGGGATCTCGTCAAGGCCAGAGGCTTTCCTGGTATTAAGAGGAGAGAGCATCTTTCGTACCTTTTTAGTTTTGAAAATGATATCAGTCATTTTATGCGCGACATTGGGGACTGTTGGTGGTTGAACATTTGGAGGTGGGTTGAGAGTAGAATTTCCGGCGAACAACGAAGCAAAAAGTTCAGCCTTCCCCAGTGCGGTAGAAACAATTTCATCCCCTGAGACAAGAGGTGGGAACGTGCTCTTGCAGAAATTATTCCCAATAGACTTAGCAAGAGTCCAGAAGGGTTTGCCGCCGTTGGAGCTTGAGAGGACTTTGTTTTTGATGTGGTTATTAAACGAGTTTTTTGCCTCAGAAAGAATGCGGACATAGCGGTTTCTTGCGTCGTTGAATGCTTGACGATTTTCTTGACTGGGATTGTGTAGAAGCGTTTTGTGAGCTTTGACCTTTTCAAGTCTGGCCTTGTCACAGGATTTAGAGAACCAGGGCTTTTGAGTGGCTGAAGAGGTTTTCTGTGTACGTGCAATTCAGTTACAAACTGACATACATATAAAAATTAAACCTTAAACTACAGTTAATATTGCAGAAGAAAATCAAAATTTCAAGTCAGTAATTAGAGTTGACAAAAAATAGTGCAGAAAACTGAAACATAACTTCCATATAGCTGTGATAATTTATTCTCCCCAGAAAGACATTCTCATGGCTTCGGGCCCATGACTTGACTACAAAGAAAATATTTTTATTCCTGTACCCATAAAATGTTAAAACGTTATGTTGCTCGACTTTTATTGAAAAAATCCAAATGTATCCCCTGAAGCGATCTTACCCAAAAACAATTCGAAGAGTTGCTTTGTCGGGTGCTAACTGGATAGTAAATTTTAAAATGATATCTCATTCGCTGGAAAGTTATTTCGCCTATTAACAGACAGACGTACATGCCGACAGACCGACCGACCGACAGAGAAAAGAATTGCTCCAGAATCAATTTTTCTATATGTTGCGATACTTTTTACGACGTTTAAGCGAAAAACAAATTTTTTGTCAACAATATTCCACCCCCACACATTCAACCCCTAATTTAATTTCAACACAGAGTACCAGATGTTTGATGAAATTGAAGGTTTTCCAATAAAAAAACCCTAAAACGTGATGTTACTCGAGTTTTAACGGAAACAATGTCAATTTTCACTAAATCAGCTCCCATTCATCCGCTACCCGCTAAAGCGGTTTTACCCAAAAATAATCCGAATCCTTAGTTTGTCGAGTGCTGATTGTATACCAAATTTGAAGCTCATACCTCAATTCGTTCTAAAGTCATCGGGGCTACAAAAAGACATACAGCCCGACAGACAAAAGAAATGTTCGTGCCCAAATGATTTTTCTATATGTTTTGATACTTTTTACGAAGTTCAAGCGAAGAAGAGGTTGAAATTTTTGTGGCCGATGCGATCATTCCACACGTGACGATGTGGAAGTAAAAGAAAAAAATTGATTTAAAAAAAAATAATATTTCTTTATATACAACGTTCCTTAAAATTTTAGAGGGCCGTGTCAGTACGATTATGCTATGGTGGGAGCTTACACACGAACACGCTATGTGAAATTGGCCATGGAAGAAACATTCCTGTCTTTCGTCAACTCCTGCGAATTTTAGAGTTTGCCCCTGTAATAGCGAAGCACACTTTCAGGGGAAATAGCAGTCACTTGAATTCAAAAGGAATTTGGAATCAAAGGGATACGCGGCATAAATACATTTTTTGCTTGAGCAGACCCGGTTATAATAGTTATAATAAAATAATAGTTATAATAAAATACTCCTCCATTCGGATCTCCGGGAGAGGGGTGTGCAGGGGGCGTGGGCATCTAGATTTAACATATCCTTCTCGAATATATGTGGCCTAAATTCTAACCTGAACTCCGCCTACCATTTCCTCCAGGCTAATAGGCCCCAACTCCTCTTCCTTACCGAAACCCAAATCAGTGCCAAAATAGCCACTAGTCACTTAAATCCCCCAGGGTATGAGCTCCTTACTTCCTTTAGATTGCCTGGAGGCGTGTGCGCATACGTCCGTAGCAATCTACACTGCACCAGGCTCCCCCATTTACAAGCTGGAAGAAAATACATACTTTGGATGAAACTGTCTCTCAGGGCTGCAACTAAATTCATCTGTTGCAATTACCGGTCATCTTCTGACAACAACTTTGTCTAGCTCTTCGACTACCTTTCTGAAAAAACCGACCACCTGATATCTGAATATCCTTCCTCCGAGGTCACTATTCTTGGTGACTTCAATGTCCACAATAAGAAATGGCTAGGATCTTCAAAAACCGATCCACAAGGAAGAGCAGCGGAGGCCTTTGCAGTCAGAAATTCTTTAGCCAATATGGTTCAGCAACCTACTTACTTTCCTCGCATCCCAACACACAGCTCAAATCCTTTGGATCTCCTTTCTTACTACAAAACCTGAATGCTAAAAGACATCAGTGACCACCCCATTGGTCGCTCAGACCACGGTATGGTCACTCCCACGTATCGTTTGGCACTACAACTCCGCGAACTGGGACGAAATGCGGGATTACTTTTCCTCATTTCCATGGGCGTCTGTCTGCTTCTCCCATCCTGACCCCTCTGATATCTCACAAAACGTCACCGAAATTATTCAAGCTGGCATGGAATTATTTATTCCACGTACACAGAAAACCTCTTCAGCCACTCAAAAGCACTGGATCTCTAAATCCTGTAACAAGGCCAAACTTGAAAAGGTCAAAGCTTACAAAACGCTTCTACACAATCCCAGAAAACCGTCAAGCATTTAACGATGCAAGAAACCGCTATGCCCGCATTCTTTCTGAGGTAAAAAACTTGTTTAATAACCACATCAAAACCTTTCTGGACAATTGCTAAATCTATTGGGAATAATTTCTGCAAGAGCACGTTCCCACCTCTTGTTTCATGGGATAAAATTGTTTCTACCGCCCTGGACAAGGCTGAACTTTTTGCCTCGTTATTCGCCGGTATCTAAATGTTCAACCACCAACAGTCCCCAGTGTCGTGCATAAAGAGACGGATATCATTTTCAAAACTAAAAAAGTACGAAAGATGCTCTCTTCTCTTAATACCAGGAAAGCCTCTAGCCTTTACGCGATCCCAGCAATTGCTCTAAAAAAATGCGTACCAGAATTTGCTCCTGTCCTGACTCGTCTGTTTTAGACATCTTACAATGGATGCATATTCCCTTTGTTACCCATTCTTGGAACAAGTCTATGGAACTACACGGTGAGGCCCAGATTGTAGCTCTAGACATATCCAAAGCATTCGAACAGGTCTGGCATGCAGCGCTGCTTAATAAACTTCCGGCCTATGGCCTACCACCAAAACTTTGTACCTTGATAGCAAATTTCCTCTCCAACCGGATCATTTCTGTTGTCGTGGATGGCCATTACTCTAAACTGTATCCAATTAATGCAGGAGACCCTCAATTTTCGGCTTTAGCCCCTACTTTGTTTCTTCTCCACATCAATGACCTCCTCTCAAGCACATTCAACCCAGTTCACAGTTACGTAGACGACAGCACTCTACACTCAAATATACCATATTCTAAGCCCGTCTTTTGAGCCCAATTAGATAAGGATCGCAGACTCATGGAGGGTTGTGTCTCTGTGGATCTCCAAAAAAATATTAGACTGGGGAAGTAGAAATCTTGTACAATTCAACTCCACCAAATCTCAGTCTTGCTTTCTGTCTCATAAGAAATAGACCAGCCCTAGACTTATCACAATGAACAACCAAGTTATTCAAAGTAATGAATCCTTTTCACCAACATATCAAATTAATTGCAGAAGCGGCTGCTAAGAAATTAGGTTTCCTCCTCCTGACTTGCAAATAATTTTTACCACCTAATCTCTATACCTTATATACTTCACAAATAAGGCTAAGCCTCGAATATTGCTCCCACATCTGGGGTGCCGCTGCCGCTTCTACACTCGCTATCCTGGACTTCATTCAGAAGAGAGCTATACGTCTCATCGGTGACCCTACCCTCACCCAAAGGCTGCCATCTCTTGCCCACCGACGTGCCGTTGGTGACCCCTCTCTCTTTTATAGATATCTGCACAGGCACCGCTCAGAGGAGCTTTCTTCTATAGTTCCTCCACCTGCTGCCCCCAACAGATCTATTGGCTTTTTAGAATATGTTGTGAAGAGTTAGGTTTTTCAAGACGCACCTGAAAAGCAAAGACAAATAAAACAATATGAACGAAATGTAGCCCCTGAACTTATTAGGCCATTATATTAGATTTAGATTTAGTAGATAAGCTCACCAATTATCCTTGTCACCGCGGCCTTTAAGATCTCTTGTGAGGCTCACATGTACTCCTCCAGAGCACCTTGCAACCGCGGCCTTTAAGATATCTTCTGATACTCAGATGTCAGCCTCCACAGCACCCTATCCTTGTCTTCCGTATGATATTAAAAAGTCTGGGCGCAGCAAGTGCGATATGGAAGTGAATTTTCATAAAAAGGTTTTTAATAGCAAATATGTCTCTTTAATTCAAGCAGGCATCAATTTGGTTACCGGTATAATACATATAATAGAAAGAATGTATCATATTTTATTTAAATAATTTATTGTTTGAAAATGTACAAAAATTTTCCGAAAATAAACTTTAAATGTGTCGGAGAAAACTGGTTTCCTAGCCAATAAACCTCAGGTTAATAGAAAATTGAGTTATTGAAATTTGAAGCATTTGATGAAAATTCCCTACCAAAACGCACTTACTGAGTCTTGATTTTTTTCTTACAGACATGCATCATATTTCTATAAAAAAATCAAAAATGCAATAATATAAGGGCGTTGGATTTTTTTTAGGTATTACCAACGACTTATGCGCCACCCTGCGTCACCCTGTATATATGTAACCAGATAAAAACTGAAACTAAACTCGGATATAGATTCTAGGGGGCCTAGTTTACACTCGTTTGAAGAAATCTTTTTAAAATTCAAAAGTCGCGGTTTCCTTCATAACGAATTTTTTCTACGAAAATTTTCTAAAAATTATAGACCGTTAAACCATAAACTTAACTAAAACTACTGCAAAAGCATCAGAGAAAGGGTCTATTTGAACCCAATTTTCTGGAAATATTTTAGTAGAATAAAGGACAATGACGGTTAAAGCTTTTTTTTCTTCTTTGAATCCCTATAACTTTTTTGTCTTTAAACTTACATATCAATTTCGGTACATGGTTCACTCTTGATATTACAAACAAGTGTACAATTTAGTTGCCCTTACTTTATATATAATTTTATATATATAATATATATAATTTTTTTCCGAAAGAAAACACGAAATTTTCAGGGAAAACCTGGGATGATTTTTCTGGCTAACAAAGTTGTCCAAGTCACTTGCAAACGAAGGTACTCAGCAAAATTCTTCTTTGAGTTATCGGTGTGATACATACATACATACATACATACATATATATATATATATATATATATATATATATATATATATATATATATATATATATATATATATATATATATATATATATAATATTTTAACACATGTATTTCAAATATCCCGGCTTTTTTGACTCCATGCGTCAAAGGTAAAATGTGAGTTCCTTTTATATCTATTGAATTATTAAAATTTTCCTCTAAATTTTGCCCACTCTATTGTACATTTGTTGTACAATGCCTTACAAATTTCAAGATATTGACATTTCAAACGAGTGGCATTATATGGCTGCGTTAGTGTTGTGTCAACAATTGTTTTGAACATTTAGCTTTTTTTATCAGTGACATTTTAGTTGTAAATGGGTACTTAGTTCGTAAGTTTTTAATTTAGGTGTGATATTTTTAAATATCAATATAACATATATATATATATATATATATATATATATATATATATATATATATTTATTTATTTATTAAGTCTATTCATGAAATGGTCTACAATAAATAAAGAAAAAGGGTTGCCTCTTGCAGTACCATGGGCTATTTTTCAAAGGGTTTAATTAATTAATCTTATATATATATATATATATATATATATATATATATATATATATATATATATATATATATATATATATATATATATATATATATATATATATATATATATATCATCGCTATTCGTTTTCACCAACTGTCCCAAACTAAAAAAATATTAAGAGGTCTGTAAAGGACATTTAATTTTGACAAATCTTTGTATTAAGAACATATTTTTCAATTTAGCGATGAGTCTTTTAACAAACCCAAGGCACGGCAATGGGCAACCCTCTATCTTCATTTATTGCGGACCTATTCATTAGTAGATTTGAAATGGATCTAGCAAGTAGAAAACGATTATTTTCTAGAGTATGGTTTCATTATGTGAGCGATATTTTCGCAATGTTTAACACAAACAATATATACACAAAATCGAAGATTTTATTGTTAAAATGAACAGTAAATTTGAAACAATAAAATTTACTGACGAATTAGAATACAAATAAAGAAGTTAAACCACTTTAGAATTTGATGTCTACAGAAAGGAAACCACCACTCTAAGTTACATTCCGAATGACATCATCCGTTCACACACAAAATGGCTCGTTTTTTTTTTAAATTAAATAGGTTAATACATTTCTCTTTAAGTAAAAATAGATATAGCAAAGAATTTGAGTATGTTAAGAACGTAGCTGAATATAACGGGTGCAGTGTTTGCCCAGTGTAGAAATTACTTAACAATCATAAAGCAGAAAAAACTTTGCTCACCATTTGAACTGCGAATTACGATGGGTCTGGATAGCATTTTTAAGTAAGCTAATAATTTGAAACTATTATTCTCGGCAAAAAATAATTTAAATTTTTTTTTAGTTGTGTACCTAACCCAAAAGATAAAATATATCCACTGAAACGTCAGAATTTGTAAAGATTTTGATCTTAGATACGTTGGGCAAATAAAAAGATCCGTTGAAACTAAATTTAAAGAACATTTAGCCCAACTTGACCATTTTATAAAAGTTGCGGACAATGCGTGGGAAAGATACTGGTACTTGCGATAAGCAAGCAGTGAAATTTTTTGCTTGATCGTCCCTTGAGGGTTTGATGTCCACTACCTGCACTGAATATAAACACGGTTCTAGTTGGTATATATTTAGAACCTTTTCCTTTAGTTACGCTAACTTTGTTAGTGAAAAATGTGTTGTGGTGAATTGGATGTCTCTAAGTGTACTTATCAGTGCTTATCACCGGTTACAATCTCGACTTACTAATAAAATAAATAGGCGAAATGTCCCTGAGTAAGATACTAAGTCTAATATTTTACTTAATCTTTTTGTAAGTAATAACGTAAAATATATTATGCTTAAAAACGGGAAACTCCATTTGTATCTCATTTATAGTGCTGTATATTTTTTTCTGGTTTACATGCCCTTATAAATTAGTTTCGTGCGCACATTTCCTGGAGCAATGAAAATATAAAAACGTCTACAGAAGAAAAAATGAAACTGGAAAATAAGAAGTTAATACTTATGTTAATATATAAATTATTTTACTTTTACACAGTTATATGAAACATATAAATATGTGTATATTGTCTCTGCCTCGCCATCAAAAGGAAACAATTTCCCCTATACATGCGAAAAGGACTTGAGATAAATACCGCAGAACACTGGCAACAAAAGCTTTAACGTTTCTCTGAATGTAAAGCCTCTAGATCTCATTGAGAGCCTGAGGTAAAGGCAGTTGATGCTTAGATAGCGGGTCCGAGGCTGGCAGAGCGATATTTCCTAGTCAGAAAGCCATTGCGGGAAACTCAATGCATAGAATAGTCATTATTTTAAAACAGTCCCTTTTCTCTCTATTCACGAGAATTTACAATGTATTCTCTCCGAGACAACGTCAGCTTTTTTTGGTTTCAAAGACACGACCAGAAATTGCAGTTTCATTTGCATATTTGGGTATTACCAGATACTTACAAGATTCTGACTAAGAAAAGGAGTGGAAAACCTATACGATATGTATTCAAATGGAGAACAAATGCCATTTTGTAATTTACATAAAGTAGCTCGTGTACTCGAGAAATATGTCTTATATTACTAACCAAAAAAACATAGCAAAGTAAAAACATTCATTTCATTTGGCTAAAGATAAGGTTCATTAAAGTCTAGAATTGACAATTAAATATTGAAATTAATATTTTACTGCTCCGAATACTTTAATAATAATAATAATAATAATAATAATAATAATAATAATAATAATAATAATAATAATAATAATAATAATAATAATAATAATAATAATAATAATAATAATAATAAAAACTCCGTCATTGCCGGTCCCAAATCCGTGTGATAAAGGAGGAGGAGGAGGAGGTGGAGTAAGAACCACGTTAAAAACCAGGGTCCATCTGGCCTAGACAGTAGCACCGTGTAAGGGCCCCTGGCTAGGGACACAGGTCTGTCTGGCCAGTGGTTGTACTGCTTCCAGCAGTGCGTTTACCGCTGCTCGTAACGGCGTAGAGATTACAGCCAGGGACGCCAGGTGTCTGCTGTCCTATTTGTCCTCTTTTTCCTTAACCATATTACCTTACTCCTTTCTCCACCCCACCTGGGCCACCAGGGTTAATTGGTGGCACATCCATGAAAATGGAACAAAACCAAAGCCTCGGGAAAATTCCGCTGCCTGGGGTTCGCGGGGGCATGTCTGGAGCAGGCGCTGGACATGACAGCATGCGGGACACCCGTGGCGGTGTGCTGATGAGGCAAGGCCCTGTTGCGCAAGAAATTACAGCCCAAAATCAACAACACGGAAGCCTAGTAAGACCAAGAACTCCACCCACTGAGGATGCTGCGCAGTACAATCAGCCAACGCTCAACCAGATGGGATTACTAAGACGGCCCATGAAACGGACTATGGATATAATAATAATAATAAGGTTTATTGACAAGTTTGAACAAACATCTACAATTAGATACAAAAGGTTACCAAATATAAATACACAATAAAAAATTGAATACACATTCAATTCAAAAAATTAACAAATCAATCACCGCGCATGTCGTACATTCTAAAGTAATCAGTTAACAATTATCCTAAGAGTTATAAGACTTAGAAATCTTCACAGAAGCAAACTTGCTTGTTAGCTAAAATGTATATGCGACATGATAAACAAACTGAAAAATATAACACAAAAACAACCATAACATTAATGTGGAGTATCATAAAGTGAACCATAATTGGTAGCGTTCTACAATCAATAAGAGTCAAAAACAGCAAAACTAACTCCACATGTCCACACAATACAAAACACAACAAACATCAGAATTAAGACTGTAAAAGAAGTAAAACCCTTGTACAAAATAACAAACACAAACAACACCGCCACAAGAGAAACGTATGCACGCGCATCGTCTGTTGCAATACACAAAATTCTTCCCCGGCCACAGCGAGCGACGCCAAACATCCGAAGCGACCCCACCGACAACACTCAAAAACAACCAATTACAGCGCAACCGGCTGTCCCTGACCATCCATCAACCGACATCTGCCCAAAAACCCAACGATTCCCTCCGCAAAACGAGAGGCAGAACAAAAAAAGGTATAGGTACTTTAAAAATCCAGAAACATAGACTCAATCAGTAATCTGTGGTCAAATCACACTCAGTTATATTTCATCCATTCACATATATACTTGCTTGTCCGCGCTCGTTCGTAAGCTAAAACACACACATTTTAGATGTCGCCCGTGGAGAGGCTTCTGCATTCAAGATTGTAGCTTGTCCTGATCCGTTCAATGGTGACTTTGTATTTCACTATCTTTTAATTGTAGGGGTGTAGAATTATCTGCCCCGCATATGGCACGGTGTAGTTCAGAAGTAAGCGCCTGCTGATGGAAATATGTACGCAGGTTTACAATCTGCTGGTCCAACTGTTTACCAATATCCAACACTCCTCTTCCACCTTGGTGTCTAGGTAGGGTTACTCGCTCGATAGAGCTACGGGGGTGATGCTTTTAGGATTTTGTTAGGAGTATCCGCACCTTCCGTTGTAGATTTTCGATGTCCGTTTTACTCCAGTTCACAATCCCAAAAGAGTAGCTAAGTGCGGAAAATGCATATGTATTTAGAGCTTTAGTCAGGTTCTTACTGTTAAGATGCGATCGCACCACCTGCTTTTTTCGTAAACTCATTTGTCAGATCGTTCTTCATTACCGAGTGGTTTATTTTCCTCGCTTGCTGTATTCACAGGTATTTGTAACACTCTTTTACAGCCATCGAGGCAATTTACTGGCCGTTCTGCATTTCTTATACACTTGGTTTCATTTTCCGTCTGACTACACATAAGATGCGACATTTGTCAAACCCAAACTGCATGTCAATATCTCTGGCAAACTCTTCCTCGATTTTAATGAGTTGTTCCAGGTGGTTCTTTGTGGAGGCCATCAGCTTAAGATCATCCATATATAGCAGATGATTTAGACTAATTTGCTCGCTGCAATTGATTTTTTACTAAAGCCATATCTAGTGGATTTCAGGCGGTTTGATAGTGGATTCAATGCGAGGTAGAACCACAATGGGCTTAGCGAGTCGCCTTGAAATATGCCTCCCCTAATTGGTATCGTACTGGTTACGATGTTATCACCCGTTTGTACCCGTAACTGAATCTTTCTTCTCCAGGTAGACATTGTGTGTTTAAGGAACCTCACGATGTAAGTATCGATCTTATAGATCTGCAGCACACTTATGAGCCATTCGTGTGGTACTTTTTTATAATCCACGTATGCAGCAAAGAGATGTATTCGTCCATTTTAAGCTTCATTGCACACAACCGAATAAATTATTAGCTGTTTTTTGCATCCCATAAATCCTTTGGCACACCCTTTTTGTGGCTGGCAATTATGTTGTTTCGTTCGCAGTGCGCATAGATGCGTTTCTCAAGGCAGGATGTGAACAACTTATATAGGGTCGGAAGACAAGTTATTGGTCGGTATCTGCCGGGGTCTGCAGAACAATGCTGGTCCTTTGGCAGAAGATACCTGTCTCCTTGTGTGAAAAACAATGGCATCTTCTTTGGTCAAGTGTAACATCATTAATTAACACCGCCAATAGATGATGTGTACGCCAAATTTCTTCAGCCAAAAGTTTTGGGCGCCATCAGACCCGATGCGTTCCAATTATGAAGCTCTTTAATAACCTCTTCATCTGTGGACGGCTCATGATGCACCTGTTTATAACTCTCACAAGCTCTGTGTTCTTTGTGAACTCACCTAGCGCCAATATTGCAGGAGGCTGTTGTGGCTAGTTGACTGTGCCAGAACGCTTCAATTTGTTCCTTATTTGAGAAAAGTATCGGTCGCTGCATTCCTAGCTGAATTAAGCTGACGAAATAAAATCCTTTTAGAGCGTTCAAACATTGTATTGTCGCGCTTCCTATTGTTGCTCGCTTTATATCTCCTCAACCGTTCTGCATATATAGAAATCTTTTGTTTTAAGGTGTCCAAACATCCTTGTGCAGTGTGGTTGACTAAGTCCTGTGCTGAGTGTTGTCGAAATCTGCCCATTATTTCCTCTACTTTTTTCTGAAATTTTCTTCTCTGTACTCCACCAATGTATTGGGTCAGTTGTCCAACTTCTTTTCGAAGTGTTTCCACTCTACTTATCAACCTTTTGACCACGGGGTGACTCCTTGACGCAATTCAAAAAATTGGAGAGATGACACCTCCGTTTACGAGGGTAATGTTTGGGCTATGCCTTTTGCGTCAAAAGTTAAGCCCACCATAGGCAAACTTGACGTATTTCAGGTTTTTTTCTACAAAATCTTTTTCTAGCAGTTATGTCTGCCAGCTCGTTTTCAATGGGCCGGCCTATATGTATTTATGTCAGCCCGTATAGGATTACACGATTTGAATACCATCAGACTTAGAATTATATTTTACCAGTTTTTACATTTAAAATAATAATGTAACACAATAAGTAGTTGTGAGTCGGTTAAGATTGCTAATACGCAAATTTAAATTAAAATCCAGGGGTTTTATTGACTTATATAGGGGTGGCGCATTGAAAACGAAACAGACCGATTTGCGTTCAGATAATTTTTTTTAAGAAACGCTAAAACACGTCAATTTTAATATTGAGGGGGACATGTTTTGACATAAAACTCAACTTTGTCACATCAACCCCTTAAGGGTGGTGTTAACATTCCGATAAGAAACGTGCTGATAGTTAATGTTTTGTTGGTTTGTAAACAAAAAATTGACTATCAGAACATTTCTTATCGGAATGAGAGAAACGCGGTTTATTATTTCAGTTTATTGGTCGGTTTGATACTTGATAGTACTACGAAAAATTAATTTCACAATGGTGTATTCTGTAGCAGAAAAAGTTGAAATAATTACTCTTTTATTCAAAAACGATGACTGTGCCAACCGTACCGCAAATTTGTTTAATGAACGACATCCGAAGAGACATGTTAACAGAAAATACATTTTGGAGTTAGTAGCGACAAAGTGGTTCAGTAGCCAACAAAAAAACGGGATCCTGAACGTGAATTTCCGGTTAGAAATGAGACTACTGAGATTGAAGTTTTACGACAAATTGCTGCAGACACAACTTTGAACACGAGAAAATTGGCCACTGTTTCAAACATGAAAAGAAGAACTATTCAGCGAATATTGAAGCATCATAAATTTCACCCGTATAAAATTCATCTTGTATAACAATTGAATGAAGATGATTTTGATCGGCGGCTGGAGTTTTGTGCAGTTATGACTGCACGAATAGCTGATAACGGGAACGTTCTGTTCATTGTGTGTTTTTCAGACGAGAGTGCGTTTTTATTAAACTTTACAGTCAATCGTTATAATTGTCGTTATTGGGCAGATAATAATCCAAGAAATTTTCACGAAGTCCACACTCAAACTCACAGAAATTGAATGTCTGGACTGGCATTTTAGGAAACCGTTTAATCGTATCAATTTTTCTTGATGGCGATTTGAATGGCGAAACGTATTTGGAGTTACTAGAAGATATCGTTTACCCTCTACTAATTGACATTGTTGAAAATCGCTATCAAGAAAATCAATTAGCGTTTCAACAACGTGTTAGGGACTTTTTGAACAGAGAGTTTCCAGAGCAATGGATTGGGCGTAGCAGTGCTATTGTGTGGCCCCCTAGATCACCGGATTTAACTCCTTTAGACTTCTTTCTATGGGGCTGATTAAAGAGTAGAATTTACGCCCGAACAGGAGTCTCTGGAAGAATTACGACGACGCATTGTTGAATAATGCCGTCTAATAACTTCATAAATGCTCCAGAATGTCAGAGCTTGTTTTGAACAAAATTTGTACTTTTGTATGGAAGCTGGTGGTCAACAATTTGGACACCTACTCAACTAAATAAAAAAAATTTAACGTTTGGTTTTGTTTCTTCGTTTTTTTAACGAAAAATTGACTAATCAGTTAATTTCTTATCACAATGAATGAAATACGTTCTTGCAACTCCAACTGTGAATAATTTTTAAACGAGTTGATAAAACATCAAAAAAAATAGTTAGCTGAATTCAAAAAATAAAGAGCTTTCAAATGATGTAACATGTTCCCTATTTAAAATATAACGGTTGTTATTACCACCCTTAAGGGGTTGATGTGACATAGTTGATTTTTATGTCAAAACATGTCCCACTCAATATTAAAATTGACTTGTTTCAGTGTTTCTTAAAAAATATTTTCTCTGGACGCAAATCGGTCTGTTTCGTTTTCAATGCGCCACTCTGTATTTAATTCGTATTAATAGTTGCGTTATATTTATTTTGCTTCGCCATAAACTGACTTTGTAATTACCTCTCGTTATAGCGTTATTAAGTTTAACTAATAGCAAGTCAATTGATTGTCGTGATAAATCTGTTATACCCAAGGGCGGTATTTTTCACAGATGCCAGTAATTAATCACGCATGGAGAAATTATATATAGTAGCGGCTTCTTTATGTCTACTTAATTAAACAAAAGAAGTATTAGGAATACAATGATTCAGTGTGCTGATTTTAGGGACTTTATTATTACAGTGCTTCAGGTAACTTTGGGTTTGTCCGTAAAAAAATGGCCCGTCAGAAATTTAAAAGATTTATTTGTGCCGATCACGAAGGGTCTCCGAATAGAATACTAATTAAATTTCACTTACGACTTTATGACAATTGATACCACATTATTAGCAGTTAAAAAAACCTAGAGGTGCGTAAACAGTATTAGAAATAGCAATAGAAATAGTAATATTTGCTGTCCCACAAAAGAACTGCTAGAAGACTTTTTAAACGAGCTAACACCACCTAGAGTCAGCAATATTATAGGAAAACACACAAAAATAAATAACTCAAACTATTTAGAAAAAGTTTTTACGATAGAAGAGCTCAACTTAGCGTTAAAATCTACTGCAAATACCGCCCCAGGAAGAAACAAATTGACATACAAAATTCTAAGGAAAATGTCGGAACTGGCAAAATGTGTTTTATTGGATTTTTTTAACAACTGGCTATTAAAAGGCGAATACATTGATAAATTAAAAGAAATAGTCGTATGCCTTATTTATAAGCAGGGACAAGATACCAAGCAGCTAACATCGTATAGACAAATATCTTTATT
This sequence comes from Tillus elongatus, assembly GCA_964006375.1. Taxonomy (NCBI): domain Eukaryota; kingdom Metazoa; phylum Arthropoda; class Insecta; order Coleoptera; family Cleridae; genus Tillus; species Tillus elongatus. The sequence continues at coordinate 60,758,513 of OZ023264.1, forward strand.
GTCATGCATCACTAAAACGTTTGAGAGACTAATAAAAATTAGACTTGAATGGCATCTCGAGCACAATAATTTGTTAGCACCCGGCCAATATGGTTTTAAACGTGAATTGGGTACTACTGACGCCATTGGCCACTTGACCACCGATATTCAGTTAGCCCTGACCGATAATAAATACCTTATATGTTTATTCTTGGATATCAAGGGAGCATATGAAGGGGTCAATCTCACTCTTTTATACCAAAGCCTCAAAGATCTTGAAGTTCCTGAAAATATCGCTCTCAGTATAGTTAACCTTTATGATTGTAGACATATATACGTAAAAGACGCAAATAACATCTTACACGGACCTAGGCTGATGAGGTATGGCATTCCACAGGGCTCTATTTTGAGTCCTATTCTATTTAATGTTTATACCCGACAATTGCATAACATGGTGGATGAAGAAACGCATTGCATACAGTATGCCGATCATATATGTCTGTATAGTATCCAAAACACATATGAAGCCTGTATTACGCAAATCAAACACATTATACGTCTTTTGAAACAGTGGACTGAGGAAAGGCAATTACAAATACACACACAAAAAACCGCAATCATGTTGTTCACCAGACATAGAACAAGAACTCCAGAATACATTGAATCAAGTAACATAAAAATAAAAATCGTCAGTGAATATAAATATCTGGGCCTTATACTCGATAAGAAGTTATTGTGGAACCAACATGTAAATTATGTTAAAACCAAATGTGAGCGAGGCATAAATCTGCTAAGATCCGTTTTGGGTCATAAATGGGATGCAGATGTAATTGTCTCACTCCTTTTTTATAAATCTTTTGTTAGATCTATGCTTGATTATGGCTGCATCGCATACGGGTCTACATCTAAGTCGAATCTGACTAAGCTGGAGAGAGTTCAACTCAAAGCACTGAAAGTTTGTATAGGGGCCATGCAGTGCACGCCAAACCAGGTTGTCTTTGAGGAAGCACAAGAACCTCCTTTGCATTTACGAATTTATCTAATAGCTGGTCATTACGTTTTAAAACTAAGTGCAAGATCTCCAGAAAAAATCTGTCAATTACATAATTTGTCTGTGGCGACTATAACCAACAAATACTGGAGGAATAAAAAGAGCCCGCCACTGACGTCGATGTACGAAATGACAATTAGATACGAAGAAAATATCATTCTATCCTTGATCCCAAATCAATTCCACTATAGTTATCAAGCTCTTATACAAAAATCTAGAGTAATAATACTAGCCTATTCAGACCATACAGGAATGATTCAGAACACTTTTTCGGACATTATAGATAAATACTCATGCTCAGTACAAATTTATACTGATGGCTCAAAACACAACACGAATGTGGGAGCCGCTTTTTACATTCCAGAGCTACAATTGGAAACACAAATTAGAATATCCAAGTATGCCTCAATTTATACAGCTGAGCTAACAGCAATAGAACAGGCATTAGAATGGATCACTAAGAACAATATAGCAAAATGTATAATAATAAGTGATTCAAAGTCAGCACTTATAGCAATTAAGAACTAGAAACGAGATAACTTTAAAAATGCTATTCTATCTCGCATAAAGGAATACGAGTATCAGTTAAAAGCAATCACTGAAATAGTATATCTGTGGGTCAAGGGGCACGCCGAAATATCAGGAAATGAAATAGTAGACGATCTAGCCAAGCAAGCAGCATTTTTGGAAAACGATCAACAAAACCGAAAAATCCCATATACAGACTTTCGACCGGAAATTAAACAGCAATTAATTAAATACTGGGATATATTATGTCACCTCAAGTTCAAACCACTATGCTCTTATACACGAACAACTTCCATTACATCTGGTCAAAGAAATTTCCAGAAACTGCGCACTCACAACAATATTAACAAGAGTAAAGTCTAATCATGGAAGATTTCCAGCGCACCTGCATAAGATAGGTGTGACTGAAAGTCCTAATTGTGACTGCAACGAAAACAATATTGCTGACTTAAATCATGTTATATTTTCATGCTCTAAGTATTCTGCACAGCGAACCAACCTCATGCTAACGTTGGAAAAATACACAAAACACCCTATGAATTTAACACACCTTCTAAGTAGTCATAAAATTGAAGTCAATATAGCATTGTATAATTTCCTTTAGAAATATAAACTTAGATTTATTAAATCAAACCCTGTAAATAATACTTATAAATAGTAAATTTCTACCACGCATCGTGCTACATTAATTGTAATTATATAGTAATGTATGTATGTGAATATGGCCTATAGAGAATTATGTAAATTAATTTTAAGTATCCTAATGTCTGTCCTATTGTTTTCCCCACCTGTCCGTGGCTTAGTCTTGTTTGTCTGTTAGCCTTGACGAGCCCCTAGGCGACAGTGCCCTCGTTGTGATCCCTAACAATATATATATATATATATATATATATATATATATATATATATATATATATATATATATATATATATATATATATATATATATATATATATATAAATATATATAATGCAAACAAAATAAATATACAAAAAAAGAAAATAAAAAAAAACACGATGAAAAATTTAAGAAATTAAAAAAACCACTTCTGTTATTTTTATTTACATTATATTTAAGTACTATCAATTTGTAAAGCTATGATCAATTAGGGGGCTCACTGAAAGACATTAAAAGCCACAAAAATAAATCCATATGATTGTATCCCCGAAATCAAACAAACCAAAATCTTCAAAAGTCTGTGACCAATGGACTTAAGCTTCCGAGGTCATCCCAAACACGCGCACACACACACACACAGTAATATTTACTGAGATATATTATACATTGTTACGTTCAACAAATAACTTGATGCCTTGTGCTTGTCAAAGTCACAGTTTTTAAGTGAGATTTATCCCAATAGAGTTTTAAAAACTGGTAAAGATGACATAGATTACAAAATTTTTGACATTCCAAATAGTTCATTTTGCTTCCTTAATAAAAATCTGTCTACCATCAACCGCATTCAGTGCATTTATTTCCCAAAGTTGTTGTTTTTCAAAATCAATGGCTGTGGCTCCAAGCCATTAGCTGATTTTGCAGTTTTTTCCCACAAAGTGCAAAAAAAAAACATTTAGTAACACTTTCTGCATTGCATCATTTTTTATTTGTTCTTGTTATATAAAAAAGTTCGGGACGCAGCAAGTGCGTTACGGTAGTGATTTTTTATTAAATGTTTCAAATTTGAATAACTCAATTTTCTATAAACTTAGAAAGTTTAATTTTGGTATGTAGTAAGGTCTTTCTTAAGGCAAGATATCCACCAAATTTCATTAAAATAACTTTGTAATTTTCGGAGAAAAATTTTTTTTTCGAAAAAAATTCAAAATTTGATTAACTCAATTTTCTATAAACTCAGAAAGTTGAATTTTGGTACAAGGTCTTTCCTAATGCAATATATCCGTTAAATTTCATTACAACAACTTTGTAATTTACGGAGAAAAAATTTTTTTTTCGAAAGAAAACTCAAAAATTTCCCGGAAAACTCCGTCCTATTTTCCTGGCTAACGAACTCATCCAAGCCATTATTAAAAGAAAAGCACTTTCATCGAAATTGGTTAATTATTTTTTGAGTTATCGAATGGATACATACATACATATATATATATATATATATATATATATATATATATATATATATATATATATATATATATATATATATATATATATATATATATATATATATATATAAATAAATTGAAACTGACCCCGGATATGGGTTCTATGGGTCCTAGTTCGCGCTCATGTGAAAAAATTTTTGCAAAGTCTCACCATCGATACCTCTCTATTAGTGATTATTTTAAATAAAAATTCACTAAAAATCCAAATGCCAATTCGAAGAAAATTTTTAAACATTGTTTGACATAAAAAAATATATTATGGTTGATGTAGAATTGACGAGGCTACAGTATTGCAACAAATGTGATTATGCATAAATTGTTTGACATTTAGATTCGATATTTGGTGGGGTCAAATAATACCTAAATGCCCATATTCATTTTAGTGAATTTTCTTAAAAAACATTCACTAATGAGGAGATCTCGACTTTTGAATTTTGAAAAAATGTCTTCAAATGAGCGCTATTTAGGACCCCTGGAACCCAAATCCGAGGTCGGTTTCAGACTTTATATATATATATATATATATATATATATATATATATATATATATATATATATATATATATATATATATATATATATATATATATATATATATATATATATATTATGTGTCACACCTATAACTAAAAAAATAATGGACCGATTTTGATAAAATTACGTGAGTACCTTCCTTTCGCGAATGGCTTGGATAAGTTTGTTAGCCAGGAAAATCCGCCGAGGTTTTCCCGGAAATTTTTGTGTTTTCTTTCGAAAAAAAATTGAAAAAAAATTATATCTCCGTAATTAACAAAGTAAGGGTAACCAAATTTGGTACGCAGATCATATATCATATATCATTATAGGTAAGTTACCTACCAAAAATTAGCTCTGTAGCTTAAAAGACAAAAAAGTTACAGGCATTTAAAGAAAAATAAATTTGGGTTTTCCTCAAAACGTCAAAGTCGCGATTTTAAACGTCAAAATTGGTAATATTTAGGCAATGAACCTGAAAATAATATGAGCTATGGAAGGAAAATGTCTCAAAAAGAATGTTTTACAAAGCCTGAACTCTTAGTTTCAATATTCATTGTCCTTCATTTTACTAAAATATTCCCAGAAAATTCATTTCAAATAGACCATTTTTCTGATGCTTTGGCAGTAGTGTTGGCTATAGAGTTTATCGTTTAATGGTGTACCATTTTTGTCGAATTTTTGTAAAAAATTATTAAGGCTCAATATATCCGTTATTATGCAAGTTACGAAAAAAAAATTTATACATTAATTATAGCGTGTCTTGAGCTACATCCTAAAAAAATATTTCCAAAATTACAGGGTGACCCATAAGTCGTTGGTGATTCAAATTTTCTTTTTTTTTAATCGAGCACGCCTATGTTATTGCATTTTTGCATTTTCCATCGAAATATAATACATCTTTCTAAGAAAATAAATTTGGGAAATATTTAGGCAATGAACCTAAAAATAATATGAGCTATGGAAGGAAAATGTCTCAAGAAGAATGTTTTACAAAGCCTGAAGTCTTAGTTTCAATCGTCATTGTCCTTCATTTTACTAAAATATTCCCAGAAAATTCATTTGAAATAGACCCGTTCTCTGATCTTTGGCAGTAGTGTTGGCTATAGAGTTTATCGGTTAATGGTATATCATTTTTGTCGAATTTTCGTAAAAAATCTTTAAAGCCCAATATATCCGTTATTATGGAAGATACGGAAAAAATTGTATCCATTAATTATAAGGTGCCTTTAGCTACATCTTAAAAAAATATTTCTACAATTACAGGATGGCCCGTAAGTCGTTGGTGATTCAAATTATCTTTTTAGGGAATTTTCTTTAAAAAATTCACTAATGGGGAGATCTCTGTATATATATATATATATATATATATATATATATATATATATATATATATATATATATATATATATATATATATATATATATATATATATATATATATATATATATATATATATATATATATATATATATATATATATATATATATATATATATATATATATATATATATATATATATATATCGTACCGATAACTTAAAAATAATAGACCGATCTTGATCAAATTTGGTGAGTACCTTCCTTTTGCAAGTGGCTTGGATATGTTCGTTACCCAGGAAAATCGGACAAGGTTTTTCCGGAAAATTTTGTATTTTCTTTCTAAAAAAATTCATATATCCGAAATAACAAAGTGAGTACAACCAAATTTGGTACGCGTATTTGTATTATAAAGAGTGAACCATGTACCAAAATTTAGGTCTCTAAGTTTAAGGACAAAAAGTTACGGGCAACTAAAGAAACAAATTTTGGAGTTTTCTTTAAAACGTCAAACTCGCAATTTAAAACGTCAAAATTGGCAATATTTAGGCAAAGAACGTGAAACAAATACGGATTGTGAAAAAAAGTGATGCAAGAAGAGTGTTCTGCGAAGTTTTAAGTTTCAGATTCAACCGTCATTGCCCTTCATTTTACTAAAATATTTACAGAAAATTCATTTCAAGTAGACCCTTTCTCCGATGCTTTGGCTGTCGGTTTAGTTAAGTTGATGCTTTCGCTGTAGGTTTAGTGAAGTTTATTGTTTAACGGTCTATAATTTTTAGCTAATTTTCGTAGAACAAATTCGTTACTGCATTATAGCATTTTTTATCGAAATATGATGCATGTTTGTAAGAAAAATATCTGGACGCAGTAAGTGCGTTTTGGTAGCAAATTTTCATTAAATCCTTCAAATTTCAATAACTATTAACGTAAGTTTTGTTGGTAAGGAAACCAACATTTAACTTTATTTTCGAAAAATTTTTGTATGAACGCAGCAAGGACGTTTTGTTTGCGAATTTTCATTAAATGTTTCAAACTCAATTTGCTATTAACCTAAGGTTCATTGGCTAGGAGACCAGTTTTCTCGGAAACATTTGAAGTTTATTTTCGTAAAATTTTTGTACATTTTTAAATAATTATTCTGATAAAATATGGTACATTGTTTCTACTATATAGGTTATACCGGTAACCAAATTGATGCCTGCTCGCATTAGATCGATATATTTGTAATTAAAAACATTTTTATGAAAATTCACTTCCATAACGCACTTGCTGCGTCCAGAGTTTTTTTTTAGTGATAGATTATTACTATTCTTTGCTTATTTTTATAGATTGTTTGATAGTTCTAAGGGCAATGATGTATGTGAAAGATAAATAGAGATTATTATTTTGTGCGACTAGTGTTTGTCAGAGACCGCCATCTTGATTTTTTGAATGGCAACCTAGTTTTACTTTGGTGTCATTCGGCAGGTAATTGATTTAGATATACATATTGATATAACATAACGGTGTTTATCGTAAAATAACGGAAAAAACATACAAATTTTGTAAAAAGAACATTTTCTCGAAAAAGGGCTTTAATACAACTAATTCAAAATTTAATCTACAAGTAACGTTAGTGTATTATCTACTTATTGTGATAAATTTTATGGATTTCTAAAGACAGTATCGCTTTTCCAATTTGAATTTACAACAAGAACAAAACATCAATTCTTCCTTATCTGCCACTACTAAAACAGTTTCGAATAAGCGGTTTTTTCACGTATAGCCACATGTAAAATAGTGTTTAGTTTCTGTGGAAACAAGTGTGCTTAGACTGTATGTCAAACATTATATTACAACTCTTTATCATAAGTTGATATAAGTAAACGAAAATTAATTTGTCAGAGATTCACCTCATTGAATTATCAATAATTGTTGGAATCGGTGATCACAAAAGCACCCGCTTGAAAATTGTCATGTGTTTAACGACAGTCATCCAGAGTTACAAGAGTTCCAATAGATCCACAGGATCACTAACAGAACTAACTGCTTAGGGTTGGATTTAGCTAAACGATTTGATAATGTGGAAAGTGCAAAAACTCTTCCAACGCTCGTGGAACGAAAACAGCAGCAAATGATAACATTTTATCACCAGTTTTACTGGATGTTACAGATACACCACGAACCTCAATCAGGCAACTTGCATCAGATCATCATGTGTATGAAGGATCAATAAGAAAAATATTAAAGTAGTCAACTTGAAAATTTACACGCAATTTCCACAAAAAAACTTAATGTTTGATGTAGAATGAGACGAAAACGTCAACGGCCTATTATTTACATAAAGCTTTTGTGTATTGGGATAAACCTATCAAAATTGTAAGGACGAGTTGTCAACTTATTTGGTAAATGTTACAATGTTTAATCTGTCGTAATAAATATTACAATTGCAATTAATACCATCTGTGTGTTACTTGTAACTACTACAAAATCAAATTGTACCAAATATAAAAGGGATTAAACCAAATCCAATAATTCTGCAAGCCTTCCAACAAGCTGTCTGTTATTAACAAGATGGTGCTCCACCCCATTTTGGTCTGCAAGTTAGTGTATTCTTAAGGCACAGTTTCCCAGTGCAATGAATTGGGCAGATGGGTCCGACTAAATGACCTCCTAGATCTCCAGACAAAACTCCCATGGACCTTTCCCTTTGGAATATATGAAAAGTGTTGTGTATCGTAATAGGCCAACACCATCAGATGAGTTAGAAGCTCGAATTAAAATTGTGTTTGCAAACTTTGTTTGCGATACCTGCAGAATCTATTTGGCTCTTTTGTAGACTTAGGTATTATCAAGAAATGAATGAGCAACATTTTAAGCAGTTATTGTGATTTTCTTCAATTAAGTAGCTGAATTTTCAAAAGTTGTTCTATTCTTTTGGAAGTACAGGTTATTTTTTTTTAATTTTTGCCATTATTTTAAACAGCCTAATGGTATACCGTATTCTGTTTATAAATCAATTACCTGCAAATGAAAGCAAATTATCCATTTAATAAATTCAGGATGGCGACTTCTGACAAAACACCAGTCGCACAAAGCAAATGAAACCCATACCAAAATATGAGTATTTATGTATAATTTAATTAAATGAATGTCAAATCTAAATGCCAAACCGTGTCTGCATAATCCTATTTGGTACAACACTATTTACGCCAAGATCTATAAAACTTTATAGATCTTGTATTTACGCAACCTGTATTAAGATCATGGATAGAGAGGCAGCTATGATTTGTTGATCATATAAATATATTATCTACGGGTAAATACCCTAATTCTTTATAACAAGAAATTGAATCATATTTAAGAACAGTGACCTATGAAGTTGATAAAGTATTGCCAAAGGAAACATTGTGTTTACCTAGTGGTCATAAGAAGATATGTCTTAGTTGTCTCATCCCAATAGAGCAAACATTACGTTTAGAGGCCTGTGTTCTTATTTCTATTAGCTCATAGTTTACAACCTCATAGCTACTCAAGTACAAGATATGCATTCTAAAAATATTGTACTGATTCTTTTTGACCTATGAGTTCGTCTGCAAAATGGCTCGGTGTGCACGGCAGTCTTAGAGGCTTATGGCCTTAATCGTTACTTTATATCATTCTCCCGCCCGGACTAGGCGAGGATCCCTGCACTATTTTTTACCGGTTTTTTCATGCGTGTGAAAGAAATCATTTGATACATTTACTAGTATTCCGATGAACCACTGTTTTTTATTGTCCATAATAAATATGGGGGGATCCGCCAGCGTCTTGCTCATGCACGTGACCTCAAGATGACGGGTGGCGTGGTTGCTAATGACAGTTGACAAGTGACAATTGACAGATAATACTTGAAATACGAGCGTCTCACCACAGAAATGACTTGGCTGCATTGATCATGCGCACCTCACAGAATATTTTATGTAACGAAATAAAACACCTGCTTGACATGCTGTTCATACACAATCCTCCCAACTGACCTTCCTGACCTGCCCTGACATCAGTTTGCCCAATCAAAAGCTAAAAGAGCGAAAAGGGAGAAAGAAAAGTACATTATGGTCACATGAATGGCAGGGTTAATTTTCCTTCTCCTTTTAGCTTTTAATTAGGCAAACTGATATCAGGGCAGGTCAGGAAGGTCAGTTGAGAGGATTGTGTCTAAACAGCACGTCAGGGAGGTCTTTTGTTTCGTTACTTGAAATATTCTGCGAAGTGCGCATGATCAATGCAGTCGGTCATTACAGTGGCGAGACGCTCGTCTGGAAATGACATCCTACTGTCTGCTGGCACATTGAACTATCATCTGTGATCTGTCACCTGTCACCTGTTACTTGTCAACTATCGCTTTACAACTAGAATATGTTACCTGTCATATATCATATTAAAGTGGCCCGCAGAGACTTGCGCCCGGCGGCTGGCCCACAATTTCCCATATATACCTAAGGTCCAGTGCTTTCCATGTGTGTAGGATGTGCATAGCTGTTTCAAGTTTCTTTTTAGTGAATTTTCGTAGAAAAAATTAACTAATGGGGTGATCCCGACTTTTGAAGTTTGAAAACATTTTTGCAAATGAGCGCGAACTAGGACCCCTAGAACCCATATCCGGAGTCAGTTTCAATTTATATATATATATATATATATATATATATATATATATATATATATATATATATATATATATATATATATATATATATATATATCACACCTATAATTCAAAAAATAATGGGCCGATCTTGATAAAATTTGGCATGTACCCTTCCTTTTGTAAATGGCTTGAATAAGTTCGTTAGTCAAGAAAATCTGACGTGGTTTTCCGGGAAAATGAGTTTTCATTCGAAAAAAAATTGTATCTCAAAAATAATATAAGCCGATTTTGATAAAATTTGGCATGTACCTTTCTTTTGTAAATTGATTGATAAAGTTAGTTAATGAAGAAAATCGGAAGAGGTTTTCCGGAAAAATTTTGAGTTTTCATTTGAAAAAAATATTTTTCTCAAAAAGTCAAAAAGCTATGATAACAAAATTCAGCAGGTAGGTTAATGATATAAAAAGTAAACTACCCATAAAAATTTAGATTTCTATGTTGCAAGAAAAAAAAGTTATAATAAAATATTTTGTGCCAGATCATTTCTATGAAAATTCACTACCATAACGCACTTGCTGCGTCCAGGCTTTTGTATAATCTACAGGTCAGGAGTTCTTATACTACAATAATCCTGAACTGCGCTCTTCTACAGCGTAGTAATCCTGCGCTCATCTTGCTACATAGGTTTGAATTTAGATATTTGCTGTGATTAAGTTCTAATCTATTTATCTAGTAAACCATATAGCATCTGCGAGTGCATGTCATGTATTAGTTACGCTAACAATAACGCTGAAATAGATTTATTAAGTAAACCCATATCGGAGGTAATGAATAAAGACAAAATAGCAACCTCAAATTTTTTCCGCTTTAAAACAGAAATAAATTAATAACAACAGGAAATACTATATTTTCCAATGCTCTATCCTAATTATTAATCAAAACTGAAAGCAAATTTATGTTTATAATTTATAATATTATTATAAATTAATCTTTGTCGCATATTACAAACAGCTTGCTCAAGAGGTGCTAGAGTCCATTAGTTAAACATGTTTTGATTATTTCTTTAGATAGAGATTTTATTTGTCAAATGACCGAATATTTATTTGTAAAATTAACCGCCTCTCAGCAGGTGTATCACACCATAAAATTTTTATTCAATTTAGTTTTCTTAGTAGGACCTTCTCATAAATTCTTAGCTCCGATAAATTTGGATACACGATACTAAAATATTTTTGTAGTTATATTATATAGCGGTAACTTACAGTACATAGTAGTTAAATAGCATTTTCCAGTTTTCGGAGGATTTTGCGTCCGAGCGGAGCCAATAGAGTTCGAGTTTGGTCCAAGTTACTCAACTCCAGCATGCCATATAACATTCACAGGTTTTTGTTGTCCACGAAATGAAAATTATATTTTATTGTTAGACATTTCTTGATCATTTTAGAGACTTTTTCGTATAAAAAGTTCACATGTAAGAAGATGCGACTTTTGATTTTTTTTTAAACTTTGCTCCAATGAGCGCGAACTAGGACCCCTATAACCCAAATTCAAGGTCAGTGTTTATTTCTAGTTTATATATGTATATATATATATATATATATATATATATATATATATATATATATATATATATATATATATATATATATATATATATATAGAGAGAGAGAGAGAGAGAGAGAGAGAGTCACATCCCTCTATGAGAATTAAGTATATGGACTTTGTAACTTCTATGGTCGGAGAGGGTGTTTGTGGGTAACAGTAAACACTTTGGAATGATATTTCTAGAAGGGACCAGAAGTTACTGGTGTAGAACAGTGTAGGAAGTCTAGAATCTCTATGGACAGTATAAATAGGCGAGCGGCACACAGAGTTAGTTAGTTCAGTATTGAGTTAGTGTTGGTGCAGGATAGGTGATCATAGAATATTAAGCGAATCAGTGTATTGTGAATTAAGAGAGGCGATGATAAACTATAGACATTTAGTAATAGAGAGAAATATTTTAGTTGGTGTTTATGGTTGGAAAATAGTTGGTTATAATAAATGAGTAATTTGAAAAGCTGTGTTTTGTTAGTCAACAAATCCAGAACCCCTAAGAACGTAACAACTGTTGTCGGAAGTAGGATATTTAAGCTGCTAGCGTAAATATTTTCCAGAATATTCGTTGAACAACGTGGAAGTTTCTAGAATCTCTGGAAGAGCAGTGTCAGCAGTAATTCAAAACTGGGTGTTTGAAACAGAATAAACTGTTTACTAGCTTTAAGTACATCTATGCATAAGACACGTAGCGCAATAGCCAATATGGACACCCAGCTATTGGAAATGATTAAAACAGGACGAAGAAGCTAAATTAGCACGAGACGAAGCTAGAAAAAGAGATCAAGAGGCCAGAAAAGGGGCGAAGAAGCCAAAGAAGAAATGAGAAAAAGAGATAAAGAGGCCAGATAAAGAGACGAAGAAGCCAAAAAATAAATAAGAAAAAGAGACGAAGATATAAGAAAAGACATGAAAAAATGAGATGAAGAAGCCAGAAGAAGAGATGAACAGAGAAAGTTCTGCAAGAACAAGCCAGTAGAATTGAGAATACTATTTTATGTGTGGAAGAACGTATAAAGCAGGTAAAAGACAATATCTTCCAGCAAGCAGAAAGCCAAGTAAGGGGAATCAGCGACGATGTACATGACGAGCTGAGGAGTATACAAGAAGTTCAACAGAAAATGCAATCACTAGAAAAGAGGTTTATAGCCTAGCCAAGGGAAACATCAGACTCGAAGATAGCCCGGTCGTAAGAATAAAGGTCCCCACATTTGATAGCTCAGTGTCATGGGGTATTTACCTACGCCAGTTAGAAGCCCCTGCTACAGAAAATGGTTGGGGCGAGAGAGATAAAGCAAGTCTGTTAATTGTAGCTTTCAGAGGAGATGCTTAAGATATGCTTCAAGATATTCCCAGAGAAGAACAGGGCAGTTTCGACAGCATTCGGTATTACCTAGAAATGAGATTTGAAGACCAGCATTTACAACAGCTGTATCAAACTCAACTGAAAAGTCGCTGTCAGAAATTGGGCGAAAGCCTTTAGCAGTTCAAACCCGACGTTGCTAGATTAGCACCATCAGCTTACCCTACAGCTCCGGTGGCATTTTTAAGCTGCAAACATTCATTGATGGAATCAGAGACACCGACACCTAACAAGCTATGAGGATGGCGAGACACAAAACCTGAGTTGGTACCTTCACTAGAATTTGAATCTGTCAGCAAGCCTCTAAAAGATATTTGAAGTTGCGCAGTCTTCAAGTCCCAGAAGAGGAAAATACCCAAGGTTGTGCAGTGATTGGAGAAACTAGTGGAACAGATGAAGCCCACGCCTAATAAGGAGCAAACGCAAGCTCATCGTGCAAGTGTTATACGCTGTTGAGACTGTGGCAAGGTACGTAACATAAAAAGTGAATGCCGGACTCCAAGATCATCGTCAACCAACGTACGGGAAAATTAAATGCAGCTATCTTTATGGGGCGGGAGCTGGCTGCCCACCACAATGCCCTGAAGTTGATAACTATTTCACTGGTCAACGATTCTGGCAACACGTTCTTCGTGGACGGAGACATCTGCGACAAGAAAACTGAAATGGTTGTACACACCGGGGCAACCAGAACGATTATATGTCGAGATATGGTACTAAGATGGCGGGTAAGAGAGCCAGAAAGGTCTACAAAGTAACTGTAGCTGGTGGCGAACAGATTCGTGTATTTGAAGAGACAGGCGTCAAGCTACAAATTGGTGTTTGGAAGATTAAACAGCAAGTTATGGTTGTCGCCAAATCGGACCCTATTACACTTGGTCTAGATGTTCTGCAGGGTCATGGTGTTAAGCTAGATCTCGAGAACAATGTTTAGAATATCGGTGATGAGGAAGTAGTTATGTCGACTGTCAATAATCTCGCAGTTTGAAAAGTCACGGCCAAGGAAGATGTCATTGTGAGAGCCCAGAGTGGAGTAGTTGGAGATATTTCGGGGCAAGTAGTGGGCCTTATAGAACCAGAAAACAATAATCTTTTTAAAAAAGCTCTACTATTTGGTAATACTCTTGTTCAAGCAGAGGAACTGGCAACTGTTAGAAAAGGCAACCGCAAAATCTTTGATCAGAAGATTCCCAAAGGCTCCGAAATCGGAAAATTCTTGCCGGTAACCATCATGCCGTGTTACCACGACCAACAAGAACCAGCTTCGTCCATATCGGATAAACCACTTCCAGAACATCTACGCGACGTTTTAGTAAAGGCTAGTGGAAATGTTTTTCGTAACCGGCAAGAACGCTTTTGGAAGAACAGACCTCGTACGCCATCGTATCGAGACTCGGACATCTGTACCAATCAAGCAACCACCGAGAAGGGTAGCATTGGCAAAACAGCACGAAGTTGACACCAAGCTGAGGAATGTGGAGCTGTCACGAGCTATAGAACCATTTCAAAGCCCTAGGACCTCTCCAGTAGTCTTAGTTAAAATGAAAGATGGCTCCACGAGGTTTGATGATGTGATTAAGAAATACAGCTATACACTTCCCAGAATTGACGATACACTTGATACACTGGCAGGCATAAGACAGTTTTCGACATTGAACTTCAAAAGTGGCTACTGTCAAGTCGAGATTGATAAATAAAAACTGCGTTTACCGCTGCTAGTGGACTGTGGCAGTTCAACGTCATGCCATTTGGGTTGTGTAATGCTCCAGCCACGTTTGAGCGTCTAATGGAGAGTTCTAAGAGGTATACGCTGGAAGACATGCCACGTGTACCTAGATGACGTTATTATCTTAGGAAAGTCGTTCGAAGATCAGATGAAGAATGTCGAACAAGTGTTTCAGAGAGTACAGGGAGCAAATTTTAAATTAAATCCGAAGAAATACTGTCTCTTTCAAAAACCCTGTACAAAGCAGAAAATAACTATTTCGCAATGAGAAAAGAACTTGTATCCATTATCAAGACGTTGTAGCATTTTTACAAATATCTATATTGTAAAGAATTTCTCCTGGGAACTGACCACGTTTCTCTACGCTGGCTTCTTCAATTTAAAAATACAGAGGGGCAGATCGCGAGGTGGCTTGAACGCCTTCAAGAGTACAATTTTACAATCGAACACCGCGCTGGACGACCGCACGGTACGGCCGACGCCCAAACCAGGAGACCTTGCCCATCAAAATACAAGCATTGCATCTCTGCCGAAAACAAAGAAGGGTTGAATCTCGAAGTGTATAGGAGCACAACGGTACAACGCGTTAACCGATGGGACTCGCAGAGGTTAATGGAGGACCAAAAAGAAGACACTAATATCCAGCCAGTCTACAGATGAAAGAAGACTTGTCACGAAAGCCCACTTGGTCCGAAGTTAGTGATAAAAGCGTTGCCACAAAAAGTTACTGGGCCTAGTGGGACTCCACTGAAATCACAGATGGTCTTCTGGTCAGGAATTGGGAGTTAGAGGATGGATTCCGCATATTGAAGCAAATAATCCTTCCGCGGCCAAGAGTTAGGGAGGTAATCGAGGAGATCCATGGCGGGGCAGGTGGAGGCCACTTATGGGTAAAGAAAACTTTGAAGAAGGTCAGAGAACATTTGTATTGGTTAAGATGTGGAGATGATGTGGAAGAATGGTGTAAAACCTGCTAATAGCGAGTATTCAGTAAGGAGCCGAAATCAAAAAGGAGGGGGCGAATGAAGTAGTACAACGTAGGAGCCCCATTCGAACGAATTGCAATCCACATAGCAGGTTATTTTCCTAGAATAGACGCTGGAAATCGCTATATGCTTGTAGCCATGGATTATTTTAGCAAGTGGCCAGAAGTGTTTGCGGTCCCAAATCAAGAGGCCAGCACCCTTGCAGAAGTATGAGTGAATGAGTTTTTCTGTAGATTTGGCGCACCATTAGAGCTCCATTCTGACCAAGAAGGCAACTTCGAGTCGGCTGTATTTCAGAAGGTTTGTGAGCTGATGGGAATCAGGAAAACCAAAACTACACCCTAGCGCCCTGCATCTGACGGAATGGTGGAAAGATTCAATGCTACTTTACAGTGCCACTTAAGAATATTTATCAATGAACACCAAACGGATTGGGACAGGCACATTCTAGTATTTCTACTGGGATACCGCTGGGCTGCATATGAGACTACCGGGCATACCTCAGAAGCGTGGTTTTTAGGCCAGAGTTAAGACTTCCTCCTGATCTCATATTTGCAAAAACTCACAGATGATCCACGTTAAACTGATGAATACATCAAATATTTGGAAATAATAGAAGCCATCCACTCTGCTGTCAGAATGAATATACGAGTAGAAAGCGACCGCATGAAGACCCGTTATGACGTGCGACCTATTTCAACTGGTTTTAAAGAGGGAGATCGTGTGTGGTTCTACAATCCAGTACGAAGCAAGCGACGATCACCGGAACTGCAGAAATTATGGAAAGGTCCTTATAAGGTGGTCAAAAGGATCAATGACGCTGTCTATCGCATTCAGGGGAGCCCGAAGAGCAAGATAAAGGTGGTCCATATACACAGACTTACGCCATACCAAGAAATGTCAGAATTCGACCGGGACGATCAAATGTAAGAGGGGGCAGTGTCATATCCGTCACATGATAATTAAGTTTATGGACTTTGTTACTTCTATGGTCAGATGCCGGTTGTAAAGTGTGTTGGTAACAGCGAACACTCTGGAATGATATTTCTAGAAGGGACCAGAAGTGACCGGTGTAGAACAGTGTAGAAGGTCTAGAATCTCTATGAACAGTATCAATAGGCGAACGGCACACAGAATAAGTTAGTGCAGTGTTGAGTTAGTGTTGATGCAGAATAAGTAGTCATAGACTATTAAGCGAATCTGTGTATTGTGAATTAATAGAGGTGACGATAAACTAGAGATATTTAGTAGTAGACAGAAATATTTTAGTTGGTGTTTATGGTTGGAAAATATTTGGTTATAATAAATTATTAATTTGAAAACCTGTGTTTTGTTGGTCAACAAATCCAAAACCCCGAAGAACGTAACAATATTATATAAGATAAACTTGGTTCTCAGGTTGAATCACGTCTAGAATTTATTAAAAGTTTGAAGCCATTTTCAAGAGGTTGAGGAAATATGGACGGAAATGTACTCTAAAGCCTCAAACTGCTTACCCTGGATAAGGGTAGGTTGGGTTGTTGTAACTCGATTACGAGGCCTCAATTTGTCTACTTCGTCAATAAATCTCATTGGAGATCCCTTCTAAGGTAATAGTGGGTTTAACCCTAGACCTGAGAGAGATCTATATCTACCTTTAAAACAAAAAGAAAAAGGTGAGAGCCATCGTAAAAAAAATTGAGTGGTCCAAAGAAGTTATAATCCCCGAAAATACAGTATGCCGAATAAAATTTTAATTTTTAGAAGTAAGTTGGTCGTTTTCTAAATAAAATATATTTATTATATTATATTGTTACTAAATTGCAAATTGAGGCCCTGTGATTTAGCTACAAGAACCGAACCTACCCTTATCCACCGCTCCTGGAAGTATGCAGATTTAGGAGTTGTTTGTTTCCTATCATATTTCCTTAACTTCTTGAAAATGGTTCCAAAACAGGAGCCAAAACGGCAAGTTTTAATAAATTCTGGACGCGGTTTAGCCCGAGAACCTAGTATATCTCACACTAATGACCGCGAAAACCTTTCCGAACATATATATATATATATATATATATATATATATATATATATATATATATATATATATATATATATATATATATATCTGTGTGTGTGTGTACACTACATGCTTTGCAAAGCTTTTACGTCCCCTAGAGACTTCCGTTTTTTTTTTCCATTACACTGAAAACTTTTTCCCAGGGGCTAGATTGGTTACCCAGTTCTGATAGTTACATTTTCCCATGGAAAATTTCAAACTTTCTTCTCGAGAAAATCTTTGAAACTCGTCAATTACGTTTACGAAATTTAACTCGTATATTGTCATCGAACTACAGATTCGATGTTCCAAAATCCATTTTAGTTAAATAATTGCAGTCTAAGTTTTTCCGGATTCAAATTCCACTGAGTTAGAGAAATGCTGCAAAATATATTGCCTGTTATTAGAAGAAAACATAACTGTTTATTATAAAGTTCAATGGTATAAGAAGTCTGGCGGCAGCAAGTGCGTTATGGTAGTGAATTTCCATATAAATGCTTATAGCTTTTTTTATTGTAAGATAGAGATCTAAATTGTACTACCTAGTTTACTTATTATAACCTAAACCTACGTACCAAATTTAGTATTTTCGAAGATAAAAGATGGTTCCCAAAAGGAAACCCAAAATTTTCCCGGAAAACCGGGTTCGACTTTCATGGATAACGGCCTTATCCAAGCCACTTAGAATAGGAAGGTACCTGACAAATGTAATTTTTGTGCATATAATTAAACACTCAATGAAAAAGCTTCTCTTCCGGACAATAAAATTTATTAGTTCCCTACGCGTTTCGGTCATCTACGTAGCCATCCTCAGTCGTAAATCTATAACCACAATAAAAAGGTCAGTCAGAAAACGTTGTTTTCTTCTAGGTAATTGTGCTTAAGGAAGCACAACGACATCAAAACAACCAATGCAGAAAACGTCAAAGCTAACATCTTAAGTGAAACAGTAAAATAAGCTAAAAGCTACAGCATTAAGTCCTGGATCAGAAACCAACACAAGGTGTACTGGGCGGACTGTCCAGGGCGCAGACATGGGAAGTCAATAATTGACGGACCCAGTTCAAAAGAGCTGTGGAGCTGCTAAATCTTAGAAGAGGACAGCTCAGAAACACAACAGGTCTCTTGACGGGACACATGGCCGTCAAGAAACACCTGCATAAAATGGGGCGGTTCGAAGGGGACCTCGCATGCAAGTTCGCTAGTTCAAGGCACAGTGATTTTGGAATGGGTGGAGTAAGACTAAGGGCATGCACAATCAACCAAGGGTTGCGGTGCTATTGGGTCGGCAAGGCCGCGGACGAGCCCTGAGGGAAAAAATAGTTAAAACATGCAGTTAAAAGGGAAACAAATGCATCAGAGTAAACTATTACACAGAAAATAATAGCAAGGTATAAAATGTATTTCAAATAAAAATCTGTGGAGTCAACTGACTGAGAGAAAGTTCAACTGGAGGTCACACAGTTAAGCGAAACTTCATGAAAACCCTGGGGGTGCAAATTTACAAATAAAACCCACTCAAACCAACTATCCAATTCCATCCAAATCCTGCCTTTACGTTATAAAATGGCTTCAATTAGATTCTTGATTAAGAGACTATTTAGAGTCTCAACATCGCGGACTGATTTCATTAAAGGACTCACCTGATTAAATAAGATGCAGTCAATAATAAACACGCAGTAAATATTGTCGAAAAGATGGTCAAAAAGGAGACGCTATTAATAGAAGTGAGTTCCAGTCTACCTGTTGCTCAACCACAGATAATGTCATATCTTCCCATCACCTATCTTAAATGACAAGCAAAGCCTGACGTGTCATTACCCATCTGATTTCTACTTTCGAGGTGTTCTGACACCCTGGTACCTAAGGATCTCCCGGTTCTTCCGATATACATAGCATTACAACCGGGCACACCACATCTTAAACAGAAGACGTCTGACTTCTTCAGGTCTGGTATATTGTCATTAGTGTAAATAAACATGTTGCTAATTGTGTTAGTAGATTAGAAGGAACATTTCGCATTGTCGTTTTTTAGAGCTCTGGTTCTGGCGTTGGGTATAGGGCCACAATAGGTGATCGCATAGTTTGGTAGGTAGTAGTGGAATTTTCCTTTACGTGATAGTAAATAATTTTTTTCACGCCCAAGGAGGTACCACCCCTTACATCAAGTGGTGGAGTCCCAACGGACGCTTCCGGTTCTGGTGTATGAGTCGGTTTCCCTTACAAGCAAAAATAATGATGGCTCCTTCTTGTACAAAAGATTCAGGAGGTAAAATACCCCTCCATTCGGATTTCCGGGAGAGGGGTATACAGGGGGCGCCAGCATCAAGATTTAACATATCCTTGTAGAATATATGTGGCCTAAATTCTAACCTGAACTCCGTCCACCATTTCCTCCAGGCTAATAGGCCCCAACTCCTCTTCCTCACTGAAACTCAAATCAGTGACAAAACAGCCACTAATCACCTTAATTTCCCGGGGTATGAGTTCCATACTTCTTTTAGATTGCATGGAGGCGTGTGCGCGTACGTCCGTACCAATCTATCCTGCACCAGACTGCCCAATTTAGAAGCAGCTGGAAGAAAAGACATACTATGGATAAAACTCTCTCTCAAGGCTGCAACTAAATTCATCTGTTGCATTTACTGGTCACATTCTGACAACACCTTTGTCCAGCTCTTTGACTACCTTTCTGAAAAAACTGACCATCTGATTTCTGAATATCCTTCCTCTGAGGTCACTATTCTTGGTGACTTCAATGTCCATAATAAGGAATGGCTAGGATCTTCAAAAACATATCCACAAGGAAGAGCAGCGGAGGCCTCCGCAGTCAGCAATTCTTCAGCAACCTACCTACTTTCCTCGCATCCCAACACACAGCTCAAATCCCTTGGATCTCCTTCTTACTACAAATCCTGACTGCTATAAGATACTCCACGTACACAGAAAACATCTGCAGCCACTCAAAAGCCCTGGTTCTCTAAATCATGTGTCAAGGCCAGACTTGAAAAGGTCAAAGCTCACAAAAAGCTTCTACACAATCCCAGTCGAGAAAACCGTCAAGCATTTAACGACGCAAGAAACTGCTATGTCCGCATTCTTTCTGAGGCAAAAAACTCGTTTAATAACCACATCAAAAATAAAGTCGTCTTAAGCTCCAGCGGTAGCAAACCCTTCTGGACTCTTGCTAAATCTATTGGAAATAATTTCTGCAAGAGCATGATCCCACCTCTTGTCTCAGGGGATGAAATTGTTTCTACCGCCCTGGGCAAGGCTGAACGTCTTGCCTCGTTGTTCGCCGGCAATTCTACTCTCAACCCACCTCCAAATGTTCAACCACCAACAGTCCCCAATGTCGCGCATAAAATGACAAATATCATTTTCAAAACTAAAAAGATGCTCTCTTCTCATAATACCAGGAAAGCCTCTGACCTTGACGAGATCCCAGCAATTGTTTTCAAAAAATGCGCACCAGAACTTGCTTCTGTCCAGACTTGTCTGTTTCAGACATCTTACAATAGAGGCATATTCTCTAGTAACTGGAAAACTGCTCGAGTATACCCTGTCCCCAAGAAAGGATCCAAAGCGCTTCGTAGCAACTACATGCCTATTTCTCTCCTTTCAGTCGTCTCTAAAGTGATGGAAAAGTATACACCGAATTACTAAAATTTCTTGAAAACCACAGTCTAATCCACGACAGACAGTATGGATTACGTCAGCGCAGATCAACTGCCGACCACCTTTCCCTTGTCACCCATTCTTGGAACAAGTCTATGGAACTACACGGTGAATTCCAGATTGTCGCTCTAGACATATCCAAAGCATTCGACCAGGTCTGGCACGCAGCGCTGCTTAATAAACTACAGGCCTATGGCCTACCACCAAAACTCTGTACATGGACAGCAAATTTCCTCTTCAACCGGAGCATTTCTGTTGTCGTGGATGGCCATTCCTCTAAACGGTATCCAATTAATGTAGGAGTTCCTTAAGGTTCAGCTTTAGCCCCTATTTTGTTTCGTCTCCACATCAATGACCTCCTCTCTAGCACATCCAACCAAGTTCACAGTTACGCGGACGACAGCACCCTCCACTCAAATATATAATATTCTAATCCTGCCTCTTTAGCCCAATTAGATGAGAATCGCAAACTGATGGAGGGTTCTATCTCCGTGGATCTCCAAAAAATATTAGACTGGGGAAGTAGAAATCTTGTAAAATTCAACCCCACCAAATCATAGTCTTGCTTTCTTTCTTATAAGAGATACACCGGCCCTAGACTCATCACAATAAACAACCAAGTTGTTCAAAGTAATGAGTCCTTTTCACTTGTTGGCATTTCTGTAGATCGAAATCTCAATTGGCACCAACATGTCACATCAATTGCAGAAGCGGCTGCTAAGAAATTAGGTTTCCTCTTCCGGGCTGGAAAATACTTTTCACCAGCTAATCTCTATACCTTATATACACAAATAAGACCAAACCTCGAATACTGCTCCCAAATCTCGTGTGCTGCTGCCGCTTCTACACTCGCTATCCTGGACTCCATTCATTCATCGGTGACCCTACCCTCACCCAAAGGCTGCCATCCCTTGCGCACCGACGTGCGTTTGGTGACCTCTCTCTCTCTCTCTTTTATAGAGATCTGGAAGGGCACCACTCAGAGGAGCTTTCTCCAATAGTTCCTCCACCTGCTGCCCCCAACAGATCTACCGGGGGAATAGAGCGAATGCACCCTTTTACTGTCCAGGTCACCACACATAGAACATCTTGTTATGCCCGCTCTTTTGTCCCGAGGACTTCCAAGTTGTGGAATTCCTTGCCGGCACATGTTTTTCCTTCTCCCCCGAACCTCCAAACCTACAAGTCCAGCATTAACAAGTTTCCTCTTTCCTCCTTGTCGACACCCACGGTACGATAGTATTTAGGCTCTAAGCCCTCGTGGTGTGTTGTTGAAAAAAATAAAAAAATCGGATAATACGATATTCTCTGGGCAGAGAAAATGATGTCATTGGAAGGTCATCATCGACACACTAAATTCAACATGAATAAGTTGAAACAGGCCAATGGAATACTTAGCAGAAAGTAAGTTACGTTTTGTTTTACAAAACTCAGAATCTCTCTCAAAATTTAAGCCGTTTAAAACGTTTCTTCATAAAGTAACCCGAGGAATCATGTCTTAAAATATATGCACGTTAATAAGAAACACTCTTAATATAAGGGAAACTTAACAGCCCGTCTTTAAAAGAGAATCTCGTAACCTTGAATAATGGAGTGCATTAGCACGAAAACAAAGAATGATCTGCTATCAGACATTATCTGTATCTTTCCATACACGCCAATAACAATGACATACGAGATGTCATACGTCATACATGAAGGTTGACAGGTACTATGGATGTATGAGCATACCGATAAGAACACGCGTCATATTTAATGTCTAGCTGCAAATGCTGTAAACAAAAATATTACCTGTATTAACTTTTATGAATATTGCATGTGCGCAATACATAATACAACTGATATCATTTACCGGGCAATTAAGATAGTAATGTTGTTATAAATAGGCAAGGTAATGTCATTTGAGTATCTTTTTGTTTGGGATGCCTGCAAAATAGCCTCTAGCGGTGGCAGAATAATGGGAGTCATGCATCAACATTCATATCGCACTGAATTGCTGATTAAATGGGCATAACGACGAATGAAAACAGAGAGAATAAATTTTGCACGAAAAACGGCAATTAGCTAATCTTGGATACGACATTTTCTAAGTGTTGCCCATTTGTAATAACGTCTGAATGAATTTGCATATCAGATTCGATTTTCTTTTCGAGGAAATTCTCTTGTGAATTTGCATTTCGCTTTTTCAATCGGTTTCCATGCTACTTTCTTACTTCTTTTCTTTTCCGGCAAACTTTCCATTAAATACACGTTTGCAAGAGTTCGTTAACCTGCTTTACTTAAGAGTAACAAATTCGGGACGCAGCAATGGTAGCGAATTTTCATTAAATGTTTCCAAATTTAATAACTCAGTTTGACGTCTATCTTAAAACTTTAATTTTAGTGAATTTTCGTAAAAAAAAATTCACTAATGGGGAGATATCGACTTTTGAATTTTGAAAAATTTTTGCAAATGAACGCGAACTAGGACCCTTAGAACCCATATCCGGGGTCAGTTTCATTATATATATATATATATATATATATATATATATATATATATATATATATATATATATATATATATATATATATACATATATGTGTGTGTGTATGTATGTATCACACCGATAACTCAAAAAATAATAGGCCGATTTTGATAAAATTTGGCACGTACTTAAAATCGGACGAGGTTTTCCGGGAAAATTTGGAGTTTTCATTCGAAACAAATTTATATCTCAGAAAGTAACAAAGTAAGTGCAACGGGTTTATATCATTATAGGTAAGCTACCTACCAGTTTAGCTCTGTAGGTTAAAGGACAAAAAAGTTAGAGCCATATAAAGAAAAATAAATTTGGGTTTTCCTCAAAACGTAAAAGTTGCGATTTAAAACGTCAAAATTGTTAATATTTAGGCAATGAACCTAAAGGAAAATGTCTCAAGAATAATGTTTTACAAAGCCTGAACTCTTAGTTTCAATCGTCATTGTCCTTCAATTTACTAAAATATTCCCAGAAAATTCATTTCAAATAGACCCTTTCTCTGATGCTCTAGCAGTAGTGTTGGCTATAGAGTTTATCGTTTAATGGTATATCATTTTTGTCGAATTTTCGTAAAAAATCATTAAAGCACAATATATCCATTATTATGCAAGTTTAGAAAAAAAGTATACATTAATTATAGGGTGTCTTGAGCTACATCTTAAAATATATTTCCACAATTACAGGTGGCCCATAAGTCGTTGGTGATTCAAATTTTCTTTTTAGTGAATTTTCTTTATAAAAATCACTAATGAGGAGATCCCGACTTTTGAATTTTTAAAAAATTTCTCCAAATGAGCGCTAATTAGCCCCCCCAGAACACGTATCCGGGTCAGTTTCAATTTTTATATGTTTATATATATATATATATATATATATATATATATATATATATATATATATATATATATATATATATATATATATATATGTATCACACCGATAACTCAAAAAATAATGGGTAGATTTTAATTAAATTGGGTGAATACCTTCCTTTTGCAAATGGCTTTGATAAGTTTGTTATCCAGCAAAATCGGCCCAGGTTTTCCCGGAATATTTTGTGTTTTCTTTCGAAAAAAAAATTATATCTTCGGAATTAACAAAGTAAGGGCAACCAAATTTGGTACACGGGTTTATATCCTTATAAGTAAGTCACATACCAAAATGTAGATGTGTAGGTCACAACACAAAGTTTAATGAAAAATAAATTGGGGTCCTCAAAACGTCGAAGTTGACAACATTTAGGCAAAGAACTTGAATCTAATACGGGCTATGGAAATAAAATGTCTCAAGAAGAATGTTTTACAAACCCTGAAGTCTTAGTTTCAACCGTCATTGTCCTTCATTTTAATAAAATATTTCCAGAAAATTCATTTCAAATAGACCCTCTCTCTGATGCTTGGCAGTAGCCTTAGCTATAGAGAGTATCGTTTAATGGCATATAATTTTTGTCGAATTTTCGTAAAAAATCAATAAAGCTCAATATATCCGTTATTATACAAGATATTAAAAAAAAATTATATATTAATTAAAGGGTGTCTTAAGCTATATATGGCCCATAAGTAGGTGTGATGCAAATTTTTTTTTTTTTATCAAACACGCGTTATGTTATTGCATTTTTGCATTTTCCATCGAAATATAATGCATGTTTGTAAGAAAAGAAATTCTGGACGCACCAAGTGCATTATGGTACCGAAATTTGATCAAATGCTTCATATTTGGATAGCTCAATTTGCTATTAACCTATAAGGTTGACCAAGAAACGAGTTTTTTCGAGAACACTTTAAATTTACTTTCGGAAACTTTTGTACATTTTCAAACAATAAAGTTATTTTGATGAAACGTGGCACATTGTTTTTACTATATAGGTTATACAGGTAACCAAATTTGATGCCCGCTTTCTTTAAAAAAACACACATATTTGCTATTAAAAGTATTTTTATGAAAATTCACTACCATAACGCACTTGCTGCGTCCAGAATTTTTTATATATAGTAAAGCCTTTTACAGGGAAACATGTCTACTAAATGTCTTCAAGATAGCAGTTGATTTTCGAGTCAAACATTTTTTTCAGAAAAATTCAATCTTTTTGTTGTTGAAAAACTGGCCAAAAAATAAGATTTCATTAATAAGAACTGGATGACAAATGTGACATAATGAATATACCAGAAAACAAATTGAGTACAAAAATGTTGGATTCCTTCAGGCACGATTACTCATTTCTATACAGAACTGCACTCGGTGATGACCCAGGACAGCTAAATCAAAAATCTACTTGTCGTACACAATTGTCATTCTTGTAGAACAAAGTGAATATTTCCTTTTCTTCAACAATTGTATAAACCATTTTCACCAATTGTAATTTAGTCTACTTTCTTATGATCTTACGAGATATTTATGCCTGCCTAAGTAAGCTGAGTCTAAAAGGACATGATATGCTGTCATAGCGTGTTCAATGTTCTCTTCAACAGCTGCACGTTTTCGGCATTTATCCACCACTTCTAGTTTTAATCAAAGCTCCTTGTATTTTTTTAGTTTTTACAACCTTATCTGGAATGGCCATCACAAAGCCCTCCATCCCCGGGTAGAGTTCCTCCAGCCAACCACATAAGCAAAGAGGATTTATCAGCGTTATCTGCCCGTTTGGGGTACCTTCCATGCACAGCTTGATCACTCCACTGGACCATGCTGTCCTGGCCAGTTGCGATATCCTACTCATAGTTATGTGGAGGATAATCCTTATCTTCGTATACCACCAACTTCATTAGTTGATCCTTCGATGCAAGAAACCCTTATCGCATGTTTCTTTCTTGATTAAAACAGAGGCTCTTTATATGCATTAATCTCCTGCCGCTTTCTTTTCGGGGCGTTTAGAGTCTTCTAACAGATGAGTTGATGTGAAGGCACCGAGGCTTTGTAAGAAGCCTTCTCGTGAGTCTGTATAGTTCATCCAGATCGATGTTAGGCCATTTGACAACTCCAAAAGAGTATGTCAATACTGTTACCGCCGATGTGTTGATATCCACGCAGAGGTTACCTCCGCGATTTAGCAACTTCGTGGCTCACTCCATATATCTCTTCTGGAACTCTCGCTTTAACCATATATGATCCACTTGCTGATTTTGAGGATTCCCTAAGTAGCGGTATGTCTGTTCAGGCGGTAGTTGTTAAATATTGCAGAAGGGCTGTTGGTTATTTTAGACTACTCCTCTCGTTGATTACCGCACATTTGTCGAGTCCAAACGACATTTTATATAATTGCTAAAGATTTTTGCGGTGTTAGTAAGTAAGCGGAGCTCATCTTGCGTCTCAGAGTTTGGTTTTAAGTCATCCATATATAGTAAGTAGGACATGATTCATCGGTTTTTCATACTGAGTCTATACCCATCTTCCTTTTTATTTGGGAAAGTCGACGTCGGGTTCAGTGCCAAACAAAGCGACACCGGAGACAGAAAGTAGCCCTGAAAAATACCCCTCTCGATATGCTCCTTTCCACAATTTTTATTGGGCATCCATATATTTGTTCTCCAAATACTCATGAGATGTTAAAGGATGTTTTTGATCTTTGGGCGGATCTTATAGATCTCAAGTACATTGTTTAACCAATCGTGGGGTACAGAGTCAAATGCTTTGGTAGCATACAGCGTCTATCATTAGCTGGTGCTTGCAGTTCAAAGGTTCCCTAAGACATCCCTTCTGTTCCTCCCTGAAAATGTTCTTCATCAGACAGTGTTGGTTTATTTTTCCATTAATAAGGGAAGTGAGGAGCTTGTAAAGGACTGACAGGCAGATTATTGGCTCGTAGTATTTGGGTTCCTTTGCATATCCTCCCTTGAAGAGCATAAAAGTGTTTCCTTCGGTGTGAAATTCAGAGACTTCGTCTGGATTGTTCGTACTCGGGTGAAGCAACGTGACAGACTCACGCACAAGCAAGTCAAATGCTAAAGTCAGAAGTTGTACAGTCTGTCAGGCCACGGAGCTCCTCAGTTCTAAGTTTAATTATTATTATTATTATTATTATTATTATTATTATTATTATTATTATTCACAAATAACATCATCTACATATTTAATAAAGGAAGCTTAGATTCTTAAAACACATCTAAGCAAACTATAATATTCTTCATGTCTACATGGTTAACTAAATTATTAAAAACTCCATTATCAAAACATATAGTAACAAATATATTTAATAATATCAATTAAATTCCTATACAAAAAATTATGTTTTGGAAGGCTACTAGATGTGATATGATGCTACATGCATTTATGTCGAAATAAAACGCAGATTCTAAAAATATAAGAATATACATATAAAAATTTTTTAAATGTCAAGTTATTCATTATCAAATTTTTCAAAAGTTCATTATAAGCATACTGTAGTTTAGAAAACATCAATATGTGTAAGTGTGAGCCCTCATGATAAAGAGTTGATGGAGATATTATATATGTAGCCCTTATCGGCACTGAGCTATAGCAATTTACTTGAACACCTGCACAGTTCAATTTATTTTGAAATAGCTATAACTCGAAAAGAGGTGAAGATTAGACATGAGAGCAGTAGATAAAGTCACAATAAAAATAGGCAGATAATCGTAAAATGCAATAACATATAAGGTGTTTCAGTTAAAAGATAAAAGTGAAACGGTGACAGGTAAAAACGGGCCACCGTTATAGATAGTAATGTATTTGGGTGATGGATGGCGATGGGAATAGATGTACCTGAATTTTTTTAAAAGCTCAGATATACAGTCAAAACCTACAGACCCTGTATATATCACGAACTCCTTCGTGTTTGCATGATCGGCTACATCCACCATTACAATGTAGTCTTTGAAACAGGACAGAACCTTATTTATTGGGCTTCCCTTTCTTGAATTTTGAGGAAGTAAATATGTTAGGAAATTTGTTAAAGAAAGCAAGCTCTGCTTTTGGTGAACTAACTTACTATCGTGTTATTTGCATGAAACAAGCCTCATGTCAAAATAGTCTATAATATAAAGTATTTCCATTAGCTACAATTCCATTAGTCTCGCTCCTGTGTTCCCCTTTCAAAGTATCTGACTTTAACGACAGAGGTGGAAGTTACCTAATGAGAATTAAATCTTCGCGACCCTCCAAAGAAACCCTAACTTTAAACTGACAGTGGTTAACACGAGTCGGGCGAGGTCTTCTACTGGGCGCAAGTTTTGAGCCTCGATGACTACGATGATGGAAAGGCTTTACTCATTACGTTAGTTTTCGGGAACGTGTAGATTATTTAATGGGACGAGAAAGTTTTAACGCTTTCCATCTTTTACCCTTTCCAAGCACTCTAGATTAATGAAGCTAAACTTTCAGTGGCACTTGTTAGATGATAGGCATCTTATCTCTTATGATTATTAAATAGACTACATGACAGCTCTTTAACTAGAACCTGTGAACTATAGACGCACGGATGCGCGATGTCATCGCATAATTAAAGGGCTTATTTTATGCTACTTTTTAGTGAATTTTCTTTAAAAAAAATTCACCATTTGGGAAATTGCGACTTTTAAATTTTGAAAAAATTTCTTCAAATGAGCGCTATTTGGGACCGCTGGAACCCAAATCCGAGGTCGGTTTCAGACTTTATATGTTTATATATATATATATATATATATATATATATATATATATATATATATATATATATATATATATATATATATATATATATATATATATATATATATATGTTAATATATTTGTTTTGTGTTACTCCTATAACTAAAAAAATAATGGACCGATTTTGATAAAATTAGGTGAGTACTTCCTTTTCGCGAGTGGCTTGGATAAGTTCGTTAGCCAGGAAAATCCGCCGAGGTTTTCCCGGAAAATTTTGTGTTTTCTTTCGAAAAAAAACGGAAAAAAAAATCTCCGGAATTAACAAAGTAAGGGCAACTAAATTTGGTACATGGGTTTATATTATTATAGATAAGCTACCTACCAAAATTTAGCGCAGTATGTTAAAGGACAAAAAAGTTACAGGCATTTAATAATAAATAAATTTGGGTTTTCCTCAAAACGTCAAAGTCGCGATTTTAAACGTCAAAATTGTTAACATTTAGGCAATGAACCTGAAATTAATATGATCTATGGAAGGAAAATGTCTCAAGAATAATGTTTTACAAAGCCTGAGCTCTTAGTTTCAATCGTTGTTGTCCTTCATTTTACTAAAATATTCCCAGAAAATTCATTTAATAGACCCTTTTTCTGACGCTTTAGCAGTAGTGTTGGCTATAGAGTTTATTGTTTAATGGTATATCATTTTTGTCGAATTTTCGTAAAAAATCATTAAAGCGCAATTTATCGTTATTATGCAAGTTACGAAAAAAAGTTGTATACATTCATTGTAGGGTGTCTTAAGCTACATCTTAAAAAATATTTCCACAATTATAGGCTGGCCCATAAGTCGTTGGTGATACAAATTTTCTTTTTTTTTAGTGAATTTTTTTAATCGAACACGCCCTATGTTATTGCATTTTTGTATTTTCCATCGAAATATAATACATCTTTGTAAGAAAAGAAATTTGGGACGCAGCAAGTGCGTTATGGTAGCGAATTTTCATTAAATGCTTAAAATTTTGAATCAATTTGCTATTAACCTATAAGGTTGACCAGAAAACCAGTTTTTTCGGGAACAATTTAAGTTTACTTTTGGAAATTTTTGTACATTTTCAAACAATAAAGTTATTTTGATGAAACATGGCACATTGTTTCTAATATATAGATTATACTGGTAACCAAATTTGGTGCCTGCTTTCTAAAAAAAACATATTTGCTGTTAAAAACATTTTTATGAAAATTCACTACCATAACGCACTTGCTGCGTCCAGAGTTTTTTTTTATATTTTGGTGAAATTCTGAACACAAGTTGCCTTGTGTTGGGGCTAGTGCATACCAAATTTCATGTATCCAGCTTTATAGAAAACTGAGTTATATGCATTTATTTTTTTTCCTTTAGGGGACCAAAATAGAGCACAAGATTCAGAGTTTTTTATGAGAAAATCCATTTGTTCAACTTCACTGACAGAAAAAATATTAAGAAAATTTTTTTCTACAAACATTCGCTGAAAAGTTTTTCCCTAGAATATTCGCAAAAACCTTTTGTTCACGAAAATCCGTAAAAACTCTACAAAAATATGCCGAAGCAGTTTACTATAATCAGAGTTATTGAAATTCGATAAAAACGATTGTTCGCCAAAAATTGGCTGACAGTTTTTTTTTACAAAACACAATCAATAGCGTATCTCAGTTTGACAGCTAAAAAAAACTAGTCATCGTTATCGGTATCGTCAAATCCTAGATAGTTGTTAGTTAGAGCTCCCACCTAATTTATTTAGAACGAATGAGATTATATAGCTATATAGCTAAGTAAATATTGGAACCTGCGATGAGCACTGATAAGTACATTTGGCGAACCCAAATCACCACAACACATCTTTTTTAAGACCTGATGATCGTTTCACTAACATAGTTAGCGCCAGAATGAAAATTTATATTTTTCCTCTTACTTCTTTACTTACCAACCTTAGGATATAACGGAGTGGTGTCTTCCCAAAATTTAAGATTCTGGTCCGATCAAAGTCCAAATTGGATATTATATTGCAAAAGGGTATGTTTCCATATTTATTATGAACACTCTGTATAAGATATGCGGATGATATTGTGCGAATTGATACACTAGGTAACTCTTAATCCACTGGCAGTCTGATATTTGAAAGACACTCAGCAGCGTTTACGCAGGGCACTCTCAAAAAGTCTATTTTTTCATTTTTTGCACTTAAGTTGTGAACACTCGATATAAGTTACGATATTTAAACTTTGGATTTGTGGCTTACCGATGTACCTAAAACGATAGTAATACTTGTTTTTTCGTAAACAAACTGCCCAATATGCTTTATTCATTTTTGAGTTCTTATTTGTTATCATAATAGGCTATGGAAAAAGCGAGTCTTAAAATAATGTATACTGGGATGTGGAGCTTTTGGAGTACTTTCTTTAAATTTTTTGTTTAAATATCCGCCGACCCGTTATGAAATAATGAATTGTCGCCACTTAAGGTGAAACACACCGTACATATATATATATATATATATATATATATATATATATATATATATATATATATATATATACCATAATAAAGTTTATTTATATATATATATATATATATATACCATAATAAAGTTTATTTTCCTCAATACAACATTTTGTACAATTTAACAAGAGCAAAGACAAAACTATAAATAAGTAGTAAAATAAACATATATAACCTATATAACTAAAAAACTATACTAATAGATATCCCATTTATATATGTTCTCTCAGGTAGTAACAACAACAACAACAAAACGAAAAATATCCTAATATATATACAATCAGCTCAATGCTCATTTCCGCAGGAAGCCGTGAATGATATCCATATTTGAAATCCATATCTTTAGCATATTTGTGTAAGAACGCGAAGTCGTTTCTATCCCAGGAACACTATCGAATTTTTTTGCAACATTTAATACAGCTAACGAATAAAGTTGCCTCATATCGTTTACTTTAGCCTCGTTGTACAATGCTGCTGACGGGTAAGTATAATTTCTATTGTGTATCAATTTTAGGAACCGTCGTTGGATTATCTCCAAAGTTTTTAGATGGCAACCTGCAGGTTACAATTCCCCATGGCTACAATTCCGTAAGTCAGAAGCGGCTCAACTAGCGCAGAGTATAGCATTCTCAAGATTGCCACATTTAGTATTATTTTCATGTATCTAAACCTAAACAAAACAACTCTCAACTTCTTAACAACCATACCTATATGTTCACTCCATCTCATGTGTTGGTCAATCAAGATTCCCAAATATTTAACCGACTGTGCTGCCTCAATTTGTAAATTCTGTTGGTTGTGTTTTATTTCCAATTTTTCAAAATTAGGTAAGTGTGACTTGTAACACGCGAATGACATATATATATATATATATTTTCATATTAACTGCCAAGCCATTAAAATCATACCTTTGTTTTATATTAACAAAATCCTCCTCAATTTTTTCCTTCAGCCGCCGCCAAGAACGATCCTGATAAAAAATGGCAGTGTCATCTGCAAAGCCTATGACATTCCCTCCAGTGTGTACTTTAAACAAATCATTTATTTAAAGGTTGAACAGCAGTGGCCCCAGGACTGTACCTTGAGGAATTCCAAACTCAACCAGCTTAAAGTCACTACATCTGTCGCCAATCTGTGTACACTGTTTCCTAAAATAATCTAGAATCAAGAGCAAAGAAACACCTCGAAAAGCAATTTTTTCCAACTTACTAAGAAGTTGTACATGGTCCACTGTATCAATCGCCTTTACAACATCCAGAGATATACAGATGCTTTGTTTCTGTTTATCCAGAGCTGAATATATTTGTGCAGTCAGGGCGTTTAAAGCATTCTGCGTAGACAATCCCTCTCTAAATCCAAACTGAGACCTGGCAATAAGATTATACTTTTCAATATAATCGGCTATTCTTTTATAAATAATTTTTTCAAATATTTTAGCAATGTTTGATATCAAAGATATAGGCCTATAATTAGATATTTCATTTTTATCTCCCTCTTTGAATAATGGTTTAATAACTTATTATTTTAGTACATCTGGAAACACACCAGTTTCTAGGGATCTATTTATTAAAATTGTGAGAGGGCTTGCAATGACCTGTGCAACCTCCTTTAAATTTTCCACAGTAATTGAATCTACCCCAGGAGACTTCTTCACATTCATACTCATTATATATCCGATTACCTCTCTTTCATCTGTGGGCACCAAAAAAAGTGAATGTAGTTTCGTGTATCTTTTATTCCTATGATCAGTTGGAGGTATCTTTTGTGCCAATATTTTTCCTACGGTCGAATAATACTCATTTAAAGCGTCCGCCGTTTCCTTATAGTCTGTCAATGTGGTGTCACCCTATCGTATGCTCTTCACAAGATTTCTTCTGCCTTGCTTAGTAAACCTGTTAACTGTTTCCCAAAGTTTTTTCGAAGAGTTTTTACAAAGACGAATTTCCCTTTCAATATAGCTTGCCTTTGTAAATCTAATTAATTTGTTCAATTTGTGTCTGTGACTTGTGAACTGTACTTTCCTTCCCACATTATTTGGGTTTTGCCTCATAGCTCGGTAAAGGCGGTTTTTTGTTTCTATTGATTTAATTATCCCCTGTGTTTAGCAAGACTTTCTGGTCACGTGGCTGTTTTTAGCTTTGACTCTAACCGTATAACTACTTAACGTTGATTTAAGAAACTTCAAAAAATTATCTACGGCTATGTATAAATTATCCATTCCACACAATTCCCCCCATTCCGAACCTTTCAATTTCGTACGTACTTCGCTATAATTTATATAAGATTTATATTTATAACTCTGTTTTTTTATCTGTTCTCCAATACTTAAGGGGAGATCTAATAATATCGTAAGTGGTCTGTAATAGAAGTGTGTATATATATATATATATATATATATATATATATATATATATATATATATATATATATATATATATATATATATAAATTCAAAGTGACCCCACTTATGGGTCCTAGGTGAGCTAGTTTGTACTCATTCAAAGACGTTAGTCAATACTCAGGATCTCTTTATTAGTGAATTTTTTCAACAAAAATTCACTAAAAATTAAAATATGTATAGTAATATAAGTGCATCCTGAGAAGATTCAAAAACAAAGAGATCAGCATCCTGTCAGGCAGACAGGCAGCACTAAGGACTCCGAAATTTTTCAAAACCGTGTTTAAATTGACCTGTGACTGCAAAGAATCCTTGAAGAAACTTGCTAAGAACAATAAAGTAACTTTGATGTGGGTACCAGGGCATCAATGCATGAAACGAATTGACGAAGCAGATAGCCTTGCAAAAAGGCAGCAACGACACCATTCTATGGCCCAGAGCCCTATTGTGGACTAACGAAGAGCCATGTAAAAAATGAACTTGATACTTGGGACAGAAACCAAATACTGCCACACCGGAGAAAAACGTCAGGTTTAAGGCCGGTAAACCGGTTAATCGCAATATCAACAGAGAGGTCTGAACTCTTCCTTGAATTGAACAGGAACTACTTGAGAATAATCACAGTGCTTTTCACAGGAGACTCCTTAGTAAGGTATGACCTTATGAAGATTGGTAAGGTGGACAGCGAAAACTGCAGATACCGCACCAAAGCAGTAGAAACAACGAAACACTTGCTATGTGACTGCATGGCTCAGTTCTGCAAAAGACCCGAATACCTTGGATAGGTGACCTTAACGCCTCAGGAAATAGGTAAAATAGCTCCCAAAAAAAAATAGTATACTACATAAAAAGTGTGAACTTTTTAGGCAACTATTAGAAAAAAGTGTAATGCACAAAACACCCATTGGGATGACAGCGCTGAGGGGCCAAAAGGCCTATACGACTTATTAAAACAATCTACAATCCACTTTAATTCTTTTTGACGTTTCTTGTTTTTCTCTTTTTTTGCGAATTGTTATTTTTTAATTCGCTAATGAGCAAATCTGTGTTATATATATATATATATATATATATATATATATATATATATATATATATATATATATATATATATATATATATATTTATATATTTCGGACCGATAACTCACAAAATAATTGACCGATCTTCATTAAATTTGGTGACCACCTTCCTTTTGCAAGTGGCTTGGATAAGTTCGTTATCCAGAAAAATCGGACGAGGTTTTTCCGGAAAATGTTGTGTTTTCTTTCTAAAAAAATTCATATCTTCGTAAATAACAAAGTAAGGGCAACCAAATTTGGTACGCGTGTTTGTATTATAAGGAACTGTGTACCAAAATTTAGCTCTCGAGCTTTAAAGACAAAGAAGTTATGGGCAGTTAAAGAAACAAATTTTTGAGTTTTCCTCAAAACGTTAAACTCGCAATTTTAAACGTCAAAATTGTCAATTTTACGCAAAGAACGTAAAACAAATACGAGTTGTAAAAAGAAAATGTTGCAATAAGAATGTTCTGCGAACCCTCAAGTTTCAGATTCAACCGTCGTTGTCCTTCATTTTGCTAAAATATTGACAGAAAATTCATTTCACATAGACCCTTTCTCTGATGCTTTGGTTGTCAGTTTAGTTAAGTTGATGCTTTTTTGGATATTTATTTGTAGGTTTAGTGAAGTTTATGGTTTAACATTCTATAACTTTTTTAGCTAATTTTCGTAGAACAAATTCG